>JAXRKP010001810.1:30000-37500 GCA_037039925.1 Doris montereyensis
GAACCTAGCATTGCAAAGATTCAAACCCACAACCTGAAGATCCAAAGTCTGGCATTCATACACATTCGACTTTTACTCATTGGGAAAGACGTTTAATATACACACTCTTCCATTCGACTTTGTACTCATTGGGAAAGACGTTTAATATACACACTCTTCCATTCGACTTTGTACTCATTGGGAAAGACGTCTAACATACACTCTTCCATTCGACTTTGTACTCATTGGGAAAGACGTCTAACACACACTCTTCCATTCGACTTTGTACTCATTGGGAAAGACGTCTAACATACACTCTTCCATTTGATTTTGTACTCATTGGGAAAGACGTCTAACACACACTCTTCTGTTTGATTTTGTACTCATTGGCAAAGACGTCTAACATACACTCTTCCATTTGACTTTGTACTCATTGGGAAAGACGTCTAACACACTCTTCCATTCGACTTTGTACTCATTGGGAAAGACGTCTAACACACACTCTTCTGTTTGATTTTGTACTCATTGGCAAAGACGTTTAACATACACTCTTCCATTCGACGTTGTACTCATTGGGAAAGACGTCTAACACATACTCTTCTGTTTGATTTTGTACTCATTAGCAAAGACGTTTAACATATACTTTTCCATTCGATTTTGTACTCATTGGGAAAGACGTCTAACATACACTCTTCCATTCGACTTTGTACTCATTGAGAAAGACGTCTCACATACACTCTTCCATTTGATTTCGTCCTCATTGGCAAAGACGTCTAACATATACTCTTCCATTCGACGTTGTACTCATTGGGAAAGACGTCTAACATATACTCTTCCATTCGACGTTACACTCATTGGGAAAGATGTTGAACATATACTTTTCCACTCGATTTTGTACTCATTGGGAAATACGTCTAACATACACTCTTCCATTTGATTTTGTACTCATTGGGAAAGATGTTTAACATATACTTTTCCATTCGATTTTGTACTCATTGGGAAAGATGTCTAACATACACTCTTCCATTTGATTTTGTACACATTGGGAAAGACGTCTAACATATACTTTTTGATTTGATTTTGTAATCATTGAGAAAGACGTTTAACATATACTCTTCCATTCGACTTTGTACTCATTGAGAAAGACGTCTAACATACACTCTTCCATTCGACGTTGTACTCATTGGGAAAGATGTCTAACACACACTCTTCCATTTGATTTTGTACTCATTGAGAAAGACGTTTTAACACACACTTCTTCCATTTGATTTTGTACTCATTGGGAAAGACGTCTAACACACACACACATTCGACTTTGTACTCACACACACACTCACATACACTCTTCCATTTGATTTCGTCCTCATTGGCAAAGACGTCTCTCTATCTCTTCCATTCGACGTTGTACTCATTGGGAAAGACGTCTAACATATACTCTTCCATTCGACGTTACACTCATTGGGAAAGATGTTGAACATCTCTTTTCCACTCGATTTTGTACTCATTGGGAAATACGTCTAACATACACTCTTCCATTTGATTTTGTACTCATTGGGAAAGATGTTTCATATCTCTTCCATTCGATTTTTGTACTCATTGGGAAAATGTCTAACATACACTCTTCCATTTGATTTTTATCATTGGGAAAGACGTCTAACATATACTTTTTGATTTGATTTTGTAATCATTGGAAGACGTTTAACATATACTCTTCCATTCGACTTTGTACTGTTAGAAAGACGTCTAACATAACTCTTCCATTCGACGTTGTACTCATTGGGAAAGTGTGACTCTTCCATTTGACTTGGTTCAAATAAACTCTTCCAGTGCACTTGTTGGGAAAGTAGTCATGATGGCACTGGTTCAAATAAACCGTCTCTGGTGTAAGTAGTCGTGATCTCACTGGTTCAAATAAACCGTAGTGGTGTAAGTAGTCGTGATGGTCTCTGGTTCAAATAAACTCCCATGATTAGTGGCAAGGTTAACAAAGTTTAGTCAGTTCAGGAAGTGGTGGGTTATAACTGTGTTCAAATAAACCGTAGTGGTGTAAGTAGTCGTGATGGTACTGGTTCAAATAAACCGTAGTGGTGTAAGTAGTCGTGATGGCACTGGTTCAAATAAACCGTAGTGGTGTAAGTAGTCGTGATGGCACTGGTTCAAATAAACCGTAGTGGTGTAAGTAGTCGTGATGGCACTGGTTCAAATAAACCGTAGTGGTGTAAGTAGTCGTGATGGCACTGGTTCAAATAAACCGTAGTGGTGTAAGTAGTCGTGATGGCACTGGTTCAAATAAACCGTAGTGGTGTAAGTAGTCGTGATGGCACTGGTTCAAATAAAATAAACCTGGTTCAAATAGTGGTGTAAGTAGTCGTGATGGCACTGGTTCAAATAAACCGTAGTGGTGTAAGTAGTCGTGATGGCACTGGTTCAAATAAACCGTAGTGGTGTAAGTAGTCGTGATGGCACTGGTTCAAATAAACCGTAGTGGTGTAAGTAGTCGTGATGGCACTGGTTCAAATAAACCGTAGTGGTGTAAGTAGTCATGATGGCACTGGTTCAAATAAACCGTAGTGGTGTAAGTAGTCGTGATGGCACTGGTTCAAATAAACCGTAGTGGTGTAAGTAGTCATGATGGCACTGGTTCAAATAAACCGTAGTGGTGTAAGTAGTCATGATGGCACTGGTTCAAATAAACCGTAGTGGTGTAAGTAGTCGTGATGGCACTGGTTCAAATAAACCGTAGTGGTGTAAGTAGTCATGATGGCACTGGTTCAAATAAACCGTAGTGGTGTAAGTAGTCGTGATGGCACTGGTTCAAATAAACCGTAGTGGTGTAAGTAGTCATGATGGCACTGGTTCAAATAAACCGTAGTGGCACTGGGTGTAAGTAGTCATGATGGCACTGGTTCAAATAAAAGTGGTGTAAGTAGTCGTGACGGCACTGGTTCAAATAAACCGTAGTGGTGTAAGTAGTCATGATGGCACTGGTTCAAATAAACCGTAGTGGTGTAAGTAGTCGTGATGGCAACCGTAGTGGTGTAAGTAGTCGTGATGGCACTGGTAGTGGTGTAAGTAGTCATGATGGCACTGGTTCAAAACCCATGGCTGACCTTGGTGGGGTTTGTTGTGAGTAGTCATGATGGCATTGGTTCAAAACCCATGGCTGGCCTTGGTGGGGTTTGTTGTGAGTAGTCATGATGGCACTGGTTCAAAACCCATGGCTGGTCTTGGTGGGGTTTGTTGTGAGTCATGATGGCACTGGTTCAAAACCCATGGCTGACCTTGGTGGGGTTTGTTGTGAGTAGTCATGATGGCACTGGTTCAAAAAGCCATGGCTGGCCTTGGTGGGGTTTGTTGTGAGTAGTCATGATGGCACTGGTTCAAAACCCATGGCTGACCTTGGTAGGGTTTTTTACACAACGTTGCAATCTTTGGAAAGATACTTCATTTTACTTTCCTCACTGGACTCAGGTGAGAATAAGTTTTCAGCTTACAGTAGAGATAATATCTTGTGAGAGTGTTGGCATGAAGTGCCTAGCAAATCCATCTTTATCATTAAATTAATTTTATCTTTGTTTCGCTTTGCGCTATATGAGCCTGGATCAGTTTTTTCTTCTATATGATATGTTATTTTTAAAAGTACTTTTATTCTATACTCGGTATATCAGAAGGTCATTGTGTGTTGTTTTCTCTGTTTAGCAAATAACAAAATCAATAGAAATAACGTGTAACGAAACTAATTTCACACTTGCTAACTGTGTATGTGTGTATCTGTGTGTCTGTATGTCTGTGTAAATGGTAATCTATGCCATGTTCGCATGTGAAATGCTGTCAATCGTAGTATGTTAAAAGTAAAGGAAATGACATTGAATAACGTTAACACCCCATAGGAATAAAAGACGAGACAAACAGGAGCGTTGTTAGCTCGTTTGATAGCACGCTTTCTTTTCATGGCGAGGAGGCGAATATCAACGCGGAGGTCGCGGTTTCGATCCTCATAGTGGCGAGATTGTTTATTCGGTCTAGTCCATGTAGTTATCTCATTTTTGTTCGTTTGGGGCCTTAACATTTTTTATTGTCATTTCCGTTACTTTCCACACGTCCCTTGCCTCACTGTTTCTCTTTTGTTCTAAGAAAGTTTGTGATTTGGAGCAATTAATAGTTCTAAGAAAGTTTGTGATTTGGAGCAATTAATAGTTCTAAGAAAGTTTGTGATTTGGAGCAATTAATAGTTCTAAGAAAGTTTGTGATTTGGAGCTATTAATCGTTCTAAGAAAGTTTGTGATTTGGAGCAATTAATCGTTCTAAGAAAGTTTGTGATTTGGAGCAATTAATAGTTCTAAGAAAGTTTGTGATTTGGAGCAATTAATAGTTCTAAGAAAGTTTGTGATTGTGGAGCAATTAATAGTTCTAAGAAAGTTTGTGATTTGGAGCAATTAATAGTTCTAAGAAAGTTTGTGATTTGGAGCAATTAATAGTTCTAAGAAAGTTTGTGATTTGGAGCAATTAATAGTTCTAAGAAAGTTTGTGATTTGGAGCAATTAATAGTTCTAAGAAAGTTTGTGATTTGGAGCAATTAATAGTTCTAAGAAAGTTTGTGATTTGGAGCAATTAATAGTTCTAAGAAAGTTTGTGATTTGGAGCAATTAATAGTTCTAAGAAAGTTTGTGATTTGGAGCAATTAATAGTTCTAAGAAAGTTTGTGATTTGGAGCAATTAATAGTTCTAAGAAAGTTTGTGATTTGGAGCAATTAATAGTTCTAAGAAAGTTTGTGATTTGGAGCAATTAATAGTTCTAAGAAAGTTTGTGATTTGGAGCAATTAATAGTTCTAAGAAAGTTTGTGATTTGGAGCAATTAATAGTTCTAAGAAAGTTTGTGATTTGGAGCAATTAATAGTTCTAAGAAAGTTTGTGATTTGGAGCAATTAATCGTTCTAAGAAAGTTTGTGATTTGGAGCAATTAATAGTTCTAAGAAAGTTTGTGATTTGGAGCAATTAATAGTTCTAAGAAAGTTTGTGATTTGGAGCAATTAATAGTTCTAAGAAAGTTTGTGATTTGGAGCAATTAATAGTTCTAAGAAAGTTTGTGATTTGGAACAATTAATAGTTCTAAGAAAGTTTGTGATTTGGAGCAATTAATAGAGCCATATAATATTTAACACACCGATTCCCTACCCGCTTTACCCCAAACAGGCGAATGATTCATCAGGCATAGATCTACTCCCCTCCCTCTGACACATTTCCACCCTCCCCTGCCCCCTAATACTGAGGACTAAAATAATTACAAATATTACAGTCTGTGCTGATAGTGAGAAAAATTAATTACTGTTTGGATATCAGATTGCTGCTCTTACGTAAAAGATAAGCTCAATAACTTGTTCCAAGTTTTACCAGACATACTAAAGCCAATAGTTCCAAGCCTTAACATAAGATTATAGTCATTCGATAAACTTGTGTGAAGTCGTGTTCCTAACACCACGTCCATTGAGACACTCCCAAAACTGTGCGCATACTGCAGTTGAGAGGAACATTAACATGAGAATAGCTTTATGCTATCGCTGATAAAATAGGACAACGTCTAAACTTATCTCAGCATTGATATATGAAATACCATCGTTACACCCATATATATGGTTGGCCAGCTTAAAGTTTTGAGATTTTGGGGGATATAGAGTTTTATTAATAGATATTGGTCAAATGTTTCTAAAAATGTCAGTTTCATTACTCTGTTTACAGTCTCAGGGGTTAATAAATAGGAACTCTGCTCTTTTGAAAGTGCTGAATATCACACTTTCGTAAAGCGCAAACAGGGTCCATCCCTCTATCAAAATGACTGATAAATAAATTTAGATTTGGCCCTCATGCCTTCAACAATGTAAAAACTACTCAATGATCATGTAATTCCATCCAAAATAGTTAGTTTACTACAGCTAACATATGATTCTTCAACGTTCCAAGTCATTCACAATAAAACCCTCACATAACCCTTCACTATACCAACTGAGTCAAGCAAGGATGTCTTCCATCCCCGTTCCTTTTCGTGATAGCAATGGATTTGATCGTGTCAAAAGCAACAACAGGACACACAACAGGAATTTAATGGTCTCTGACTTATCAACTGGAAGATATTGATTTTTCCGATGATGTAGCACTTCTCTCTCATCGACATAACGATATCGAGGAAAAAACGAACAGAATGGCCAAGGAAGTAGTAAAAACTGGGAATGAATATAAACAAAAGGAAAACTCAAGTTCTCAGAATTGATAACTTGAATAATAACAACACGGTACTGGAATGGAAATACAAGTCGTCGGACAGTTCACATATTTGGACAATGTCGAAAGCAAAACAGGAGGGACATACCAGGATATCAGCGCCAGAATTGGGAAGGCGACAGCAGTATTTATAACCTAAGACAATATTGGAATTCACAGACCGCATCCTTAAAAACTAAAGTCGGCATTTTCAGCACAAACATAGCATCAGTCCCATCAGTCCTTCTGTATGCCTGTGAAACATGGCGCACCACAAAACATCCACAAGAAGACTTCAAACATTTATTAACAGATACCTGAGACAAATCCTACCCATTAAATAGTTTGATAAAACTGTAAACGAAGAACTTTGGGAAAAGACACATCAAGAACAGATAGAAGTACAGATTGACAGAAGGAAATGGAGATCGCTTGGACACACCTTTAGAAAACATAACGCGTCAGCCTTTAAATGGAATCCACAAGAGACGAGAGCTCGAAGGAGACCAAAGACAACGTGGAGGAGGTCAACCCTACAGGAAGCTCGGCAGCTGGGCCTTTCCTGGAACGAGGCAGAGATGGTAACGCAGGACAGAATGAAGTGGAGAGAGACCTCATTGACGACCTATGCCCTACCCGACGTACAAGGGTATAAGTCAAGTAAGTCAAGCCTCATGCGTGGGATGGACCATTGAACCCCCCCCCCCAGATAAAGACAAACAGTGAGGCAAGGGGCACGTCGGAAGTGAAGGTAATGACACAAGATAATATGAAAACTCCATAGGAGCAAAGACGAGACAAATACTAGGAATAGACAGAAAAGAAATCCTGGCCACTATGAGGATCGAACCCGCGATCTCTGCGTCGGCACCCATCGCCATATTGTCTTACGTAATTACCTTCGCTTTTGAAAAAAACCCAGTAGTAGGTCGGCCCACTCTTGCTCTACACAAACCATATTTAGAAATGGAATTTCCCAAAACAAATCAAAACCCAAAACCAAATCATCTTTTGCCATTGGTCAAGTTTCTTAAACAAACTAAAATGACATGAATTAGATAAAAACACATTACAATTTCCTTCAATGTACGAACACAGCAGTAAAGAAGAGTAAACAAATCCTCGCATGTCATTATAAGTGTATAAAACGTATTATATTCGTATGCCTTATAGGCCTTTATATTTTCTCTCTATGGATACTTCAAATCAGAACAAAGGTATGGCCAAAAGGATTGCTAACGTCAACACTTCCGACATGTGTGAGA
>JAXRKP010001810.1:47500-87500 GCA_037039925.1 Doris montereyensis
TAAACAAGTAATGATTAAACGAACAAAAGGAAATAAACAAGGATTAAACGAAAAAGTATAAAGAGATACTCAAGGATTAAACGAACAAGTAGATAAAGAGATACATAAACAAGGATTAAACACTTCATCAACCAAGTAGATAAAGGCGTCAATGAACAATTGATCTTAGATAAAAATTAAACAAGGATGAAATGAACAAGTAGATAAAGAGATGCATAAACAAGAAGAAATGCAAGTAGATAAAGAGATCAATGAACAATTGATCTTGAAATAAAATTAAACACTTCTACTCTGAGAGGCGTCAATGCAAAGGAAATATAAAAAGATCTTTAAAATTAAATGCAATTGACTTCCTCTAGGCGTCAATGCAATTCATCTTTAAAATTAAACACTTCACTCTAGGAGTCAATGCAATTGATCTTTAAAATTAAACACTAGAGTCAATGCAATTGATCTAAAAGGCGTCAATGTAATTGATCTTTAAAATTAAACACTTCCTCTAGGCGTCAATGCAATTGATCTTTAAAATTAAACACTTCCTCTAGGAGTCAATGCAATTGATCTTTAAAATTAAACACTTCCTCTAGGCGTCAGTGTAATTGATCTTTAAAATTAAACAGTTCCCCTAGGCGTCAATGCAATTGATCTTTAAAATTAAACACTTTTAGGCGTCAAATTAAACACTTCACTCTAGGCGTCAATGCAATTGATCTTTAAAAAAACATTAAACACTTTAAAAATTTCCTCTAGGCGTCAATGCAATTGATCTTTAAAATTAAACACTTCCTCTAGGCTTCAATGTAATTGATCTTTAAAATTAAACACTTCCTCTAGGCGTCAATGCAATTGATCTTTAAAATTAAACACTTCCGCTAGGCGTCAATGCAATTGATCTTTAAAATTAAACACTTCACTCTAGGCGTCAATGCAAAGGATCTTTAAAATTAAACACTTCCTCTAGGCGTCAATGCAATTCATCTTTAAAATTAAACACTTCCTCTAGGAGTCAATGCAATTGATCTTTAAAAAATTAAACTTTAAAATTAAACACTTCCTCTAGGCGTCAATGTAATTGATCTTTATAATTAAACACTTCCTCTATGCGTCAATGTAATTGATCTTTAAAATTAAACACTTCCTCTAGGCGTCAATGCAATTGATCTTTAAAATTAAACACTTCCCTAGGCGTCAATGCAATTGATCTTTAAAATTAAACACTTCCCCTAGGCGTCAATGTAATTGATCTTTAAAATTAAACACTTCCTCTAGGTGTCAATGCAATTCATAGGCGTCTAAATCTGGATATGTTATCATTGGCTTCTCTATCAAAAAGAAAAACAAAAATGGCGCAGGAATGTGATTGGAATTCAACTGCTGTTTGCATAGCGGTTTGATTTGATTTGATTTGATTTGATTTGATTTGATTTGATTTGATTTGATTTGATTTGATTTGATTTGATTTGATTTGATTGATATGATTTGATTTGATTTGATTTGATTTCATTTGATTTGATTTGATTTGATTTTACCCACTTCCACAACCAAGGTGATCTTGGGTTATTTTATAGAAATTTTTGAAACTTTGCCCGGACTACCTTGAAAGCCACCAAGGGATCTTTAACACGTGCAGAGTGTAGTGATTTGCACACGGGACCTCCTCTTTATTGTCAATCCACCTACCTGGACCACGCGAAAGGGGGGGGGGGTAGATTTACTCTGGTTAAACTCGAGACAACTTTACAACCTGCCGTCGATTGAACCTGCGACCTTTTGGTTGGGAGGTCAACATTTGCCGCTGGACTACCGAACCTCTCTATCGCATAGTGACAAACCAATGCAATCACATTTCTTTGCAATATTGCTTTACACCGTAATACATGTCCTCAAATCCGTGTTTTCTTGGCTTTCCTAGGTGAATCTCCGATTTTCTTTTTATTTCCATTTTGGTTGGCGATTTGAAATGAGAGTTCAGCTTATTTAGGCAAGAAAAATTAGACTACATTACGTCAAAAGGTTTGTAATTAAATTTTAGAGACAAACGTAAGCAAATTAAATTTTAGACACAAACGTAAGCAAATTAAATTTTAGAGACAAACGTAAGACAAACGTAAGCAAATTAAATTTTAGAAATAAACTTAAGCAAATTAAATTTTAGAGACAAACGTAAGCAAATTAAATTTTAGAGACAAACGTAAGACAAACGTAAGCAAATTAAATTTTAGAGACAAACGTAAGACAAACGTAAGCAAATTAAATTTTAGAGATAAACGTAAGAAAATTAAATTTTAGAGACAAACGTAAGCAAATTAAATTTTAGAGATAAACGTAAGCAAATTAAATTTTAGAGATAAACGTAAGCAAATTAAGTTTTAGAGATAAACGTAAGCAAATTAAATTTTAGAGACAAACGTAAGGAAATTAAATTTTAGAGACAAACGTCAGGAAATTAAATTTTAGAGACAAACATAAGCAAATTATATTTTAGAGACAAACGTAAGGAAATTATATTTTAGAGACCAACAACGTAAGGAAATAAGCAAATATTTTAGAGACAAACATTAGCAAATTATATTTTAGAGACAAACGAAAGGAAATTATATTTTAGAGACCAACATAAGGAAATTATATTTTAGAGACCAACATAAGGAAATCATATTTTTAGAGACCAACAAAAGCAAATTATATTTTAGAGACCAACGAAAGGAAATTATATTTTAGAGACCAACGAAAGGAAATTATATTTTAGAGACCAACGTAAGGAAATTATATTTTAGAGACAAACGTAAGCAAATTATATTTTAGAGACAAACGTAAGACAAACGTAAGCAAAATAAATTTTAGAGACAAACGTAAGACAAACATATGCAAATTAAATTTTAGAGACAAACATAAGACAAACATATGCAAATTAAATTTTAGAGACAAACGTAAGACAAACATATGCAAATTAAATTTTAGAAATAAACTTAAGCAAATTAAATTTGTTTCCCACCCCGTCACTGTTGTAGCCGTGTAAAGTAAACCATTAAAAAGTAACGTCCTTGGCCCATAGACCCGGAGCTTATCCCAGTTTATGTAGCGTGAAGCGGAGCTTGATAATAATCACTTCCTGGACAAGTAGCTAGTCTCACGCAGGCGTGGACTCTAATACGTTACTGGTACCCATTTACACGTCTCGTGGATCGAGTTGCGAACATGCGTGTTAAGCGTCTCTCTCAAAGAACACAACGTCGGACCTAGCCTAACGAGTATTGGAACCCGGGGCCTTATGATCCCAAGTCCAGCATCCTAACCACTAGGCCACCGACGCCGAACAAATTATACACTGACAAACAAAAACTGACCAAACAAATTATACACTGATCAAACAAATTATACACTGACCAAACAAATTATACACTGACCAAACAAATTATACACTGACCAAACAAATTATACATTGACCAAACAAATTATACACTGACCAAACAAATTATACACTGACCAAACTAATTATACATTGACCAAACAAATTATACATTGACCAAACAAATTATACACTGACCAAACAAATTATACACTGACCAAACAAATTATACACTGACCAAACAAATTATACATTGACCAAACAAATTATATACTGACCAAACAAATTATATACTGACCAAACAAATTATACATTGACCAACGTTAAAACAATGCACTTGATCTAACACTATAATCGTTTTGTGGCTTCAGGTGCAAACGGAACTGAGAAGGGACCTGGAGCGAGTGACAAAGTCCATCCAGCATGACGAGAAGGTAATGCTGGCTTCCTCAACTGCCAGAAAGCCATGTTCTTGAAACGAGTCAACGCCAGGAAGAGAAGCAGACGGTATGTCGTCAGCCTCAAAATGACGACAGGAGACGAAAAAGAATGCGTCGATTGTGACACGATACAAAGCCATGACTCGCTGACGGAAGTCAAAGGTAAAGGTCCCCACGGAAAGTGGGAGGAACTTCAGTCAGATTTAAATCAACTTTGAAGAGAGGTGACGACGATATTGGTCTCTTGTGTAGAAATGAGGAAAGTCTACCGATGATTTCTACCACCAATGGAAAGTGGATGACAAAGTTAAGTGAGCGCAATCAAGAAATTTCATCGAAGTTGGCACATGTCAAAGACACATCTATCACTCCCATAGGCCTTGACTCTTTGTCAAAATTTGATGACGTATCTGTAAAACCTTCCCAGCGCAATCTGGACGCAGATCCCCTTAGCGACGTTGGGCAAGCAAATGCCAGACACCCTGAACGTGAGAAAGAAACATTCAAAATTGGTCGATCTCTCACTCCAATAAATCCCAAGAAAAGACCGAATTTAAACATGTACCGCAGCTTGTCCAGTTTTTCCTTGAGAATTCAAGCTTCCTCCATCAAAAAGTCCATTCAGGCCGATACGGGTCATATAAGAACATCCTCAAACCAGAAATCCGCCCCAGCCGTTTCTAAGGTTAAACCAATCAACACCAAGGTGCCCAAGAAGAGACAAATCGCTCACAGCCTTCTTGAAAGACCGAACAGAGAAAAGACCATAGCAATGCTCTTTATTGAGAGGGAAGATCGGAATGGTTGGCCAACCGTGTCGCCTTTCGATATCGAAACCTGGCTCCAACAAAACCGACAGCGACGAGGCCACAGCGTCATCGTGTCCACGGCCTATCTGGACGAGTCCCAGGAACAGATGTGGACTGAGGACAACAAAACTTCTAGGAAGGTTAAAGTGCTCAATCTTTGCAACTCTCAACATAATCTGAAAAGCCCCAAACATCAGAAGCCTCTACATTTCAGACTAAACAATGACCGACCTAGTAATCGTAAAAGAGGGCATGATTGGTTCATGAACTTTGCAGCTGAGAAGAATAAAAAAAAAATCGGGCCTTCCCGGAAATCGGGTGGAAACAGGACATTTCAATCTGATGTCAAATTCTCCAAAAGATAACAGACGTTTGAGGGGCCGAAAAATGGTTTTACCACCAATTGGAATTGGCTGTAATTCTAGCATAAAGTAAATATTATGTACAAATCAACTTTGCATTATGGGTGATTTTTAAATGAGATGTTAGTGAAACACCCACTCCTCTCCTAGATGACATGGAATCTAAACGTTATAAATGTTAGTGAAATACCCACTCCTCTCCTAGATGACCTGGAATCTAAACGTTATAAATGTTAGTGAAATACCCACTCCTCTCCTAGATGACCTGGAATCTAAACGGTATAAATGTTAGTGAAATACCCACTACTCTCCTAGATGACCTGGAATCTTAACGTTATAAATGTTAGTGAAATACTCACTCCTCTCCTAGATGACCTGGAATCTTAACGTTCTTCATTGATACTGAATAGCATGTTTTGGATTTATTTCGCAGCTGTTGCTTGTGTGTGTTTGTTTGATTTTGTTGTTGTTACTGTTGTCCTTCTTGCTTTACATCTTAATTACATGTAATTTTGCACCAAACATCCATTACTACGTAATTATAAATATTGTTTACACCAAACATCCATTTTACATTGCGAAGCGTAAAAGGTATGGTACACAATATGTTGAACAGGACGCTAGTCTGTCTCAGGTGTTACTCCTCAGTTGATGTCGATATCCATTTACACGGATTGAATGAGAAACAATGATAATTTTGTGCCTTTTCCAAAGCAACACAACATGAGACGACGTAATGTCACATGGATTCAAACCCAGCACCTCACGATGTCAATGCTGGCAACCTAACTACTAGGTGAGCAACGCCGTTGAAGGTAGCGCAACCCCTGTTTTTAGCTTGTGTTGGCTAGATTTTCAAGTTCTGTTTTTAGCTTGTGTTGGCTAGATTTTCAAGTTCTGTTTTTAGCTTGTGTTGGCTAGATTTTCAAGTTCTGTTCTTAGCTTGTGTTGGCTAGATTTTCAAGCTTGTGTTCTGATTTTTTTGTTTTTAGCTTGTGTTGGCTAGATTTTCAAGTTCTGTTTTTAGCTTGTGTTGGCTAGATTTTCAAGTTCTGTTTTTAGCTTGTGTTGGCTAGATTTTTAAGTTCTGTTTTTAGCTTGTGTTGGCTAGATTTTCAAGTTCTGTTTTTAGCTTGTGTTGGCTAGATTTTTAAGTTCTGTTTTTAGCTTGTGTTGGCTAGATTTTCAAGATTCTGTTTTTAGCTTGTGTTGGCTAGATTTTCAAGTTCTGTTTTTGGCTTGTGTTGGCTAGATTTTCAAGTTCTGTTCTTAGCTTGTGTTGGCTAGATTTTGAAGTTCTGTTCTTAGCTTGTGTTGGCTAGATTTTAGTTCTGATTTTCTAGATTTTCAAGTTCTGTTCTTAGCTTGTGTTGGCTAGATTTTCAAGTTCTGTTTTTAGCTTGTGTTGGCTAGATTTTTAAGTTCTGTTTTTAGCTTGTGTTGGCTAGATTTTCAAGTTCTGTTTTTTAGCTTGTGTTGGCTAGATTTTCAAGTTCTGTTTTTAGCTTGTGTTGGCTAGATTTTCAAGTTCTGTTTTTAGCTTGTGTTCTAGATTTTGAAGTTCTGTTCTTAGCTTGTGTTGGCTAGATTTTCAAGTTCTGTTTTTAGATTGTGTTGGCTAGATTTTCAAGTTCTGTTCTTAGCTTGTGTTGGCTAGATTTTCAAGTTCTGTTCTTAGCTTGTGTTGGCTAGATTTTCAAGTTCTGTTCTTAGATTGTGTTGGCTAGATTTTCAAGTTCTGTTCTTAGCTTGTGTTGGCTAGATTTTCAAGTTCTGTTTTTAGCTTGTGTTGGCTAGATTTTCAAGTTCTGTTCTTAGCTTGTGTTGGCTAGATTTTCAAGTTCTGTTCTTAGCTTGTGTTGGCTAGATTTTCAAGTTCTGTTTTTAGCTTGTGTTGGCTAGATTTTCAAGTTCTGTTCTTAGATTGTGTTGGCTAGATTTTCAAGTTCTGTTCTTAGATTGTGTTGGCTAGATTTTCAAGTTCTGTTTTTAGCTTGTGTTGGCTAGATTTTTAAGTTCTGTTCCTAGCTTGTGTTGGCTAGATTTTCAAGTTCTGTTTTTAGCTTGTGTCGGCTAGGTTTTCAAGTTCTGTTTTTAGCTTGTGTCGGCTATATTTTCAAGTTCTGTTTTTAGCTACCTCGTATCGGCTAGATTTTTCAAGTTCTGTTTTTAGCTTGTGTTGGTTAGATTTTCAAGTTCTATTTTTTAGCTACCTCGTGTTGGCTAGATTTTCAAGTTCTGCTAAAATAACGTCTCTAACTTTGACCCCTTATAATTCAGGAACCACTGCACCCGTAGCCACCATATTTCGTATGTAGATTTCAAAAAGTCTGATCTAGGTTCTTAGCAATACATCTCTTCCATCAAATCAGTAGTTTAATTGATTGGGAAACTTTTTATCGTTACTAGATCTACTTTTCTAGATTTCTGGTCATGACAATGAAAAGCCCGAATAACGTCAGTATCCAGTACTAATTTGATCTAATAATCGTACTTGATATCACCCGTAACCGATACGCTGGTTTCTGGGTTCACCACAGTCAAGAGACCCAGCTTTATGATAAGGAGAGACCATAATCTAAAAGTATTTCCGGACATGCTTGTAGACATCTGTCCACTAGTGTTAACAAGACAAACGGCGAAAGGCATTGACATCGAAGTCTATGAGTTGACAGCTAGACAGCTGTAACACTGGCTACAACAATAGCGCCAACGTTACATACATCACATTTATTTTACAGATGTCGAAGGTTCAGTGAATGGGCAATATTAGCTTTAAGCTCATATGAATCAGTAGCTATATGATCAGTACAGGAACCCCGGCAATACTAGCTTTGAGCTATATGATCAGTACAGGAACCCCGGCAATAGAAGCTTTGAGCTATATGATCAGTACAGGAACCCCGGCAATACTAGCTTTGAGCTATATGATCAGTACAGGAACCCGGCAATACTAGCTTTAAGCTATATGATCAGTACAGGAACCCCGGCAATACTAGCTTTTAAGCTTATGATCAGTACAGGAACCCCGGCAATACTAGCTTTGCTATATGATCAGTACAGGAACCCCGGCAATGGTTAGCTTTGAGCTATGATCAGTACAGGAACCCCGGCAATACTAGCTTTGAGCTATATGCAATACTAGCTTTGAGCTATATGCTCACCCCAGGAACCCCGGCAATATTAGCTTTGAGCTATATGCTCACCCCAGGAACCCCGGCAATATTAGCTTTGAGCTATATGCTACCCCAGGAACCCCGGCAATACTAGCTTTGAGCTATATGCTCACCCCAGGAACCCCGGCAATATTAGCTTTGAGCTATATGATCACCCCAGGAACCCCGGCAATACTAGCTTTGAGCTATATGCTCACCCCAGGAACCACGGCAATATTAGCTTTGAGCTATATGCTCACCCCAGGAACCCCAGTGCCAGGGCGGGGTCAACTCACGCCCGTGCATAGAATCAATCACTTGTCTGGTATTTGTCCACGCCTGAAAAGATGTCCTGATGTCCAGGTTTCATTTGATCTATCAACGACTCCTATTGTTGGAGGACGAAAATCTACACAAAAAGGGGGAGGTCCCGTTGAAATGTTGTGCACACGACAAAGGTAATTGCCCTATGTAAAGGGCGGCACATTTTGATGTTCGATCAGACCCAAGATCACTAAGTGTGGAGGAATGAACTAACAAAAGCACTAAAAAACAAACACACAGACAAAAGACCAGTAAACTAAACAGACCTTCAATGAAATGATTTTATTCGTCGTTGTCAAATCAAACAGTAGATGCAAAAAATAATACTAACATGATTGCTCAAAGAAATGAATGGTATATAAGCTTAGATGACTAGATCTAAATTACCAATGGACAAAAAGACAAGCTTGCATAGGGTACACATGTAGTAACAGAATAATCCACAGCAGATTTATAACGTATTAAAATATAGTTACATGAAATCTTTTCTCTTCTTTTTTCTCCGCTTAATATTCTCTATATACGATAACAATACTTTTATCCAATATTGTTTCCAGGGCAACATATTTATATTTAAATGTTCCAAAACTCCGGTAACATTCAAAGTAATATTTTTAAAATCAATTCCCAATATTATTTGATATGTTTTATTTTCCTGCTTAGTATGAATCGCAAATATAAGTAAGAAATGATTATGAAAAACAATGAACGGTCAGTTTGTAGACGTAGTATCTATTTTAAGATTTTTCAAGAATATTGTACATGCATAAA
This sequence comes from Doris montereyensis, assembly GCA_037039925.1. Lineage (NCBI taxonomy): Eukaryota > Metazoa > Mollusca > Gastropoda > Nudibranchia > Dorididae > Doris > Doris montereyensis. The sequence continues at coordinate 56,708 of JAXRKP010001810.1, forward strand.
CCATAATATTGTATGCTCTTGATTAGAGATGAAAACATTTTGTCCAATGTCCCGAACCGTGTTACAATACTTTAATCGTTACTTTTACAAGTCAAACGTGAAATGAATAAAGCATGTCTAAATGAATCGATCAACGTTAATAAAACAAAGCATGGGGGAAATCATTTGACATTATCAAATTCAACAGATTTCGTTTTCTTTCCTTTTTGATCAAATCTGGCTATCTTGAATAAGAATGAGAGAGAGAGAGAGAGAGAGAGAGAGAGAGAGAGAGAGAGAGAGAGAGAGAGAGAGAGAGAGAGAGAGAGAGAGAGAGAGAGAGAGAGAGAGAGAGAGACAGAGAGAGACAGAGACAGAGAGACAGAGAGACAGAGAGACAGAGACAGAGAGACAGAGAGACAGAGAGAGAGAGAGAGAGATAAAGAGAGGTAAATAGATAGATAGATAGATAGATAGATAGAGAGAGAGAGAGAGAGAGAGAGAGAGAGAGAGAGAGAGAGAGAGAGAGAGAGAGAGAGAGAGAGAGAGAGAGAGAGAGAGAAAGAGAGAGTGAGAGAGAGAGAGAGAGAGAGAGATAAGAGGAGAGAGATGGGGGGCGGGCAAATGGGCACATACACAGACACACGTACAGGAAAAGTAAAGAAAAAGACAGACAGACAGAGAATGCCTTGGTATGTGTGTCTGTCTCCTTCCTTCTTTCCTTTTCTCTGCCTTTTCTTTTCAAATAAGTTGTGTTTCTCAAACCAGAAACCAGGTCAACATAATATTGTCAAAAAGAGAAAAACAAACATGTGCAAAAGATACTGATACTGTCTGATAATCAGTTTAAGTACACTATTTGCTTTCTTGATGTGAAAAAGTCTCCTATAATCAGTTTAAGTACACTATTTGCTTTCTTGATGTGAAAAAGTCTCCGATAATTAGTTTAAATACAATATTTGCTTTCTTTCACTCCAATTTTAGTTTGATATACTCTCATGCCTCTGTTCGTTTCGTTTTCTCGTTGCATTGTAAGTATGTATTTCCACAGTTGCATTGTAAGTATGTATTTCCATAGTTGCATTGTAAGTATGTATTTCCATAGTTGCATTGTAAATATGTATTTCCATAGTTGCATTGTAAGTATGTATTTAGTTGCATTGTAAGTATGTATTTCCATAGTTGCATTGTAAGTATGTATTTCCATAGTTGCATTGTAAGTATGTATTTCCATAGTTGCATTGTAAGTATGTATTTCCATAGTTGCATTGTAAGTATGTATTTCCATAGTTGCATATGTATTTCCATAGTTGCATTTAAGTATGTATTTCCATAGTTGCATTGTAAGTATGTATTTCCATAGTTGCATTGTAAGTATGTATTTCCATAGTTGCATTGTAAGTATGTATTTCCATAGTTGCATTGTAAGTATGTATTTCCATAGTTGCATTGTAAGTATGTATTTCATAGTTGCATTGTAAGTATGTATTTCCATAGTTGCATTGTAAGTATGTATTTCCATAGTTGCATTGTAAGTATGTATTTCCATAGTTGCATTGTAAGTATGTATTTCCATGTATGCATTCCACAGTTGCATTGTAAGTATGTATTTCCAGAGTTGCATTGTAAGTATGTATTTCCATAGTTGCATTGTAAGTATGTATTTCCACAGTTGCATTGTAAGTATGTATTTCCATAGTTGCATTGTAAGTATGTATTTCCATAGTTGCATTGTAAGTATGTATTTCCATAGTTGCATTGTAAGTATGTATTTCCACACTTGCATTGTAAGTATGTATTTCCACAGTTGCATTGTAAGTATGTATTTCCACATAGCGATCACTGCGATACCGCGCAGAAGGGCTTTTTCTCCATTTTGGCGTTCAAACTCGAGTGTGTTTCTTGATATTGCGAAGAGCCAGCGACGAGTTTGCCAAAGATCCTGTCAATAGGCTGATCAGGTTTTTCAAGAGTACTTCAGCCCGCATGCCATTCATGAGACATTTCTTATAGCCAAGGTTTAAGATGATGATTCCTTTTGCCAGGTCGTGTTGAATGAAAAGGTTGGTCTCAAGACCCATGGGTAGAATGGCTGACCGTGAAATCCCATTAGAGTAATTACGTATGTCAAAATCATGGGGCAACATCTCTATGCTAATTCCGTGAGGACTTTGGTCAAACATCTCCATCGTCCTCTCAGCTAAACCCTGGAACATCGTGAATGGAAGCATGCCATGGTCGATGTGCTGTTGAATTCGCTTGTTGTTGTTGACAATGAACTCCTGTACGCCAGTGTTGTTAGCTTCTGCGAAATGAGCGACCAGGGGAATCTCATTACAGTAATTGGCAACATCGTTGTCCAGGTCAGAGATGTAACGCCGCAGGTCGACAGGGAACATGAGACCTATCGTATGTTTACCTGTCAAGAGATGTAACAGCATCTGATAGCATCCGGCTACAAGCCCAAGCAAAGAGACCTGATTGAACCGGATAAACGTCACCATCTTTTGTGTTAACTCAGGGGAGAGCATCGTGCTCAAACTACCATTCGTGGCAACGAGACATTTTGGCGGGAATTGTTGTTGTCCTCCCCTGAGAGATGTATTGGCTACGTCCCTGCTCAAAGTTCTAGCCCAAAACTGAGCAAAGGTGTCAGATTTGGATTTATAAATATTTTCCAATTGCATGTTAAAGTCTTCGTCTTGTTGGAATTTCTTTTCAATATTGGATTCACCAGGAGGAGCATGTTTGAAATTTGGATCAAACGCGTTTATCAAGCCCTGAATGAACTGATAAATTGCCCTGATATCGAATCCGGTTTTGAGAAAGACAATTCGTAGCATTGATTTTGATCCACTCTGCTGCAACATAAACCTGAGAGGGCTTTAGCTTTTGTGTCAAATGCTTCCTCTGAAAAGCCTTGTAGATCTTCTTCTTCTTTTTCCCATTACCCGGAAATCTATGGCGTCTTCTGGAGACAGTACCGTCTTCTCAAAGTTGAGAACACTGCTTCTTCTCGACAGATCTTCCTGGTAGACAGTGCGAGCGGTTGGATAGACCTCGAGTGTGGTAATGATGGCTTGTTTGACAGTTTGGGGATCGTCTTGCTGGATGGGGATATCCACGTCAACGACCCCGTGCAGGCTTTGCTTTCGAGGATGACGTTTATAAATGGCCAGCTGACTCGATTCAATCGTCGAGGCGGCGAAACTTACACGTCTCTTCTTCAGGGGAGCTTCGATGGCTTTAGGCTTCTCTTTCTCCTCTTTCTCCTCTCCGATAGACTTAGCCGCTTCCTCCAGCTCATCGGCATCTGGCCCAAACTCAGAACCTTCACTCATTTTACCGCTAAGAACATCGTCAATAGCCTGTGCTATCGTGCGAACGGTGGGGTCACCACTGATAAAGACAATAGCTGGCAGTCTACAATGGACTTCTCTGTAAATTTGGTTTATCATTGTCATGGCAACAATCGAATCCAACCCAATGTCTACCAGGTTTGAGTCTGTTTTGATACTGTTCTCTTCAGCACTTAAGACTTGTGTCGCAAGAGCAATAATGTACCGTTCATAAACGTCAACTCTTTGTTCTGATGGTAAGCTCCGAGCTGTCTGCAAAGCTAACAGGATGTCTTCTTCAATCTTAACCTCTTCTGTAGCTGATCCCAGCATTGATTTCAGGCGATGTTGGAAAGGTACAAGCATATCTCTTTTCAAACGTTTTAAAAGTATTTCCTCGTCAAATTTGCATGGTGTGATTTGGGCCCAGTCTAAAAGAAGAATGGGTATAATGACAGAAGAAATATCCTCTTCGCTCATGAGGACGAAGCCCTGCCCTTCCAAAATCTTTCTCACTTCACTGAAGTCACCCAGCATTCCCAGATCTAAAGCACCCCAGTTGATGCTCTGACCTGAAAGGTTCAACTCCTTGCGGTACTGAGCAAGTCCGTCCATGAAAGCGTTGCCGGCTCCGTAACTTGTTTGCCCAGCATTGCCAAACACTGACGTCACTGATGAGTGCATGACGAAATAATCAAGAGGCAAATCTTTGGTCAGCTGATGCAAATTCCATGCACCCATGACCTTTGGTGACATGACCTTGGCAAATGTCTTGGGGTCGATTTGAACCAAAAGTTGATCATCAACCACGGCAGCGCCAAAGAAAATGCCTTTGAGTACAATCCCTGGGAAAGAGTCTTGCAAACTTACCATGAACGATTTCAGTGAATCCAAGTGAGTCACGTCGGCTTGGAAAGCGTGAATCTTGCAGTTTTGAGCAACAGAGAGCTGATTGATTTCATTGCTCTTTTCAATAGTTGCCGTTCTTCTGTTCAGAATAGCGATATGGCCTGCGCCATTTGAAGCCAAGAAATTGACGAAGAGCCAGCCAAGGCCTGTAAGCCCACCCACAACAACATAAGCCGCATCTTCTCTGAAGAGTTCAGACTTTTCAACTCTTACAATGGAACTCTTTATCTGTGTAACCTGAAAAGAGAAAAGATCATCCAAGTCTGCAGTTCTCTCGCTGAAAACTCCTCCGTTAGAAATGGGATTTTTATGCAGACACTCAGCCACTCTGGGCATCAGATTTGAATGTTTTTTCATCCAGCGCTTCACTTGTGGAATTATGTCTATGAGGTTACGAGGATGAAATATGTTGAAGGTGTCCAGAAGTTCAATTTTCACCGACGGCATAAAGACGAGCAAAGAAGCTCGTGCTGTATCTTCTAACAACGATGACAACGAGATGAAACTCTTTGGCTCCACCCATCGTCTCAGGATGAGAGGTACGACTGTTTCCTCCATCAAAACCAAAGAAACTATAGTTTCACTTAGACCTTCCACATTGTTCAATTCTTCAACAACAACCAGATTGATATTTAAGGGTTTCGGTTTGCGTCGAGTCATGAGCATGCACATGAGGACTTCTCAAGCCGTGCCGTTGCGGAGGAAGCAAGAATGGTGGCATTTCTTGTCTTGATACATTGATGCAAAGACCACAAGATGACAAATCTTGTCAAGTCGCCAGGGACGTAGTCCATGATCATGTCAGCAGTGATGGTGGCCGCTTCTGGCACCCTGATTTTGGAGCCTATGGGTGAAGGGTAGCATGAGATAGAGGGAATATTGTACTTCTTCTGTTTCTTGTTGGTAATCTCTCCCTCTACAGCACCTATGCTCTCCAGCGCAAACAATGGATAGCCGTTGCCTTTAAGGCTTTGACGTCTTTCCATTTCGCTGAAAAGCAGCGATGCGTTAAACAGTTTATGACTTTGGAGGGCCGTTGCTGAGATATCTAAGTCTACATGCTTTTTCAACTCATCATAGTTTCGATTTTCATGGTATACTGGGAACGTATCTGTTAGCACCATCGATTCTTTGCTGAGTAGAATAACGTTCTTGGCTTTGTCCGCGTAATTATGTCTGAATGTAGGCACCGGCGTCTCTTGCTCAACTTGGATGATTTGGTTGACGTACAGCGTGTCTTCAGTGACTAGGTATTCGGGGTAACATTTGAGAGCTTTGTCGTTGTGTATAAGCTCTGCAATGGAGGTCAAGAGAGGCAGGCTGCACATATCATCAGGTAAATGAAGATCAAAAGATATGAAATCAGTGTACACCTGTTCTTTGAGAGCACACCGTGTCATTCCCCACAATGCCGTCATTATGGGATTCACTGTGCCAAATTTTTCATCTTCAGTTTCCAGCTTGAAAGCTCTCTTGGTGAAAAAGTAGATAGGGACAGTCAACGTTTTCTCCACTGCATAATGGTAAAGACCTTTGAGCAGCATGCACATGTTGAGAGTTTTTGTTTGAATGCTGTAGGCATCTTCAGAATCGGACAACGTGACATTACTTATCACTACCAAAAATTCTAGGTCGGTATTGTTTTTCAATCTGAAATCTAAATCGCGCCACAGATCTGTGGCAGGGTCTTCTGAAAGGTCATACTGAATACATTTCTTTACATAGGTCATTGACGCATTTTCTGGGATTTGATCTGTGATAAAAAGTGCGTTAGGTTTTTCAGTTTCCTGCTTGGGATAGACTGTCTCTACCGGTTTCCAAATGCACCGATACATATCATCAAGTCCTCCGGATTTATCTGTTAGAGATTTTATGGTCAGATCCTCCAAATCTACGATGACCTCACCAAACAACGTTGTTAGTTTGATGTCATAGAGTGTGAGCTTCCTATCTGATGACTTGAGTTTGGTGTAGATGTACATTTCATCTTCTGTTTGTCGATATGACGTCAATCTCCCGATCGATCGTGGCAAAAGATCGCGTGCGTCATCAACACCATCCATCAACATGACGCATGTCTGTAGCATTCCATCCAATATTGAAGGGTGAATAGTTGTGCCAGCGATTTCGAGGAACATAGCATTTGGAACAAATATCTTGGCAAGACATTCTCGTGAATTGCGAAGGGCATGCATGAGAAGAGAATAGCCTGGGCCATAAGTGAAGCCAAACTTTTTCCAACGTTCCATAGATTTCTTCTCTATCAACATTTTGTGGACACCTCCCTTGGATATGTCTGATGTTTATCGTCGAAGCGCTCCCTCTCATATTATGCGCTTGGAGGTGAATATTGGCAAATGTTTTTCCCCTCTCACAACTGCCATTTGGTAGCTTTTAAACTTTTCCACACCGTAACCTCGTGGTTTTACTTCCTGAATATCGATATCCAATTCAACCACTCCTTCACGCGTGAATGAGCAGGGGTTGCTCAAATCTCACAGACACAGTGTAAAGAGGTGCGTTCATTTCGCTCGAATGCATTGGCACCGCAAAGCCAATCTCCGCGTAAAAAGCCCCTGGAATGATCAGCATACCTGACACAATGTGGTCATAGACTGAGGGGAATGTCATTTGGGAGACCATGGCCTTGAATGTGTCTGTTGTATCGACTTTGTTGAGGAACGGATGCTCCTTGCGCATGTAGTGCACGCCTGCAAGTACCATATGGGCAGACTCACACAGCTGGAGGTTTCTTCTAGGGTTGAATATGTACCGGGAACACGTGTCAAGCCAGTTCGCACATGAGGAAAGGGTTCCCATTCGACTTTGCAGCCCAATTCATAGGCACTGACTATTGCCATGAGGAAAAATTTCCACTCATATTGTTTTGACATGGACACAACGGGCATAACATCATCTCTAGGGAAAATGTCTGCTGCATGAGCTCTCATCACTGGTTTCGGCCCTATTTCGATGTACACATTTTTGTAGCCCCTTGTAAAACTTTTCTGTAGGCCGTCACAGAACTTGACTGGCTCTCTCATGTTGTCCACCCAGTAATCTGGTCCGAGAGCTTGGCTAACAATATCCCCTGTCACCGTGGAGATCATGTCGACTTCTGGTACGCTTGGCGTGATGTCAGCCAAGGCCTCTTTGAGACCAGCCTTGCACGGATCCACATGGTGGCTGTGGTATGCCACGGGGGACCTGAAGCTCGATGACCTGAATTTGCGTATTCAGTGACCTCGCTTTAGATGAAAATTCTGTCTTCAGTTTTGTGATGATGTCAGAATTGCCGCTGACAGCACACGATATGGGGCTGTATTCTAGAGCTACATTGGCCAGTCCAGAGTATTTGTTTACCACTTCGTGGACATGCTTGACCTGCATGTTTCTCACAACAAGCATCTTTCCTCCCACGACTTTGGCCATAACGGATGTTCTGTAATATATGACCTTGACAGCATCTCTTAGAGATAAGACGTTGGCAAAGTAAGCTGCAGCAACTTCCCGACAGACTGCCCCACGACACAAGCAGGTTTTACACCGAGGCTACTCCACAACTTTGCAAGAGCGACCTGGCAAGCGAAGATTGCAATCGGTGATATTTCAGGATCGTCTGCTTCAAAGTCGTTCTCAAACTTGTCAACCAATGACCAATCGACGTACTCGGACAGCAGTGAGCCAATTTCTCTGATGGCGTCTCGAAACAACTGACTCTTGACCATCAACTCCTTGCACATTCCACGCCAGCATGTGCCCATTCCACAGAAGACGTAAACCACACGCACCCTTCTAACATTGTTCGCTCCCTTTGCCTTACCCTGTATGTGGTCATTCAGCTTGCCAATGAGCTCAGACATGTCCTCTACAACTGTGGCAAACCGGATGTTGTAGTGGTCACGACGTGCTGTGGACGTGTAGGAGACGTCGTGAACGTCGAGGTCAGCCACGTCAGGATAGTTCACGAAATCTTCCATGCTACTCTTCAACGATTTCTCATGTTTGGCTGAAAAGGTTACAATACATGGTAACCCCTGGTCTTCTGTGTTTCTGACTTGTAAGGTCTGGTGGCTGTACTCTTCCAGAATAGCGTGACAGTTTGTTCCCCCAAACCCAAAGCAATTAACGCAAGCGATCTTATTCGCTGTTGGCCAATCTACTACCTCTGTAGGAATTTCAAGGTTCAGCTCTGGAAGTTTATTTTAGGATTTGATTTGTCGAAAAACAAAGACGGCACAATTTTGGAATGTTTCATCATGAGTAGGACTTTGATCATTCCAGCCATCCCGGCCGCCGACTCCAGATGGCCCAGATTTGTCTTGACAGAGCCCATGTATCTCTGACGTGTTGAATTTCTGTCCTTGAAGAACTTGCCGATGGCGTTTGCTTCCACAGGATCCCCAGCCGCGGTGCCTGTACCTGCACAAGAGAAATATAATTGCATCGCATTAGTACTGATCTAGTGTCAATGAGAAATATAATTGCATCGCATTAGTACTGATCTAGTGTCAAAGAGAAATATAATTGCATCGCATTAGTACTGATCTAGTGTCAAGAGAAATATAATTGCATCATTAGTACTGATCTAGTGTCAAAGAAAATAACCTTGCATCGCATTAGTACTGATCTAGTGTCAAGAGAAATAAACTTGCATCGCATTAGTACTGATCTAGTGTCAAAGAGAAATATAATTGCATCGCATTAGTACTGATCTAGTGTCAAAGAGAAATAAATTACATCGCATTAGTACTGATCTAGTGTCAAGAATATAATTGCATCGCATTAGTACTGATCTAGTGTCAAAGAGAAATAAACTTACATCGCATTAGTACTGATCTAGTGTCAAGAGAAATAAACTTGCATCGCATTAGTACTGATCTAGTGTCAATGAGAAATATAAGTACATCGCATTAGTACTGATCTAGTGTCAATGAGAAATATAATTGCATCGCATTAGTACTGATCTAGTGTCAAGAGAAATATAATTGCATCGCATTAGTACTGATCTAGTGTCAAAGAGAAATAACCTTGCATCGCATTAGTACTGATCTAGTGTCAAAGAGAAATAAACTTACATCGCATTAGTACTGATCTAGTGTCAAAGAGAAATAAACTTACATCGCATTAGTACTGATCTAGTGTCAAAGAGAAATAAAATTGCATCGCATTAGTACTGATCTAGTGTCAAAGAAATAAACTTACATCGCATTAGTACTGATCTAGTGTCAAAGAGAAATATAATTGCATCGCATTAGTACTGATCTAGTGTCAAAGAGAAATAAACTTGCATCGCATTAGTACTGATCTAGTGTCAAAGAGAAATAACCTTGCATCGCATTAGTACTGATCTAGTGTCAAAGAGAAATAAACTTACATCGCATTAGTACTGATCTAGTGTCAAAGAGAAATAAACTTTGCATCGCATTAGTACTGATCTAGTGTCAAAGAGAAATAAATTACATCGCATTAGTACTGATCTAGTGTCAAAGAGAAATAAACTTACATCGCATTAGTACTGATCTAGTGTCAAGAAATAACCTTGCATCGCATTAGTACTGATCTAGTGTCAAAGAGAAATAAACTTACATCGCATTAGTACTGATCTAGTGTCAAAGAGAAATAAACTTACATCGCATTAGTACTGATCTAGTGTCAAAGAGAAATAAATTGCATCGCATTAGTACTGATCTAGTGTCAATGAGAAATATAATTGCATCGCATTAGTACTGATCTAGTGTCAAAGAGAAATAAACTTACATCGCATTAGTACTGATCTAGTGTCAAAGAGAAATAAACTTACATCGCATTAGTACTGATCTAGTGTCAAAGAGAAATAAATTGCATCGCATTAGTACTGATCTAGTGTCAAAGAGAAATAAACTTGCATCGCATTAGTACTGATCTAGTGTCAAAGAGAAATAAACTTACATCGCATTAGTACTGATCTAGTGTCAAAGAGAAATAAACTTACATCGCATTAGTACTGATCTAGTGTCAATGAGAAATAAACTTACATCGCATTAGTACTGATCTAGTGTCAAAGAAATATAATTGCATCGCATTAGTACTGATCTAGTGTCAAAGAGAAATAAACTTACATCGCATTAGTACTGATCTAGTGTCAAAGAGAAATATACTTACATCGCATTAGTACTGATCTAGTGTCAAAGAGAAATAAACTTACATCGCATTAGTACTGATCTAGTGTCAAAGAGAAATAAACTTACATCGCATTAGTACTGATCTAGTGTCAAAGAGAAATAAACTTACATCGCATTAGTACTGATCTAGTGTCAAAGAAATAAACTTACATCGCATTAGTACTGATCTAGTGTCAAAGAGAAATAAACTTACATCGCATTAGTACTGATCTAGTGTCAAAGAGAAATAAACTTACATCGCATTAGTACTGATCTAGTGTCAAAGAGAAATAAACTTACATCGCATTAGTACTGATCTAGTGTCAAAGAGAAAATAAACTTTACATCGCATTAGTACTGATCTAGTGTCAAAGAGAAATAAAGTACATCGCATTAGTACTGATCTAGTGTCAAAGAGAAATATACTTACACATCGCATTAGTACTGATCTAGTGTCAAAGAGAAATAATTACATCGCATTAGTACTGATCTAGTGTCAAAGAGAAATATAATTACATCGCATTAGTACTGATCTAGTGTCAAAGAGAAATAAACTTACATCGCATTAGTACTGATCTAGTGTCAAAGAGAAATAAACTTACATCGCATTAGTACTGATCTAGTGTCAAAGAGAGAAATAAACTTACATCGCATTAGTACTGATCTAGTGTCAAAGAGAAATAAACTTACATCGCATTAGTACTGATCTAGTGTCAAAGAGAAATAAACTTACATCGCATTAGTACTGATCTAGTGTCAAAGAGAAATAACCTTACATCGCATTAGTACTGATCTAGTGTCAAAGAGAAATAGCAGTACATCGCATTAGTACTGATCTAGTGTCAAAGAGAAATATAATTGCATCGCATTAGTACTGATCTAGTGTCAAAGAGAAATATAATTGCATCGCATTAGTACTGATCTAGTGTCAGAAATAACCTTACATCGCATTAGTACTGATCTAGTGTCAAAGAGAAATAAATTGCATCGCATTAGTACTGATCTAGTGTCAAAGAGAAATAAACTTACATCGCATTAGTACTGATCTAGTGTCAAAGAGAAATAAAATTACATCGCATTAGTACTGATCTAGTGTCAAAGAAAATATACTTACATCGCATTAGTACTGATCTAGTGTCAAAGAGAAATAAACTTACATCGCATTAGTACTGATCTAGTGTCAAAGAGAAATAAACTTACATCGCATTAGTACTGATCTAGTGTCAAAGAGAAATATAATTGCATCGCATTAGTACTGATCTAGTGTCAAAGAGAAATATAATTGCATCGCATTAGTACTGATCTAGTGTCAAAGAGAAATAAACTTACATCGCATTAGTACTGATCTAGTGTCAAATGAGAAATAAACTTACATCGCATTAGTACTGATCTAGTGTCAAAGAGAAATAAACTTACATCGCATTAGTACTGATCTAGTGTCAATGAGAAATAAACTTACATCGCATTAGTACTGATCTAGTGTCAAAGAGAAATATAATTGCATCGCATTAGTACTGATCTAGTGTCAAAGAGAAATAAACTTACATCGCATTAGTACTGATCTAGTGTCAAAGAGAAATAAACTTACATCGCATTAGTACTGATCTAGTGTCAAAGAGAAATAAACTTGCATCGCATTAGTACTGATCTAGTGTCAAAGAGAAATAAACTTACATCGCATTAGTACTGATCTAGTGTCAAAGAGAAATAAACTTACATCGCATTAGTACTGATCTAGTGTCAAAGAGAAATAAACTTACATCGCATTAGTACTGCTCTAGTGTTAGAAATATAATTACATCGCATTAGTACTGATCTAGTGTCAAAGAGAAATATACTTACATCGCATTAGTACTGCTCTAGTGTCAATGAGAAATAAACATTACATCGCATTAGTACTGATCTAGTGTCAATGAGAAATATAATTACATCGCATTAGTACTGATCTAGTGTCAATGAGAAATAGCATTACATCGCATTAGTACTGATCTAGTGTCAATGAGAAATATACTTACATCGCATTAGTACTGATCTAGTGTCAATGAGAAATATAATTACATCGCATTAGTACTGATCTAGTGTCAATGAGAAATATAATTACATCGCATTAGTACTGATCTAGTGTCAATGAGAAATAGCATTACATCGCATTAGTACTGATCTAGTGTCAATGAGAAATAAACTTACATCGCATTAGTACTGATCTAGTGTCAATGAGAAATATAATTACATCGCATTATTACTGCTCTAGTGTCAATGAGAAATATACTTACATCGCATTAGTACTGCTCTAGTGTCAATGAGAAATATAATTACATCGCATTAGTACTGATCTAGTGTCAATGAGAAATAGATTACATCGCATTAGTGCTGATCTAGTGTCAATGAGAAATAGCAGTACATCGCATTAGTACTGCTCTAGTGTCAATGAGAAATAGCATTACATCGCATTAGTAACTCTAGTGTCAATGAGAAATATAATTACATCGCATTAGTACTGCTCTAGTGTCAATGAGAAATAGCATTACATCGCATTAGTACTGATCTAGTGTCAATGAGAAATAGCATTACATCGCATTAGTACTGATCTAGTGTCAATGAGAAATAGCTTACATCGCATTAGTACTGCTCTAGTGTCAAAGAGAAATAGCATTACATCCCATTATAACTCTAGTGTCAAAGAGAAATAGCATTACATCCCATTAGTACTGTACTGTCAAAGAGAAATAGCATTACATCCCATTATAACTCTAGTGTCAAAGAGAAACAGCATTACATCGCATTGCTACTCTAGTGTCAAAGAGAAATAGCACTACATCGCATTGCTACTGTAGTGTCAAAGAGAAATAGCATTACATCGCGTTTGCTACTCTAGTGTCAAAAACGAAATAGTATTACATCGCAGCTACTGTAAGAAATAGCATTACATCGCATTGCTACTGTAGTGTCAAAGAGAAATAGCATTACATCGCATTTACTGTATCCCATTACATGCATTAGTACTGTAGTGTCAAAGAGAAATAGTATTACATCGCATTAGCTACTGTAGTGTCAAAGAGAAATAGCATTACATCGCATTGCTACTCTAGTGTCAAAGAGAAACAGCATTACATCGCATTGCTACTCTAGTGTCAAAAAGAAATAGCATAACATCGCGTTTGCTACTCTAGTGTCAAAAAGAATAGCATTACATCGCATTAGCTACCGTAGTGTCAAAGAGAAATAGCATTACATCGCATTGCATTAGTACATCGCATTAGTACCGTAGTGTCAAAGAGAAATAGACATTACATCGCATTTACCGTAGTGTCAAAGAGAAATAGCATTACATCGCATTAGTACTGTAGTGTCAAAGAGAAATAGCATTACATCGCATTATACTCTAGTGTCAAGAGAAACAGCATTACATCGCATTAGTACTAGTGTCAAAGAGAAATAGCATTACATCGCATTAGTACTGTAGTGTCAAAGAGAAATAGCATTACATCGCATTAGTACTGTAGTGTCAAAGAGAAATAGCATTACATCGCATTAGTACTGTAGTGTCAAAGAGAAATAGCATTACATCCCATTGCTACTCTAGTGTCAAAGAGAAATAGCATTACATCGCATTGCTACTCTAGTGTGAAATAGCATTACATCGCATTGCTACTCTAGTGTCAAAAAGAAATAGCATTACACATTGCTACTCTAGCGTCAAAGAGAAACAGCATTACATCGCATTGCTACTCTAGTGTCAAGAAATAGCATTACATCGCATTGCTACTCTAGTGTCAAAGAGAAACAGCATTACATCGCATTGCTACTCTAGTGTCAAAGAGAAACAGCATTACATCGCATTGTTACTGTAGTGTCAAAGAGAAACAGCATTACATCGCATTAGCTACTCTAGTGTCAAAGAGAAACAGCATTACATCGCATTGCTACTCTAGTGTCAAAAAGAAACAGCATTACATCGCATTGCTACTCTAGTGTCAAAGAGAAACAGCATTACATCCCATTAGCTACTCTAGTGTTAAAAAGAAATAGCATTACATCGCATTGCTACTCTAGCGTCAAAGAGAAACAGCATTACATCGCATTGCTACTCTAGTGTCAAAAAGAAATAGCATTACATCGCATTGCTACTCTAGTGTCAAAGAGAAACAGCAACATCGCATTTACTCTAGTGTCAAAAAGAAATAGCGTTTCGCATTGCTACTCTAGTGTCAAAGAGAAATAGCATTACATCGCATTAGTACTGTAGTGTCAAAAAGAAATAGCATTACATCGCATTGCTACTCTAGTGTCAAAGAGAAACAGCATTACATCGCATTGCTACTGCCATGTCAAAAGAAATAGCATTACATCCATTGCTACTCTAGTGTCAAAGAGAAATAGCATTACATCGCATTGCTACTGTAGTGTCAAAGAGAAATAGCATTACATTGCATTGCTACTCTAGTGTCAAAGAGAAATAGCATTACATCCAATTGCTACTCTAGTGTCTAAGAGAAATAGCATCACATTGCATTGCTACTGTAGTGTCAAAGAGAAATAGCATTACATCGTATAGCTACTGTAGTGTCAAAGAGAAATAGCATTACATCCCATTAGTACTGTAGTGTTAAAGAGAAATAGCATTACATCCAATTAGTACTGTAGTGTCAAAGAGAAATAGCATTACATCCCATTGCTACTGCAGTGTCAAAGAGAAATACCATTGCATCACATAGCTACTGTAGTGTTAAAGAGAAATAGCATTACATCCCATTGTTACTGTAGTGTCAAAGAGAAATAGCATTACATCCCATTAGTACTGTAGTGTCAAAGAGAAATAGCATTGCATCCCATTGCTACAGTAGTGTTAAAGAGAAATAGCATTACATTGCATTGCTACTGTAGTGTCAAAGAGAAATAGCATTGCATCCCATTAGTACTGTAGTGTTAAAGAGAAATAGCATTACATCCCATTAGTACTGTAGTGTTAAAGAGAAATAGCATTTACATCTACTGTAGTGTCAAGTGAAATAGCATTACATCGCATTTGTACTGTAGTGTCAAAGAGAAATAGCATTGCATCACATTAGTACTGTAGCGTCAAACAGAAATAGCGTTACACTGCATTGCTACTGCCGTCTCAAAGAGAAATAGCATTACATCCCATTAGTACTGTAGTGTCAAAGAGAAATAGCGTTGCATCCCATTAGTAATGTAGTGTCAAAGAGAAATAGCATTACATTGCATTGCTACTGCCAGTGTCAAAGAGAAATAGCATTACATTCCATTGCTACTGTAGTGTCAAAGAGAAATAGCATTACATCGCATTGCTACTGTAGTGTCAAAGAGAAATAGCATTGCATCCCATTGCTACTGTAGTGTCAAGAGAAATAGCATTACATCCCATTGCTACTGTAGTGTCAAAGAGAAATAGCATTACATCCATTGCTACTGTAGTGTCAAATAGAAATAGCATTACATCCCATTGCTACTGTAGTGTCAAAAGAAATAGCATTACATCTCATTAGTACTGTAGTGTCAAAGAGAAATAGCATTACATCGCATTACTACTGTAGTGTCAAAGAGAAATAGCATTACATCCCATTGCTACTGTAGTGTCAAAGAGAAATAGCATTGCATCCCATTGCTACTGTAGTGTCAAAGAGAAATAGCATTACATCGCATTGCTACTGTAGTGTCAAAGAGAAATAGCATTACATCCCATTAGTACTGTAGTGTCAAAGAGAAATAGCATTACATCCCATTAGTACTGTAGTGTCAAAGAGAAATAGCGTTACATTGCATTAGTACTGTAGTGTCAAAGAAAATAGCATTACATCGCATCAGTACTGTAGTGTCAAAGAGAAATAGCATTACATCCCATTGCTACTCTAGTGTCAAGAGAAATAGCATTGCATCCATTGCTACTGTAGTGTCAAGAGAAATAGCATTACATCGCATTGCTACTGTAGTGTCAAAGAGAAATAGCATTACATCCCATTAGTACTGTAGTGTCAAAGAGAAATAGCATTACATCGCATTGCTACTGTAGTGTCAAAGAGAAATAGCATTACATCGCATTGCTACTGTAGTGTCAAAGAGAAATAGCATTACATCGCATTGCTACTGTAGTGTCAAGAGAGAAATAGCATTGCATCGCATTGCTACTGTAGTGTCAAAGAGAAATAGCATTACATCCCATTGTACTGTAGTGTCAAAAGAAATAGCATTACATCGCATTAGTACTGTAGTGTCAAAGAGAAATAGCATTACATCGCATTAGCTACTGTAGTGTCAAAGAGAAATAGCATTACATCCCATTAGTACTGTAGTGTCAAAGAGAAATAGCATTACATCGCATTGCTACTGTAGTGTCAAAGAGAAATAGCATTACATCGCAATTGCTACTGTAGTGTCAAAGAGAAATAGCATTACATCCCATTGCTACTGTAGTGTCAAAGAGAAATAGCATTACATCCCATTGCTACTGTAGTGTCAAAAGAGAAATAGCATTACATCGCATTGCTACTGTAGTGTCAAAGAGAAATAGCATTACATCCCATTAGTACTCTAGTGTCAAAGAGAAATAGCATTACATCGCATTGCTACTGTAGTGTCAAAGAGAAATAGCTTTAAATCGCATTAGTACTGTAGTGTCAAAGAGAAATAGCATTACATCGCATTAGTACTGTAGTGTCAAAGAGAAATAGCATTACATCCCATTGTACTGTAGTGTCAAAAGAGAAATAGCATTACATCCCATTGCTATTGTAGTGTCAAGAGAAATAGCATTACATCCCAGATAATCAGTGTCAAAGAGAAATAGCATTACATCCATTGCTACTGTAGTGTCAAAAATAGCATTACATCCATTGCCTGTAGTGTCAGAGAGAAATAGTTTACATCGCATTGTACTAGTGTCAGAGAGAAATCTTACATCCCATTAGTACCTAGTGTCAAAGAGAAATAGCATTACATCGCATTGCTACTGTAGTGTCATTGAAATAGCATTACATTGACATTGAACTAGAACCTAGTGTCAAGAGAAATAGACCTATACATTGACATTGCTACTAAACATATCAAAGAGAAATTGCATTAAACCCATATGTACTGTAGTGTCAAAAGAAATAGCATTACATCCCATTAAACCGTATATGTTGAAATTGCATTACATCCATATTACTGACATTGTGTCAAAAAAATAGCATTACATTGAACTACTACCTATCTATTGACATTGAAAATAACCTTTCTATTGACATTGAACTACTGTAGTGTCAAATGGAAATTGAACTAGAACCTATCCTATTGTCATTGAACTAGAACATCCCATCAGTACCGTAGTGTCAAGAGAACCTAGCATTACATCCCATTAGTACCTGTAGTGTGACATTGAACTCATTACCTATCTATGTCCATTATTGAACTAGAAGAAATAGCATTATCCCATCATTGAGTGTCAAAGAAAAATAGCATTACATCCCATCAGTATTTATGTGTCAAAGAGAAAACTACATCCCATTAGTGGATATTGAACTAGAACCTACATATTGACATTGAACTAGAACCTATCTATGAGAAATTGAACTAGAACCTATCTCTAGTGTCAATTGAACTAGATCCATTATCTGTTGTCAATTGAAATAGCATTTCATCGCATTGCTATTGTGTCATTGAACTAGAACCTATAGTGTTGAAATTGCATTACAATCAGTATAGTGTTGACATTGCACTACAACCCATTAGTACTCTATTGTCACTAGAACCTATCTATCGACATTGAACTACATTAGTGTCAAGAGAAATATCATTATATCCCACTAGAACCTATGGTGTGGAAATTGAACTACAACGCATTGCTACTACAGTGTCAAATAGAAAACCTATCGCAATGCTACTGTTGAACTAGAAATAGCATGGAGCGCATTGTTACTAGAATGTCTATTGAAATTGAATTACATCGCGTTTCTACTGACATGTGAACTAGATAGCTATTACATGGATATTGCTAGAAGTGTCCAAAAGAAACATTGAGCTAGATAATCAGCTATCGAAGATATTGAACTAGAACCTATCTATGGATATTGAACTAAACCTATCTGTGGACATCGAACTAGACCTATCTATTGACATTGAACTAGACCTATATATGGATATTGAACTAAACCTATCTATGGATATTGAACTAGAACCTATATATTGACATTGAACTAGAACCTATCTATGTTGATATTGAACTAGAACCTATATATTGATATTGAACTAAACATATATGTTGACATTGAACTAGAACCTATATGTTGACATTGCACTAAACCTATATGTTGACATTGAACTAAACCTATATGTTGACATTGAACTAAACCTATATGTTGACATTGAACTAAACCTATATGTTGACATTGAACTAGAACCTATCTATTGACATTGAACTAGAACCTTTCTATTGACATTGAACTAGAACCTATCTATGGATATTGAACTAGAACCTATCTATTGACATTGAACTAGAACCTATTTATTGATATTGAACTAGAACCTATCTATGGATATTGAACTAGAACCTTTCTATTGACATTGAACTAGAACCTATCTATGTATATTGAACTAGAACCTATCTATTGACATTGAACTAGAACCTATTTATTGACATTGAACTAGAACCTATTTATGGATATTGAACTAGAACCTATCTATGGATATTGAACTAGAACCTTTCTATTGACATTGAACTAGAACCTATCTATGGATATTGAACTAGAACATATCTATGGATATTGAACTAGAACCTATCTATTGACATTGAACTAGAACCTATCTATTGACATTGAACTAGAACCTATCTATTGACATTGAACTAAACCTATCTATTGACATTGAACTAGAACCTATCTATTGACATTGAACTAGAACCTATCTGTTGATATTGAACTAGAACCTATCTATGGATATTGAACTAGAACATATCTATGGATATTGAACTAGAACCTATCTATTGACATTGAACTAAACCTATCTGTTGACATTGAACTAAACCTATCTGTTGATATTGAACTAGAACCTATCTATTGACATTGAACTAGAACCTATCTATTGACATTGAACTAAACCTATATATTGACATTGAACTAAACCTATATGTTGACATTCCACTAGAACCTATCTATGGATATTGAACTAGAACCTATCTATTGACATTGAACTAGAACCTATCTATTGACATTGAACTAGAACATATCTATTGACATTGAACTAGAACCTATCTATTGACATTGAATTATAACCTATCTATGGATATTGAACTAGAACCTATCTATTGGATATTGAACTAGAACCTATCTATGGACATTGAACTAGAACCTATCTATTGACATTGAACTACAACATATCTATGGACATTGAACTAGAACCTATCTATTGATATTGAACTAGAACCTATCTATGGATATTGAACTAGAACCTATCTATTGACATTGAACTATAACCTATCTATGGATATTGAACTAGAACCTATCTATTGATATTGAACTAGAACCTATCTATTGACATTGAACTAGAACCTGTCTATTGACATTGAACTAGAACCTATCTATTGACATTGAACTAGAACCTATCTATGACATTGAACTAGAACCTATCTATTGACATTGAACTAGACATATATGTTGACATTGAACTAAACCTATATGTTGACATTGAACTAGAACCTATATGTTGACATTGCACTAAACCTATATGTTGACATTGAACTAAACCTATATGTTGAACACTAAACCTATATGTTGACATTGCACTAAACCTATATGTTGACATTGAACTAGAACCTATCTATGGATATTGAACTAGAACGTATCTATTGACATTGAACTAGAACATATCTATTGACATTGCACTAAACCTATATGTTGACATTGAACTAAACCTATATGTTGACATTGCACTAAACTTATCTATGGATATTGAACTAGAACATATCTATTGATATTGAACTAGAACTATCTATGGATATTGAACTAGAACATATCTATTGACATTGACTAAACCTATATGTTGACATTGAACTAAACCTATATGTTGACATTGAACTAGACCTATATGTTGACATTGAACTAGAACCTATCTATGGATATTGAACTAGAACATATATATTGACATTGAACTAAACCTATATGTTGACATTGCACTAAACCTATATGTTGACATTGAACTAAACCTATATGTTGACATTGAACTAGAACCTATATGTTGACATTGAACTAAACCTATATATTGACATTGAACTAGAACCTATCTATGGATATTGAACTAGAACATATCTATTGACATTGAACTAGAACCTATCTATGGATATTGAACTAGAACCTATCTATGGATATTGAACTAGAACCTATCTATGGACATTGAACTAGACCTATCTATGGATATTGAACTGAACCTATCTATTGACATTGAACTAGAACCTATCTATGGATATTGAACTAGAACCTATTTATGGATATTGAACTAGAACCTATCTATGGATATTGAACTAGAACCTATCTATGGACATTGAACTAGAACCTATCTATGGATATTGAACTAGAATCTATCTATTGACATTGAACTAGAACCTATCTATGGAGATTGAACTAGAACCTAATGGATATTGAACTAGAACCTATCTATGGATATTGAAGAACCTATCTATTGACATTGAACTAGAACCTATCTATGGATATTGAACCCAACCTATCTATGGATATTGAACTAGAACCCATCTATGGACATTGAGCTAGAACATAGTATGGATATTGAACTAGAACCTATCTATGGACATTGAACTAGACCTATATGTTTTTTGTTTGAGTCAACTCATTGATTCACATACACACTGTCTGTCCCAACCAATGGTAACAATGAGTCATGTTCTATAGGTCGTTCACATACGGTGTCTGTCTCCCAACCAATGGTAACAATGAGTCATGTTCTATAGGTCGTTCACATACACAGTGTCTGTCTCCCAACCAATGGTAACAATGAGTCATGTTCTAGGTGGTTCACATACACAGTATCTGTCTCCCAACCAATGGTAACAATGAGTCAAGTTCTAGGTGGTTCACATAGAACGGTGTCTGTCTCCCAACCAATGGTAACAATGAGTCATGTTCTATAGGTGGTTCACATACACGGTATCTGTCTCCCAACCAATGGTAACAATGAGTCATGTTCTATAGGTCGTTCACATACACAGTGTCTGTCTCCCAACCAATGGTAACAATGAGTCATGTTCTATAGGTGGTTCACATACACGGTGTCTGTCTCCCAACCAATGGTAACAATGAGTCAAGTTCTATAGGTGGTTCACATACACAGTGTCTGTCTCCCAACCAATGGTAACAATGAGTCATGTTCTATAGGTCGTTCACATACACGGTGTCTGTCTCCCAACCAATGGTAACAATGAGTCAAGTTCTATAGGTCGTTCACATACACAGTGTCTGTCTCCCAACCAATGGTAACAATGAGTCAAGTTCTATAGGTGGTTCACATACACGGTGTCTGTCTCCCAACCAATGGTAATAATGAGTCATGTTCTATAGCGCAGTCTTCCACCTCTAGGGAAGGGACTCTAGGCGCATTCATCGCGTGGTCGTGGGTTCAGGCATCGACGATTGAAAAATGTTCTTGAGAATTGTTTTCAAATAAACCACTCCCCCTCCCCTGGTTCAGGTTTGTGAATCAACAACGTCATTGGAGACGGACGATAAAAATGGGGGGTCCCGACACTCTGTGCACGTTAAAGATTCCTTGGCTGTTTACATGCCCTGTGAAGTTAAAAATGCACTGTCTGTCAGGGTAACAGTACACCGCCTGTTAGGGTAAAATTACACTGCCTAATAATCGTATCCAAACCCATGAGATCACTTTAGCTGTGGATGTGGGTAAATCTCAAGCTAAAGCAGTATACAAATCTACAATACTGAAATCCAAGACAAGTCAAGAAGATATAAATGAGGTACTAAAACAGTGAAATTATAACCTCCACAAAGGAAACAAAAAATGCCAGGACAGGATAGTCATTTTGGGCATCTAAACCCATACATCAGAAGGCAGAATGGGAACTGATAAAGAAAGAAAAAAAGAAAGAGAGAATTACCATGGGCTTCGATGTAATCAATGCGATCCAAATCTATGTTCTGCTTGGTGTAGACCATATCGAGCAATTTTTCCTGTTGGTCACCGGAAGGAGCTGAGATCGGAGTCACCGAGTGTCCGTCCTGGTTCGAAGCTGTTGCGATGGTAGCCCAGATGTTGTCACCATCCCTGATAGCCTGCGAATGGTACAAGGGTTACAAGTTACAATGAAATATTGTCCCCCATCCTTGATACCCCGCAAATGCTACAAGTGTTACAAGATACAAACAACTATTGTCCCCATCCCTGATAGCCTGCAAGTGTCACAATTACAAGAAGGTGTTGTCTCCATCCCTGATAGCCTGCAAGTGTCACAATTAAAAGAAGGTGTTGTCTCCATCCTGATAGCCTGCAAGTCTCACACGTTACAAGAAAGTGTTGTCACCATCCCTGATAGCCTGCACGTACAGTTCAAAGTTCGATCAGTTCAAAAGTCCGATCAGTTTGAAAATCAGAGCACTTTTGAAAGTCAGATCAGTTTAAAAATCAGATCACTTTAACTCAGATCAGTTTGAAAGTCAATTCAGTTTCAAAATCCGATCAGTTTGAAAGACAATTCAGTTTGAAAGTCAGATCAGTTTGAAAGTCAGATCAGTTTGAACGTCAGATCAATTTGAAAGTCTGATAAGACTGAAAGAGATCAGTTTAAAAGTCAATTCAGTTTGAAATTCGGATCAGTTTGAAACTCAATTCAGTCTGCAAGTCAGATCAGTCTGAAACTCAAATCAGTTTAAAAACCAAATCAGCTTGAAATATAATTCAGTTTGAAAGTCAGATCACTTATGAAGTCAGATCAGTTTCACCGTCAGATCACTCTGAAAGTCAGAAGAGTTTGAAAGTCCTATCAGTTCGAAAGTCAGATCAGTTTGAAAGTCAAATCATTTGAAAGTTAGTTCACATTTTGAAAGTCAGATCAATCTGACAGTCAGATCAGTTTGAAAGTCATTTCATTCTAAAAGTCACATCTGTCCAAAAGTCCGATCTCTTTGAAGGTCAGATCAGCTTAAAAGTCAGTTTAGTTTGAAAGTCAACTTAGTTTGAAAGTCAGCTTAGTCTGAAAAGTCAGCTTAGTTTAAAAATCAGTTTAGTTTGAAAGTCAACTTAGTTTGAAAGTCAGCTTAGTTTGAAAATTAGCTTAGTCTGAAAGTCAGCTTAGTCTGAAAGTCAGCTTAGTTTGAAAGTCAGCTTAGTTTGAAAGTCAGCTTAGTTTGAAAGTCAGCTTAGTTTGAAAGTCAGCTTAGTTTGAAAGTCAATTCAGTCTGAAAGTCAGATCTGTCCAAAAATCCGATCCCTTTAAAAGTCAGATCAGTTTGAAAGTCAAATCAGTCTGAAAGTCTGATCAGTTTGAAAGTCAATTCAGTCTGGAAATCTGATCAGTCTGAACGTCGGATCAGTTCGAAAGTCGGATCAGTTCGAACGTCCGATCAGTTCGAAAGTCCGATCAGTTCGAAAGTCAGATCAGTTTGAAAGTCAGATCAGTTCGAAAGTCGGATCAGTTCGAACGTCCTATCAGTTCGAAAGTCAGATCAGTTCGAAAGTCGGATCAGTTCGAAAGTCGGATCAGTTCGAAAGTCAGATCAGTTCGAAAGTTGGATCAGTTCGAACGTCCGATCAGTTCGAAAGTCAGATCAGTTCGAAAGTCCGATTAGTTCGAAAGTCAGATCAGTTCGAAAGTCAGATCAGTTCGAAAGTCAGATCAGTTCGAAAGTCAGATTAGTTCGAAAGTCAGATCAGTTTGAATGGCAGATCAGTGTTTAAAGTCAGATCAGTTCGAATGTCAGATCAGTGTGAAATTGAATTCAGTCGGAAAGTCTGATCAATTTGAAGGTCAGATCAGTTTGAAAGTCAGATCAGTCTGAAAGTCGATCCTTTTGAAAGTCAGATCAGATTGAAAGTCAGATCAGTTTAAAAATCTGATCAGTCCGAAAGTCAGATTCAGGTTGAAATTAATTCAGTCTGAAAATCTGATCAGTTTGAAAATCAATTCAGTCTGAAAGTCTCATCAGTATGAAAGTCAGATTAGTTTGGAAGTCAGATCAGTTTGAAAGTCAATTCAGTCTGAAAGTCCGATCAGTTTCAAAGTCAGATCAGTCTGAAAGTCTGATCGGTTTCAAAGTCAGATCAGTCTGAAAGCCCGATCAGTTTCAAAGTCAGATCACTCTGAAAGTCAGATCAGTTTGAAAGTCAATTCAGTCTGCAAGTCAGATCAGTTTCAAAGTCGAGATGAGTGTGAAAGTCATATCAGTCTGAAAGTCAGATCAGTCTGAAAGTCCGATCAGTTTGAAAGTCAGATCAGTTTGAAAGTCCGATCAGTCTGAAAGTCAGATTCAGTCTGAAAGTCAGATCAGTCTGAAAGTCAATTCAGTCTGAAAGTCAGATCAGTCTGAAAGTCAGATCAGTTGAAAGTCAATCAGTCTGAAAGTCAATTCAGTCTAAAAGTCCGATCAGTTTGAAAGTCAATTCAGTCTAAAAGTCAAGATCAGTCTGAAAGTCAATTCAGTCTGAAAGTCAGATCAGTTTGAAAGTCAGATCAGTTTGAAAGTCAGAGCAGTCTGAAAGTCAGATCAGGTTGAAAGTCAGATCAGTTTGAAAGGCAATTCAGTTTAAAACTCAGATCAGTT
Organism: Doris montereyensis; assembly: GCA_037039925.1. Taxonomy (NCBI): domain Eukaryota; kingdom Metazoa; phylum Mollusca; class Gastropoda; order Nudibranchia; family Dorididae; genus Doris; species Doris montereyensis. The sequence continues at coordinate 81,854 of JAXRKP010001810.1, forward strand.
TGAAAGGCAATTCAGTCTAAAAGTCAGATCAGTTTGAAAGTCAATTCAGTTTGAAAGTCAGATCAGTTTGAAAGTCAGATCAGTTTGAAAGTCAGATCCGTTTGAAAGTCAATTCATTTTGAAAAAGTCAGATCAGTTTGAAACTCAGATCAGTTTGGAACTCAGATCAGTATGAAAGTCAGATCACTTTGAAAGTCCCATCAGTCTGAAACTCCGATCAGTTTCAAAGTCAGATCGGTTTCAAAGTTCGATCAGTTCGAAAATCAGATAGGTTTCAAAGTCCGATCAGTTTCAAAGTTAGATCAGTTTGAAAGTCCGATCAGTTTCAAAGTCAGATCGGTTTCAAAGTTCGATCAGTTTCAAAGTCTGATCAGTATCAAAGTCCGATCAGTTTCGAAAGTTAGATAGGTTTCAAAGTCCGATCAGTTTCAAAGTCCGATCAGTTCGAAAGTCTGATAGGTTTCAATGTCCGATCAGTTTCAAAGCCCGATCAATTTCAAAGTCTGATCAGTTTCAGTTTCAAAGTCAGACCAGTGTGAAGGTCAGATCAGTTTCAAAGTCCGATCAGTTAAAAGTCCGAGTCCGATCAGTTTCAAAGTCGATCGACAATTCAACTGTAATTGCGAAAGTCTGAAGGTTTTAAATGTCGTCTGTCAGTTTCAAAGCCCGATCAAGACAAAGTCAGATGTCGTCTGTCAGCTGTAATAGTCAGACCAGTGTGAAGGTCAGATCAGTTTCCAAGTCCGATCAGTCTAAAAGTCAGATCAGTCAAAGTCACGATCAAAGTCACAAAGTCCGTCAGCTGTTAGCCAAACAAGACAGTCACAAAACTGTAATAGCCAAACATTAGACAAAGTCACAAAAATGTCGTCTGTCAGCTGTAATAGCCAAACACTAGACAAAGTCACAAAAATGTCGTCTGTCAGCTGTAATAGCCAAACACTAGACAAGGCAAAGTCACAAAAATGTCGTCTGTCTGCTGTAATAGCCAAACACTAGACAAGGCAAAGTCACAAAAAGTGTCTGTCAGTTGTAATAGCCAAACACTAGGCAAAGTCACAAAATGTCGTCTGTCAGCTGTAATAGCCAAACACTAGACAAGGCAAAGTCACAAAAATGTCATCTGTCTGCTGTAATAGCCAAACACTAGACAAGGCAAAAGTCACAAAAATGTCATCTGTCTGCTGTAATAGCCAAACACTAGACAACAAAGTCACAAAAATGTCGTCCATCAACTGTAATAGCCAAACACTAGACAAGGCAAAGTCACAAAAATGTCATCTGTCAACTGTAATAGCCAAACACTAGACAACAAAGTCACAAAAATGTCATCCATCAGCTGTAATAGCCAAACACTAGACAAAGTCACAAAAATGTCATCTGTCAGCTGTAATAGCCAAACACTAGACAAGGCAAAGTCACAAAAATGTCGTCTGTCAGCTGTAATAGCCAAACACTAGACAAGGCAAAGTCACAAAAATGTCATCTGTCAGCTGTAATAGCCAAACACTAGACAAAGTCACAAAAATGTCATCTGTCTGCTGTAATAGCCAAACACTAGACAAAGTCACAAACATGTCATCTGTCAGCTGTAATAGCCAAACACTAGACAAAGTCACAAAAATGTCATCTGTCTGCTGTAATAGCCAAACACTAGACAAAGTCACAAAAATGTCGTCCATCAGCTGTAATAGCCAAACACTAGACAAAGTCACAAAAATGTCATCTGTCTACTGTAATAGCCAAACACTAGACAAGGCAAAGTCACAAAAATGTCGTCCATCAGCTGTAATAGCCAAACACTAGACAAGGCAAAGTCACAAAAATGTCATCTGTCAGCTGTAACAGCCAAACACTAGACAAGGCAAAGTCACAAAAATGTCATCTGTCAGCTGTAATAGCCAAACACTAGACAAGGCAAAGTCACAAAAATGTCATCTGTCAGCTGTAACAGCCAAACACTAGACAAGGCAAAGTCACAAAATGTCATCCATCAGCTGTAGTGGCCAAAACTAGGACAAGGCAAAGTCACAAAAATTTGTCCATCAGCTGTAACAGCCAAACACTAGTCACAAAATGTCATCTGTCAGCTGTAACTGCCAAACACTAGACAAGGCAAAGTCACAAAAATGTCATCTGTCAGCTGTAACAGCCAAACACTAGACAAGGCAAAGTCACAAAAATGTCATCTGTCAGCTGTAATAGCCAAACACTAGACAAGGCAAAGTCACAAAAATGTCATCCATCAGCTGTAACAGCCAAACACTAGACAAGGCAAAGTCACAAAAATGTCGTCCATCAGATGTAACAGCCAAACACTAGACAAGGCAAAGTCACAAAAATGTCATTTGTCAGCTGTAACAGCCAAACACTAGACAAGGCAAAGTCACAAAATGTCATCTGTCAGCTGTAATAGCCAAACACTAGACAAAGTCACAAAAATGTCATCTGTCTGCTGTAATAGCCAAACACTAGGCAAAGTCACAAAAATGTTGTCCATCAGCTGTAATAGCCAAACACTAGACAAAGTCACAAAAATGTCATCTGTCAGCTGTAATAGCCAAACACTAGACAAGGCAAAGTCACAAAAATGTCATCTGTCAGCTGTAATAGCCAAACACTAGACACGGCAAAGTCACAAAAATGTCAGCTGTAACAGCCAAACACTAGACAAGGCAAAGTCACAAAAATGTCGTCCATCAGATGTAATGGCCAAACACTAGACAAGGCAAAGTCACAAAAATGTCATTTGTCAGCTGTAACAGCCAAACACTAGACAAGGCAAAGTCACAAAATGTCATCTGTCAGCTGTAGTGGCCAAACACTAGACAAGGCAAAGTCACAAAAATGTCATCTGTCAGCTGTAATGGCCAAACACTAGACAAGGCAAAGTCACAAAAATGTCATCTGTCAGCTGTAACAGCCAAACACTAGACAAGGCAAAGTCACAAAAATGTCATCTGTCAGCTGTAACAGCCAAACACTAGACAAGGCAAAGTCACAAAAATGTCATCTGTCTGCTGTAATAGCCAAACACTAGACAAGGCAAAGTCACAAAAATGTCGTCTGTCAGCTGTAACAGCCAAACACTAGACAAGGCAAAGTCACAAAAATGTCTGTCAGCTGTAACAGCCAAACACTAGACAAGGCAAAGTCACAAAAATGTCGTCTGTCAGCTGCAACAGCCAAACACTAGACAAGGCAAAGTCACAAAAATGTCGTCTGTCAGCTGTAACAGCCAAACACTAGACAAGGCAAAGTCACAAAAATGTCATCTGTCAGCTGTAAAAGCCAAACACTAGACAAGGCAAAGTCACAAAAATGTCATCTGTCAGCTGTAACAGCCAAACACTAGACAAGGCAAAGTCACAAAAATGTCATCTGTCAGCTGTAACAGCCAAACACTAGACAAGGCAAAGTCACAAAAATGTCGTCTGTCAGCTGTAAAAAGCCAAACACTAGACAAGGCAAAGTCACAAAAATGTCGTCTGTCAGCTGTAACAGCCAAACACTAGACAAGGCAAAGTCACAAAAATGTCATCTGTCAGCTGTAATAGCCAAACACTAGACAAAGTCACAAAAATGTCGTCTGTCAGCTGTAATAGCCAAACACTAGACACAGTCACAAAAATGTCGTCCATCAGCTGTAATAGCCAAACACTAGACACAGTCACAAAAATGTCGTCCATCAGCTGTAATAGCCAAACACTAGACAAGGCAAAGTCACAAAAATGTCGTCCATCAACTGTAACAGCCAAACGCAGACAAAGTGACAAAAATGTCATCTGTCAGCTGTAACAGCCAAAGACTAGACTAGGTAAAGTCACAAAAATGTCGTCCATCACCTGTAATAGTCAATATTTTAGCCGTTAGAGAGTTTCCTTTCTTTCAAAACGGTGAGACAAAATGTTTGCCTAGGTAACGCACCGCAGCCCCCTATCCCTTACGTCATCAAGTCGTTTCAGAATAGCCATGCCACAGCCCTCCCCACGTGTGTAGCCGTCAGCTTTGTCGGAAAAGGCGAAACATTGGCCGGTAGGAGATACCATGTGAGCTTTGCTGAGATGAACGAAGACGTCAGGGGACATGAGGAAATTAGTTCCTCCACACAGAGCCATGCTGCAATCACCTGTGTAAACCAAGACAAAGGTGAAGGGTAGGACAGTAGTTGTGGTGGGACATGTCCTAGTGAGAATACGCTGTATAGTAGCAGGCAACAACAGTAGCTGTAGTAATGATAGACATGTGAATGAGGAACGTGTTACAGTATTACAATAACCAACATTAGGTGTAGTGATAGCAGTAGCCGCATTGGTTGTTGTTGTTAGTAGTAACAGTAGTAATAATAATAATAGTAGTAGTAGTAGTAGTAGCAGTAGTAGTAGTAGTAGTAGTAGTAGTAGTAGTAGTAGTAGTAGCAGCAGTAGTAGTAGTAGTAGTATTGACAGCAATGGTAGTAGTAGTAGTAGTAGCAGCAGCAGCAGTAGCAGCAGCAGTAGCAGCAGCAGCAGCAGTAGCAGCAGTAGTAGCAGTAGTATTAGGATTAGTAGCAGCAGTAGTAGTAGTACTAGTAGTAGTAGTAGTAGTAGTAGTAATAGTAGTACCAGTAGCAGTAGTAGTAGTAGTAGTAGTAGTAGTAGTAGTAGTAGTAGTAGTAGCAGTAGTAGTAGTAGTAGTAGTGGTAGCAGTAGCAGTAGTAGTAGTAGTAGTAGTAGTAGTAGTAGTAGTAGTAGTAGTAGTAGTAGTAGTAGTAGTATTAGTAGTAGTAGTAGAACATTAATCAGTGACTTTAGATATTTAGCTGCCGATTTGAATAATGAACATTAATCAGTAATTTCAGATACCTAGCTGCCGTTTTGAATAATGAACATTAATCAGTGACTTCAGACTTTGATTTGGATGAACATTAATCAGTGACTTTAGATACTTAGCTGATTATTTGAATAATGAACATTAATCAGTGACTTCAGATACTTAGTTGATGATTTGGATAATGAACATTAATCAGTGACTTCAATACTTAGCTGATGATTTGAATAATGAACATTAATCAGTGACTTCAGATACTTAGCTGATGATTTGGATAATAAACAGTAATCAGTGACTTAAGATATTCAGGAGCATCGTCATGGTGAATGCATTTAAAAACAAGACAAGCAAATTTAAATTCAATTCTCTCCTCCACCGGTAATCAATAAAGCGACTGCAGGACAAGTTTCGTCACAATTCTTGCGGCCTTGGTTTGTAACAATTGTAGTCTATGCAGTGAGCTCCCGGTAGACCGCAGAAACGATAATTGCAATAATCCAGAAGACTGGTTACTAGTGAATTATCAGAAATTTGCAGGTTTCAATGTCTGAAACGTCTCTTATACTTTACAGGTTTCAATGTCTAGGACGTCTCTTATACTTTACAGGTTTCAATGTCTAGGACGTCTCTTATACTTTACAGGTTTCAATGTCTAGGACGTCTCTTATACTTTACAGGTTTCAATGTCTAGGACGTCTCTTGTACTTTACAGGTTTCAATGTCTGGAACGTCTCTTATACTTTACAGGTTTCAATGTCTGGAACGTCTCTTATACTTTACAGGTTTCAATGTCTGAACGTCTCTTATACTTTGCAGGTTTCAATGTCTAGAACGTCTC
>JAXRKP010001811.1:0-37500 GCA_037039925.1 Doris montereyensis
GAGAGAGAGAGAGAGAGAGAGAGAGAGAGAGAGAGAGAGAGAGAGAGAGAGAGAGAGAGAGAGAGAGAGAGAGAGAGAGAGAGAGAGAGAGAGAGAGAGAGAGAGAGAGAGAGAGAGAGAGAGAGAGAGAGAGAGAGAGAGAGAGAGAGAGAGAGAGAGAGAGAGAGAGAGAGAGAGAGAGAGAGAGAGGCCAGAGGCGGCGAGCAGGAGAGGGTAGATAGAGGTCATCTAGAATCCGAAGGTCTGGGAGAGATGATGCAGTAGTCACGCTCAGTCTCATGTGTCTCAGTCCTCTGCTCATACTTGTATAGCGGAATCGAGTCATAACCTCGGAGAGTCACGTCAGATCATCGTAGATCATAGCAGTGCGCGGACTGAGAGCAGAGAGACAGAGAGTAGAGAGAGAGAGGGACAGCCAGAGGACGAGAGAGAGAGTCAGAGGATCGAGAGACTGACATGAACGAGAGAGATCTAGTAGCCCCCGCCATCTCGAGAGAGAGGAGAGATGAGTCGATAGAGAGTCTCGATAGAGTAGCGTCGAGACACGCACTGAGAAGAGTCAGACAGCAGAGAGCATTAGAGTCACAGTCAGAGTCTCGAGAGAGCGTAGAAGAGAACCAAGAAGGAGAGCTGCAGAGAGAGAGAGAGAGAGAGAGCACAGAGAGTCTCAGCGAAGACTAGAGAGAGAGCAGAGAGAAAGAGAGATGCAGAGAGAAGAGAGACATCAGAGAGCAGAGAGAGAGAGAGTATCGAGAGAGAGTAGCAACTCAAGTCGAGAGACTGAGAGCAGAGCACAGACGAGAGTAAGAGTAGACAGAGACGAGAGTAGAGAGGAGAGAGAGAGCGAGTATCAAGAGAGACAGTAGTCGAGACGAGAGCGAGGAGACATCGAGGAGAGAGAGAGAGAATCGCTCCTAGCGACTACAGGAGGATCGAGACAGCCTAGCGCAGCAGGCAGACGAGAGGTCAGTAGCACAGAGGAGCGACGGAAGACGAGAGAGAGCAGCGGAGCGAGAGCAGAGCGCAAGCGAGGGAGAGCGCGGAGAGAGAGAGACGCAGCAGCGAGCGGCGAGCGCGCAGGCTGCAGCAGAGCAGCTGCGAGGCCGAGAGAGAGAGAGGACAGGAGAGGCGCTAGCGAGGAGAGGACAGCGAGTAGGTGTGCGGGGAGAATCCAGAGCAGCTCGTCGCAGTGACCAGAGGGAGCGCGCGCGGTCGCTCTCTCTCTCTCTCTCTCCTCCTCCTCACTCTCTCCTCTCTCTCCCCTCTCGCGCTCCTCCTTCTTCCTCTCTCCTTTCTCTCCCCTCCTCCTTTCCCCTCCCTCCCACCTCTCATCTCTCTATCCACTCATGGCCCTCAGCCTCGACTATCGCTCTTACTATCTCTCTCTCTCCGCTCTCTCTCTCTCCTCTCTCTCTCGCAGCTTTCTGTTGTCGGGCTGGCTGTCTCTTCGTCTTCAACTCTCCTGGAAAAAAATGCCTCGTGCACTAGCGGCTCATGAACATCGATCATCTCATCTCGGTCTCGACTACTGCCTCCTCTCCTCTCCAGACATGCTCCTATCCTCCTCGTCTCCTCTCTCTCCGTCAATCACTATCGCATCTCTCCAGTCGATGTCTGGCTAGCATCCCAAATCTTCCTCAGCTCCCTCTCATCGCTGATCCTCTTCCATCACCTCAAATCTCACTCTAAGCCCTCATCTCTTCCATCAGTATCGGCCCTTCACCCCTCCCCCGCCCCTCTCCCCTCGACCTTCTAGTCTTTCAATTCCACCAATTCAACCCCTCTATCTCTCTCTCTGGCTCTCTCTCTCTCTCTCTGTGTCTCCGTCTCTCTCTCTCTCTGTCTGTCTGTCTGTCTGTCTGTCTGTCTGTCTCTGTCTGTCTCTCTCTCTCTCTCTCTCTCTCTCTCTCTCTCTCTCTCTCTCTCTCTCTCTCTCTCTCTCTCTCTCTCTCTCTCTCTCTCTCTCTCTCTCTTCCTCTCTCTCTCCGTCTCGTCTCTCTGTCAATCTATCTTTTCTGTCACACACAGCAATTACGACCCTCGCACAAACATACACATCCACCCTCACATAGAGACTTCTCGTGTCACACGTCATGAAAGCCAGAGGTCAAAGCAGAGCCAGAGCCAGAGCCCAGGCAGGGCCCAGATTGAAGGATGTTCAGACTTGTGAAGGGGCTGAGTCAATCCAGTTGTCTTTCTACTGGCAGGTGGCCTCAATTTATTAAGCCCTCTCGAGACTTTGCCTGACATCCGTCCATTGATCACTCCCCGGTGAGCTTTTTGATCATCTAATCTTTGGCTATATCATTCTGTTATGCTTCTTTGTATTTTTTTTATCTCCCCTTTTTTTTTTTTTTTACTTTATTAGACAACAGCTGGTATCGTATCTGGGGAAGATGGGGACGAGGGGTGTAGTGGGGATAGTGGTTGTGGATCCTTCCCTCCATCCCTGGATGGGTTTCCCAGGGTACTGGAAAGATAGAAGATTTCCAGCTGTAGGACAACATAATAGTTTCTTTGCAGATTTCTCTTGTGGGCTTGGTGTACAACCTCCACTGGAAAAAAATGCCATGTGATCACAGCGGCTCATGAACCCAATCGATCAATCTCATTCTTGGTCTAAGATGTATTGGGTTGGATGCCAGAAATGATCTTTCTCTGATCTACCCTTTCTTTCTTAATTAATCATATCGCATTCTACCATCCGATGTATGGGTTAAGAATTCAAAAAAATATCTTTCTCCAGACTACCCCTTCTTTCTTTTTTTTTATTGATCAGTTTTCATGCTATCTTTCACAGTATGGATTACAAATCCCGAAAAAGGCTACCTTTAATTTTTCAATTCCCATACTACCTTCGGTGCGTGAGTTTATGTAAATCTTAAAAAAAATGATTTCTCCAGTCTACGTTTTCCTTCTGTCTTAATGAGTTTCATCTACCTTTCCGAGTATTGGTTTAGTTTACCGAAATGATCTTTTTCCAAGATACCATATTCTGACATTGTCTTTTTTGCTTCTGTGAAGGTTAAATTAGTCCAATTGGATTATGCTTGGTTATTTTTCCATCTGGGTCTTCATCCGTCTCTTTTTTTTTCACTATTCACAGGTGCCCACGTTGGCAACATCCTCACCTACATCGTGTCTGGTCTCCTGTGTGCGTATGACTCTCACAACGGCTGGACATTCATTTTCTACATTTTTGGTATGTTGCTGAGTGTAGTTTCAAGTCTAACAACGCTAGGCCTGACGTAGTGTTCATCTGCCAAATTTATTATTTTTAAAGATAGCTTTAACCAATAACTATATTAACACGTTTTTGCAGGAGAAATGGAATCATGGCGTTAATAACAAGCTTCATGACATGATCGCAAAAAAAAGGGACAAAAAAAAGAAAATGTAATACATGGAGTAAGAAAGAGAAAGTGTTAAGCTATCTCGTGACCTTCGCAAGGTTTCAATATGTTTTTTTTGATCCAAAATGACTTGCCTTTCTGAGACTCCTGTGAATGCCATGTTACTATGAAACGAAACAATACGTTTTCCTAGAGTGTTTTCAGGATCTGGAATTTCTGTGATTGTCTTGTTACTATGTCGTTTTAATAGAATGTTCTGATCTGGTATTCCTGAACATATCGTTTTAAGCCATTCGATATAGACAATTGTAACCACTACCATTGTACTCGGCATGTCTAGATTAGCACGAACAATATTTAGATTTTCTTTTTTTATCATATGGTTGCCATTTTGGAACAAACCTTGCTAACACTTTGCACACTCGTCATTCGATTCAATATCTAGCCGCACCTACTAGCTTTTATTTGTATAATTTAAACGTTTCTGATTTGAGGAACTTTTTGAAAATGGATATAGAGCAACCTTTCCAATTTTGGCAAACTTAATGACTAATAACATTTTTATCGCAAAACTTTGAAGAGATATCATTATTACTACTGGTTGGAATTTTGTATTTGGGTCATAGACGCTGTATAGCAAAATTGGAAGCAATCGGACAATACATAAAAAAAAGTAGATCGCATATCACTGTCAAAAAGTAACATTTTTGAGAAAATGTAATGTTTAACGATTCTTTCCGTTATATGCATGTCTTTTCGTATATAAGCCTACAGAAGAAGAATATAATAGTTTGAAACATCATACAATCTTGAGAGGCTATCAAAATACTTCATTTCAACCCTATTTCAACTGCTCCAGATCCTTTATACTCATGTCGGAATGACAATTTTTCTTATAACAGGTGCGTGGAATGTTGCCCAAATTTTCGGTCGATCTAACTAATTGAAAATAATTCCTCAAAAGTATATTTGTCGGATAGAGTACTTTGTGAGGACTAAAATGAGTACCAACTTGTTATGTTTTAAACAAAATGTCCGGCTTTTTATGATACATCCGATGTGTGATGCCGGTATCGTTTCTAAAAAAAAAAAATCGTATAAAATGAAACAACCGATTCTACACCTTTTTTATGGTAACAATGTGAACGGAATGAACTGTTCCATCCAGTAGTGCAATAAACGAAAATTGTCCGATTTGTAGTATAAAATGACCGTCCCCCCCCTCAGCCGCCTTAAAAACAAACCCGGTAAAGAGAATGTCAACCTTGTCTGTTCGTAGTTTTTCACGTTCCACAGGGTTAATAACAATGGTAGAAAGTTGACGTGTGCATCACGAATAGTGTTGAATGTAGATATACGTCTTTTAAGTGTTTTACAATGCTCTCGGTCAAACTTAATATAGTCTGTATTTATTGGGGTTTTTTCTTAATGTAGAGTTTATGGAGGTCTGGTTTAAAATTAATTATGATTATACGATTGAGATTACATCCATTATATTATGATTAATACGATTGAAATTACATCCATTATATTATGATTATACGATTGAGATTACATCCATTATATTATGATTATACGATTGAGATTACATCCATTATATTATGATTATACGATTGAGATTACTTCCATTATATTATACTTATACGATTGAGATTACATCCATTATATTATACTTATACGATTGAGATTACATCCATTATATTATATTATAAGATTGAGATTACATCCTACTTTATATTTATGATTGACGATTGAGATTACATTATATTATGATTATACGATCAATACATTATATTATGATTATACGATTGAGATTACATCCATTATATTATACTTATACGATTGAGATTACATCCATTATATTATGATTATACGATTGAGATTACATCCATTATATAATGATTATACGATTGAGATTACATCCATTATATTATACTTATACGATTAATTACATCCATTATATTATGATTACAAGATTGAGTATTACATCCATTATATTACGATTATACGATTGAGATTACATCCATTATATTATGATTATACGATACATCCATTATTCTGATTATAAGACTGAGATTACATCCATTATATTACGATTATACGATTGAGATTACATCATTATATTACGATTATACGATTGAGATTACATCCATTATGATAATTATACGATTATGCTTACATCCAATTATAATTATATTATGATTATTATAATTATACGATTATGCTTACATCCATTATATTATAATTATACGATTATGCTTACACATTATATTGAATTATACGATTATGCTTACATCCATTATATTATGATTATACGATTATGCTTACATCCATTATATTATGATTATACGATTGAGATTACATCCATTATAGTATGACGATTGAGATTACATCCATTATATTATGATTAATACGATTGAGCTTTTACATCCATTATATTATGATTAATACGATTGAGATTACATCCATTATGTTATGATTATAAGACTGATATTACATCATTATATTATGATTATACGATTGAGATTACATCTATTAATTATTATTAATAAGAACTATTTATAAACCATGTTCATAAACGTAATGTAATCCAAATAACTTCGTGTTTTACCTGCTGGTCAGGTGGTGGAGGTTTGCTGTGGGTGGCAGCCTGGTTCTACCTGGTGTCTGACACACCCGACTCACCCGACGATTTCAAGGGCAGAGCGTGACTACATTGTCAACTCTATCGGTGAGGTGGAAAACAAGGTCAGTTTCCTCAATTGGAATCAGAGTTTTTACCTAATACTGTAGCGTGACTACATCGTCAACTCTATCAGTGAGGTGGAACACAAGGTGATTTGCTTCAATTGGAATCAGAGTTTTTACTCAATCTTGTAGCGTGACTACATTGTCAACTCTATCAGTGAGGTGGAACACAAGGTGAGTTTCTTCAATTGGAATCAGAGTTTTTACCTAATTAGCGTGACTACATTGTCAGCTCTATCAGTGGTGGAACACAAGGTGAGTTTTTCAAGTCAAATCAGAGACTTTACCCAATCTTGTAGCGTGACTACATTGTCAGCTCTATCGGTGAGGTGGAACACAAGGTGAGTTTCTTCAAGTCAAATCAGAGACTTTACCAATTTAGCGTTCATTGTGCAAATCAGTGAGGTGGAACACAAGGTGAGTTTCTTCAAGTCAAATCAATCTTGTAGCGTGACTACATTGTCAGCTCTACCTGTGAGGTGGAACACAAGGTGAATTTCTTCAATGCAAATCAGAGTTTTTACTCAATCTTGTAGCGTGACTACATTGTCAACTCTATCAGTGAGGTAGAACACAAGGTCAATTTCTTCAATTCAAATCAGAGTTTTTACTCAATCTTTAGCGTGCAGTTAACTGTATCAGTGAGGTGAACACAAGGTCAGTTTCTTCAATTCAAATCAGAGTTTTTATTGACTTTTGATATGAAAAATAAATGTATATGATATCAAAAGTGTATATGTTCTTGTTATTGTTCTTGTTCTTCTTCTTGATCTTGGACTTGTTCGTGCTCTTGTTCTTTTTGTTCGTGTTCTTATTCTTATTCTTATTCTTATTCTTATTCTTATTCTTGTTCTTGTTCTTGTTCTTGTTCTTTATTCTTTTTGTTATTTTCTTGTTTTCGTTTTTGTTCTTGTTTTTGTTCTTGTTCTTGTTCTTGTTCTTGTTCTTGTTCTTCTTGTTCTTGTTCTTCTTTTCTTGTTCTTGTTCTTCTTGCTGTTGTTTTGTGTTGTCGTTGTTTGTGTTCTTGTTGTTGCTGTTCTTGTTCTTCTCTTCTTCTTGTTCTTCTTATTCTTGTTGTTCTTCTTGTTCTTGTTCTTGTACTTCTTGCTGTTGTTGTTGTGTTGTCGTTCTTGTTGTTGCTTGTTGTTGTTGCTGTTCTTGTTGTTGTTCTTCTTCTTCTTCTTCTTCTTCTTCTTCTTCTTCTTCTTCTTCTTCTTCTTCTTCTTCTTCTTCTTCTTCTTCTTCTTCTTCTTCTTCTTCTTCTTCTTCTTCTTCTTCTTCTTCTTCTTCTTCTTCTTCTTCTTCTTCTTCTTCTTCTTCTTCTTCTTCTTCTTCTTCTTCTTCTTCTTCTTCTTCTTCTTCTTCTTCTTCTTCTTCTTCTTCTTCTTGTTCTTCTTCTTCTTCTTCTTCTTCTTCTTCTTCTTCTTCTTCTTCTTCTTCTTCTTCTTCTTCTTCTTCTTCTTCTTCTTCTTCTTCTTCTTCTTCTTCTTCTTCTTCTTCTTCTTCTTCTTCTTCCTCTTCTTCTTCTTCTTCTTCTTCCAAAAAAGTGCCTTTTGTATTGTTCTTCTGTGCCAACTTCTTCTACCTTCGTTCATGAAGGAAGTACTGAAGTTCGACATCAAAGAGGTAACACAAATTCATAGCTAACACTGGTAACAATATATCTGTGGTGCAGTGGTAATAGGGCCAACATGATTCACTTCGCATGCATGAAATATTGAGTCATAAAGATAAAGAAGGATTTATAAAGATAAAGATGGATTTATAAAGATAAAGATGTATCTTCTTCTTCTAGGCCAACGACTGTGCAGCATATATCATTCAAAGTCCTTCTCAACTTCTTCTTCTTCTTACACAAGGCTTTTCTTCAAAACAATTTGACAAGATCTTCTTCTTCTTTATAGCGTATTTGTTCACCTGACTTCTTCTTCTTCTTCAGAGTCTTCTACATTTCCCGAGAGTACAAAAAACCCATGGGGCTTGAAAACTACTGGGAGTATCTAATCGATATAATTGTGTAATAAATTGGATGTCTAATTGATATAGTCACGTGTAATAAATGTGGGCGTATCTAATTGGATAACGTGTGTGCCAACTGGAGGAGTATTAATCGATATAACTGTTAACAGGCCTACCTAATCGATATTCATGAAGGAAATACTGAAGTTCTAATCGATATAATCTGTGTAACAAAATTCATAACTAATCGATATAACTGTGTAATAAATATCTGGAGTATCTAATCGATATAATCTGCATAATAAATATAGGATATTTAATCGAAATAATCTGCGTAATAAAGATATCTAATCGATATAATTTATAAAGATAAATCTGTTTAATTTATAAAATATAAAGATGTAATCTGCGTAATAAATATAAGAGTATCTAACGATGTAATAAATATATAATCTGTGTAATAAGCATAGTATCTAATCAATAATCCTTCTAAAAATATAGGAATATCATAATCGTATAAAGGCTTTTCAAATATAAGAATATCAATTTGACATAATCTTGTTCTAAATATAGCTGAGTATTTGTTAACCTGAATAAATATAGGAGTATTTAAGAAATCAGAGTGTATGTAATTACAATTGCCTAATAAATATAGGAGTATCTAATTGACATAATCTTGAATAAATATAGGAGTATCTAATCGATATAATCTGTGTAATAAATATAGGAGTATCTAATTGATATAATCTGTGTAATAAATATAGAAGTATCTAATCGATATAATCTGGGTAATAAATATAGGAGTATCTAATCGATATAATCTGTGTAATAAATATAGGAATATCTAATCGATATAATCTGTGTAATAAATATAGGAGTATCTAATCGAAATAATCTGCGTAATAAATATAGGAGTATCTAATCGATATAATCTGCGTAATAAATATAGGAGTATCTAATCGATATAATCTGTGTAATAAATATAGGAATTATCTAATCGATATAATCTGCGTAATAAATATAGGAATATCTTATTAACATAATCTGAGTAATAAATGTAGGAATATCTAATTAACATAATCTGAGTAATAAATATAGGAATATCTAATTAACATAATCTGAGTAATAAATATAGGAATATCTAATTAACATAATCTGAGTAATAAATATAGGAATATCTAATTAACATAATCTGAGTAATAAATGTAGGAATATCTGATCAACATAATGCAGCAAATAAATTTAGGAATGTCTAATCAACATAATCTACATAATAAATATAGGAATATCTAATCGATATAATCTGCATAATAAATAAAGGAATATCTAATCGATATAATCTGCATAATAAATATAGGAATATCTAATCGATATAATCTGCATAATAAATATAGGAATATCTAATCGATATAATCTGCATAATAAATATAGGAATATCTAATCGATATAATCTGCATAATAAATATAGGAATATCTAATCGATATAATCTGCATAATAAATATAGGAATATCTAATCGATATAATCTGCATAATAAATATAGGAATATCTAATCGATATAATCTGCATAATAAATATAGGAATATCTAATCGATATAATCTGCATAATAAATATAGGAATATCTTTGCTCTGACATGTATACACGCTGTTGCGTATATTCGAACCAATAGTCTAAGTCCCAATGAGCACGACTTTTATTCGTCCAAATACCAGATATAGGCATGCTGTCTGCTGTACCTTACATAACTTTCATTTGTCTAATTACCAGAAAGGCATTATGTCTGCTGTACCTTACATGACTTTCATTTGTCCAAATACCAGAACGGCATTCTGTCTGCTGTACCTTACATGACTTTCATTTGTCCAAATACCAGAAAGGCATTCTGTCTGCTGTACCTTACATGACTTTCATTTGTCCACATACCAGAAAGGCATTATGTCTGCTGTACCTTACATGACTTTCATTTGTCCAAATACCAGAACGGCATTCTGTCTGCTGTACCTTACATGACTTTCATTTGTCCAAATACCAGAACGGCATTCTGTCTGCTATACCTTACATGACTTTAATCTGTCCAAATACCAGAACGGCATTCTGTCTGCTATACCTTACATGACTTTAATCTGTCCAAATACCAGAACGGCATTCTGTCTGCTATACCTTACATGACTTTCAATTTTGTCCAAATACCAGAACGGCATTCTGTCAGCTGTACCTTACATAACTTTCAATTGTCCAAATACCAGAACGGCATTCTGTCTGCTGTACCTTACATGACTTTAATCTGTCCAAATACCAGAACGGCATTCTGTCTGCTATACCTTACATGACTTTAATCTGTCCAAATACCAGAACGGCATTCTGTCTGCTATACCTTACATGACTTTAATCTGTCCAAATACCAGAACGGCATTCTGTCTGCTATACCTTACATGACTTTCATTTTGTCCAAATACCAGAACGGCATTCTGTCAGCTGTACCTTACATAACTTTCAATTGTCCAAATACCAGAACGGCATTCTGTCTGCTATACCTTAACATGACTTTCATTTTGTCCAAATACCAGAATGGCATTCTGTCTGCTGTACCTTACATGACTTTCATTTTGTCCAAATACCAGAACGGCATTCTGTCTGCTGTACCTTACATGACTTTCATTTGTCCAAATACCAGAACGGCATTCTGTCAGCTGTACCTTACATCGTCATGGCCGTCACCACTGTAGTTGTAGGCCAAGTAGCCGACTTTGTGCGGAGGAGATATCTTAGCACCACCAACACGAGGAAGCTGTTTCAAGCTATATGTAAGTTCCTTCCAAGTAGATCCTTGTTTCAAAAGCAATATTACTGTGACTTGTACAATGTATTTAGTTTTCACGTATCGACAGCCAAGGAGATATCGATGTTACTTTTGTTGTTGTTGGTAAGACGTTTAATTTTTGCCAAGTGATTTTTTACGTGCACAAACGCGTTGTTGTGACTTGCACACCGGACCTACTTTTTATCGTCGGTTTCCAATGGGACTAGGTGTCAACCACACCCAGGGGGAGCGGGGTGGGGGTACGGGGTGCGGGTTAGATTTTTCACACAAAAACTCGTGAAAATTGCTCAACCGTCGGCGGGGCTTGACCCATGACCTTTGGGTTCAGTACCCGATATCTTACTTCAGGAATATATTTTCTCTGACATGTGCACACACACTGTTTCGTATATTCGAAGGAATAGTCTAAGTCCCAAACTGCATGACTTTCATTTGTCTAAATACCAGAACGGCATTCAGTCTGCTGTACCTTACATGGTCATGGCTGTCACCACTGTAGTTGTAGGCCAAGGATCTGACTTTGTGTGGAGGAGATACCTTATACATATATTATATATCATGCTTAAAAATACATATATTATATATGATGCTTAAAAATACATATATTATATATCATGCTTAAAAATACATATATTATATAACATGCTTAAAAATACATATATTATTTATCATAAATATATATAAATATATATATATATATATATATATATATATATATTATATATCATGCTTAAATATATATATATATATTATTATATCATGCATGCTTAAAAATACATATATTATATATGATGCTTAAAAATATATACATTATATATCATGCTTAAAAATACATATATTATATCAATACTGTGTTATTGTAATTCCCATGAAGACAGTGTTGCAAATGGTTTCATTTGATTGTTTCCCCACAGCCTTATTGTGCTCAGGTGGATGTATGGTGGCTCTGGGATTTGTCTCCTGTCACCAGCGTGCTTTGGCGGTAGCCATTTTGGCAATTGCAATGGGATTTTTAGCCTTCAGCTACGCTGGAGTTTTGGTCAACCACGTGGACTTTGCACGATAAACAGAAAGATAAAGAAAAAGTAAACGATAAACAGAAAATGAACAGAAAGATAAACAGATAAACACAAAGATAAACAGAAAGATAAAGAAAAAGATAGATAAACAGAAAGATAAACATAAAAATTAAACAGAAAGATAAAGAAAAAGATTAACAGACAGATAAACAGAAAGATAAACATAAAGATAAAAAAAATCAGAAAATAAACAGATAAAGAAAGGGATAAACAGAAAGGAAAGGGATGGGGGGGGGGGAGATAACAGAGAAGAAATTGACATAAATAGGAACAGATTTAAAACATTTAAAAAAATTGTTTTACCCACAACCACATATTGCGCTCGGAATGCCCTGTAAGCTGCCAAGGCATTTTTAACGTGCACAGAATGTTATGATCTACACACAAAATTTCATTTTTCTTTGCTTTTCTCACCTCGGATGCGACTAGTTGTCAATGCACCGACTTGAACTAGGGGATGAGTTTTATTCGAAAATGTCTCGAGAATAATATATTTGCACTCATGCACGACGTCACTTTTTTGTTTGAATGGCTGACGCCTTGTCGTAATATATCTCTTGGTCACTCTAAATTATTACACCCTGACCCGCCCACCCATCTCCTCCCCTCTTTTTTATTATTATTATTATCTAAGATCATTCCGTATGTTCGGAAGGACGATAAACCGACTTTTAAAGTAATAACTTACCGTCTTTAATGATACGCAATCTATGGCCTAGGTACATTTGGTATTCTGTATGGTATAACTGACTGTACATCTTGTGTTTAAAATTATATACATCTTGTGCTTGACTAACTGTCCTAAATTATATACATCTTGTGTTCTAGGTACATTTGTTTAACTAACTGTATTCTGTATGGTATAACTAACTGTCCTAAATTATATACATCTTGTGTTTAACTAACTGTCCTAAATTATATACATCTTGTGTTTAACTAACTGTCCTAAATTATATACATCTTGTGTTTAACTAACTGTCCTAAATTATATACATCTTGTGTTTAACTAACTGTCTTAAATTATATACACCTTGTGTTTAACTGTCTTTAAATCATATGTCTTAAATTATATACATCTTTTGTGTTCTAGGTACATTCGGTATTCTGTATTGTATAACTATCTGTCTTTAATTATAACTGTACGGTATAAAACTTTAATTATATACATCCTTTGTTCCTATATTGTATTCTGTATGGTATAACTATATGTCTTTAATTATTTGTGTATTCTGTATTCTGTATGGTCTTTAATTATAACTAGGTAATTCTATCTTAAATGTCTTTAATTATACATCTTGTGTTCTAGGTACATTCTGTATAGTATAACTATTTGTCTTTAATTATACACATGGTATAATTCCGTATGGTAACTATCTGTCTTAAATTATACACTATCTGTCTTGTGTTCTAGGTACATTGGTATTCGTATGATATAACTATCTGTCTGTAATTATACACTCCCTGGTATATTGGTATTCCGTATGATATAACTATCTGTAATTATACACTCCCTGTGTTCTATGTATTGGTATTCTACATTGGTATTGATATAACTATATGTACTATCTGTCTGTATTTACACTCCTGTGTTCTATAACGTATGATATAAATCTGTCTGTAATTATACACTCCCTATGTTCTAGGTACGCTGGCATTCTGTTGGGCATAACTAACTGTTGCGCTTCCATTCCTGGCATTGTGGCACCAGTTGTTATTGGACAGCTGACCCCAAATGTAAGTATTGTTTTGGGTAGCAGTTATTTCTTAGATTTGAAATTTCAGTAGTGGTATCAACAGCAGTCTTTGTTCCAATTATATATGAAAAGTGAGTGTTATCGTAACATCATCGAAAGCGTGTGAAAGCTGCGAGTTCCCCAGGGACCCCTTGGCAGCAAAGTTTTATTGTAACAAAGTAATACAAATGTTTTATCCCGATATTCTCATCACATCATAAAACCCTGTCCTGTATAATATATCCCTGAGATTAAAAACTAGATTATGACTACATGAGCTTTGTTATAAAACAAAAAAAATCAATCTAATTCTAAATCTAATCATCATCAGCATGGTACTCTGATTGAACAGATAACTGCTATCTTGTATAACACACCTTTGCGATGTAATGAAATGGCGATACCTGATACCTCACGTGTTTGTTGTGTTTTTCGTGGGAGAGTTGTTGCTTCTTGTTGTGTATCAATATCACCATAATATTATGAGAGAATGTGTATCACCTGAATTTAAGCTTGACGAAAGAGAGGTTTAACTATCATCATCCTTATGATGATTTAATCTAACAGAAAATCCATGCCCGGTATAGCATAACATTATTATCATTATCAGAGACTGTTAGAGATATGTAAAAAAGAGAGTTATACTTTAACATATAGTCGATAAATTATGTCATCATTAGGAAAGTATGATGTAATAGAAATCTACCTTCCTGCATGGCATCTCTCGATGACCCACTTACATACCATGAACCTAAATCTCATCGCAATGACGACTTGATCTCCCATAATGCTCCCGTCCCGCATAGCACGCAATGTAAAATTTCGTCTAGGTCATTACGGCCTATAGAGTCGGAGCTTATTCCGGTTTCTATAGCGTAAAGCGGAACAGGTGACAGTAATGACCTCATAGTCTGACGCAGCATTTTACTTCCAAGTTAATGCTTGCACGCATTTTGCACCTGGGTCGAGTGGGCAAAATGGGTGCTAAGCGTCTCTCAAGGAACACAACATCGGGCCTGGCTTTTGACAGGCATTCGAACCTGGGATTTCATGATCCTCAGTCCGATAGCCTGACCACTCGGTCACTGACAAAACCCCGTAGAGCATGTCTTTGTGGTGCATGTATAATGATACAAATATAATATCTGAAGAAAAAAATATTTTTATCAAATAGCTTCACATCTCTTTATTATGATAATCCAATATTAAGACATAAACCTACCGCCCTGTATAATGTAAAAGATACAAGATAATATGAAAGCCCCATATGAACAAAGACGAGACAAACACAAGAAATAGACATAAACAAAATCCTAGCCACCATGGGGATCGAGCCCGCGACCGACCTCTGCGTCGGCACCCATCGCCTCGCCATGAAACGAAAGCGTGCTATACTACCAACTAAGCTAACTACGTTCCCTTATATAGTATATCTTTGGGATATAATGCTATGGATATAACATGTAAAGACAGTATTATTTTTTTATGAAATAGTTTAAGATCTCTTTAATATGAATCATCTCTGATCGCACAGAAAACCCAAGAGGAATGGAGAACCGTGTTTTACGTGTGTGGTATCTTCATGTTGGTTGGAACGATTGTGTTTGGTTGCTTTGCCCAGGAGAACTGGAGCCTTGGGCAGTGGAACGCGAGGACATAGTGGTGACGTCATCTGATCACCATGGCAACGAAGGCGATGGCGTGAAGGGGACACAGGGAACGCATAACATTGCTTTCGATGAGAAGGATGGAAAGATGGCTGCCAACATCTCGATGGCTAATAAGGATGTTGCGAGTTCAAGGCTTTGATAGAAGAGATTTGATGTTGATGTTGACACGAATAACTCTGATATGATATGAGAGAATAGCACCAACAATCACGTGGAAGCAAAGTGAACAGTAAACATGACAACTCCACCAGGGAAGGCAAATCACAAACACGTAACGTTTCGGGGTTTAACCCTCCGTTAAACGACAAGCAAAGAACATGCATACACACTGATACAAGTATCAATGTGATGTCAGAAGAAGAAAAAAATCCACAGATAGGGAGATGGAAACAGGGCGACTAGAGAGGAGAAGATTAGAGGAAGGAAGCCAGTGATGATTAAAACGAGTTAACGGGGAAATTGGAAAATGAAGGGGGTGGGGAGGGAGTAGGTGGATTTTTTTTTTTTTGGGGGCGTTTGGGAAGTCAAAGAGAAAAGACCGAAAGGAGAACACCAGAAAATAGTAGATTTAAGTGTTTATCTACAAAGGGAGAAAGGAAAGATAGGGGTTGTGTGTATTATTGAATTTAAAATACAAGAAATAATTAACACTTAAACTTAGAGAATGGCTGAAAGTAAACACATCTTCTTCTTCTTCTTCTCCGGCTTTCGGCTTTTTCCGTTAGGGGTCGGTACAGCAGGTCATCTTTTTTCGCTTTGTCCTATCTTGTTCGTCCGCATCTCTTGCACCAACGATTTCCATGTCTTCCTGCATCTCATCCATATATCTTTGTTGTGGTCTTTGCATCTCATCCATATATCTTTGTTGTGGTCTTTGCATCTTAGCCATATCTTTGTTGTGGTCTTTCATCCATATATTTTTGTTGTGGTCTTTGCATCTCATCCATATGTTTTTGTTGTGGTCTTTGCATCTCATCCATATATTTTTGTTGTGGTCTTTGCATCTCATCCATATATTTTTGTTGTGGTCTTTGTATCTCATCCATATATTTTTGTTGTGGTCTTTGCATCTCATCCATATATTTTTGTTGTGGTCTTTGCATCTCATCCATATATTTTTGTTTTGATCTTTGCATCTCATCCATATATTTTTGTTGTGGTCTTTACATCTCATCCATATATTTTTGTTTTGATCTTTACATCGCATCCATCCATCGCATCCATATATTTTTTGTTTTGATCTTTGCATCGCATCCATATATTTTTGTTTTGATCTTTACATCGCATCCATATATTTTTTTGTTTTGATCTTTGCATCTCATCCATATATCTTTGTTTTGATCTTTGCATCTTCCCCTACCCGTATGTCCATCCCCAAAATCGTGTGTTGAATATATTCCAAATCCCTTCTCTTAAACATCCGTACCATCTCAGTATGCTTTCCTCAACTTTGTCTCCTAGCTTACCTACTTGTGCTTCTCCTCGGGTGTCTTCATTCCGAATCTCATCCAATCTGGACACACCCAAGGAGAACAAGGTAAAAACAGAAATACACAATAAAGTTATGCAAAGTTTGGTTATGGTTATTGCCTTCCACTGATGACGTCATCCGGCTGTTTTGCTTATCTCTGAGATGAATGTTTGACCTCTCTCTCGTTGTGCACTTTTCCCTATATATATATATATATATATATATATATATATATATATATATATATTTATATATATATATATATATATATTCTTTTTTGGTAGGGGGGAGGGGGACTCAGTAGTTGTAGAAGCAAGGTGTTGGCCTCTCAACCCAAAAGGTCTGTTAAAGATCCCTTGGCTGTTTACAAGGCAGTCCTGGCAAAATAAAAACAACCCTGAGTTCACCTTTGTTGTGGATATGGGTGAATCAAATTAATCAAATTGAAAAAAAAACCCACCATAATTATTGAAGATGTTCTGCTGATGTAAGTTGAGAGGTGATAAATTTGAGTTTCCTTAGATCTCGCATTTTTCGTTACGTATAATTGGTGTTCAGGTACATTTTCCCTATGTGTGTGTGTGTGTGTACAACTGGTGTTCCATTACATTTTTCCCTATGTGTGTGTGTGAAATAGTATAATTGGTGTTCACGTACATTTTCCCTGTGTGTGTGTGTGTGTGTGTGTGTGTGTGTGAAATAGCAACACTGGTGTTCACGTACATTTTCCCTATATGTGTGTGTGTGTGTGTGTGTGAAATAGTATAACTGATGTTCACGTACATTTTCCCTATGTGTGTGTGTGTGTGTGTGTGTGAAATAGTATAATAACTGTTCCGTACATTTTCCCTATGTGTGTGTGTGAAATAGTATAACTGGTGTTCACGTACATTTTCCCTATGTGTGTGTGTGAAATAGTGCAACTGGTGTTCACGTACATTTTCCCTATGTGTGTGTGTGAAATAGTATAACTGGTGTCTGCACGTAAATTTTCCCTAATGTGTATGTGTGTGAAATAGTATAACTGGTGTTCAATGTACATTTTCCCCTATGTGTGTGTGTGAAATAGTATAACTGGTGTTCCCGTACATTTTCCCTATGTGTGTGTGTGAAATAGTATAATTGGTGTTCCCGTACATTTTCCCTATGTGTGTGTGTGTGTGTGTGTGAAATAGTATAAATGGGTTTCATTTTCCCTATGTGTGTGTATGTGTGTGTGAAATAGTATAAACTGGTGTTCACGTACATTTTCCCTATGTGTGTGTATGTGTGTGAAATAGTATAAATGGTGTTCACGTACATTTTTCCCTATGTGTGTGTGTGAGTGTGAAATAGTATAAATGGTGTTCCGTACATTTCCTGTGTGAGTGTGAAATAGTGTTCATGTACAATATGTGAGTGGAAATAGTATAAATGGTGTTTCATGTACATTTTCCTATGTGTATATGTGTATAACTGTGTTGTATTTTCCTATGTGTGTATGTGTGAAATAGTGCAACTGGTGTTCACGTACATTTTTCCCTATGTGTGTGAGTGTGAAATAGTATAACTGGTGTTCGTACATTTTCCTATGTGTGTGAGTGTGAAATAGTATAATGGTGTTTTAATTTTCCTATGTGTATGTGTGTGAAATATCAACTGGTGTTCACGTACATTTTCCCTATGTGAATGTGTGAAATAGTGCAACTGGTGTTCACGTACATTTCCCCTATGTGTGTGTGTGAAAAGTATGTTTGGTGTTGGTACATTTTCCCTATGTGTGAGTGTGAAATAGTAGAACTGGTGTTCCCATACATTTCCTATGTGTGAGTGTGAAATAGCATAAATGGTGTTCACGTACATTTTCCCTATGTGTGAGTGTGAAATAGTATAACTGGTGTTCCCGTACATTTTCCCTATGTGTGAGTGTGAAATAGTATAACTGGTGTTCACGTACATTTTCCCTATGTGTGAGTGTGAAATAGTATAACTGGTGTTCACGTACATTTCCTCCTATATGTGAAATGTGTGTGAAATAGTATAAATGGTGTTCACGTACATTTTCCCTATGTTCACGTACATTTTCCCTATGTGTGTGTGTGAAAATAGTATAACTGGTGTTCACGTACATTTTCCCTATGTGTGTGTATGTGAAATAGTATAGCTGGTGTTCCCGTACATTTTCCCTATGTGTGAGTGTAAAAAAGTATAACTGGTGTTCCCTGTACATTTTCCCTATGTGTATGAAATAGTATAACTGGTGTTCCCGTACATTTTCCCTATGTGTGTATGAAATAGTATAATTGGTGTTCTCCACATTTTCCCTATGTGTATGAAATAGTATAATTGGTGTTACAGTACATTTTCTCTATGTGTATGAAATAGTATAACTAGTGTTCCTGTACATTTTCCCTATGTGTGTGTGTATGAAATAGTATAAATGGTCTTCCCGTAATTTTCCCTATGTGTGTATGAAATACTATAATTGGTGTTCCCGTACATTTTCTCTATGTGTGTGTGTGTGTGAAATAGTATAATTGGTGTTCTACATTTTCTCTATGTGTGTGTGTATGAAATAGTATAATTGGTGTTCCCGTACATTTTTCCCTATGTGTATGAAATAGTAATATTGGTGTTCCATTACATTTTTCCCTATGTGTGTGTGTATGAAATAGTATAATTGGTGTTCCCTTTTCCCTTTGTGTATGAAATAGTATAAATGGTCTTCCCGTAATTTTCTCTATGTGTGTGTGAAATAGAGTGTCATGTTTTGTTTGCTGGAATATTTTATTATTGTTTTAATTTGTATTTTTTTAATATCCATCTTGATTCTAGAATTTGGATTGACATCGGCCTTTCACTTGCATTTCCTGTAAAAGAAATTGATATGTTTTTTTGGTGTTATTTTCTCTCGGATTCATCTTATTTGTTGCTTGTTAGAAACAATCATTTTTTCCTCCTCCGCTTTTGTTTCACCCCATGTGGCATTGCTGTACATAAATATGGACTTTATGAGGTTGTTGTAGAGTTGAGTCTTATGTTTCGTTCGATTTGTCGCTTAGACCAAAATGTGATACATATAATAATATATATACATTTATACATATAGTTTATATTGGATGTGTTCTAGGTCTCCAACTATTCATCAATATGTTTTTAAATGGATTTATTACAGTCCCTACCCTGCACCAGTGTGTAGGCTCACCGACTGTAAATCATTTTCTCCCCATCAGGCCATTGGATTCAAAGTCTTTCTACAACTCCTGGGAGAACTGTACAGTACCGGGTCTTTTAGGTTTCGTACTAACACGCTGACAATATATTTTTCTGCCTAACTATTCATTCACACCTGAGTGTGAGAAAATAGAGTGAAGTACATTAATACAACGTTTTGAAAAAAAACAACCCACCTGTGCCAGTCGTGGGGAGTTTAAACTAGTGTCGTCATTTACAAACTCACAACACTACGGTTCAACTATTATTGATTCTACTTTTCACAATTCAAATAAAATGATATAATCAAATAATGATAATTGGACGGAAGTAAATAAAATAGCTCACCTTTATGCTCATTTGATTGACCATGTCCCCTTATCATAGCTGTAAAAAAAACAAAACGAAAATAAAAAGCTGTAATATTTTGTAACAGGGCTGAATCATAATGTTATTCTGTTTTATGAAGAAACATTTAAACTATGAAAGTGTAACCTGTTGTTGTCTGACGAAGGGTTATAAATAACGTATTTGTTCTGTTTCCCTTGGTGGAGTTGGTCATATATATATGAGAGAATGTGACGTATATAATTACACATATATTGTGTCCATATTATCGGAATTCATGAAACTAATATTATTCGCCTTTTCGTGACGAATTAAAATAAAATGATCTAATCAAATGACACCTACCTCTAATTTAACTGTGAAGTAATAATATAAATCGATGTTAGATTTATTTTGAGAGTAACATGTTTAAATAACGATGTTAATCGATTGATTATTTCAACAGTAACATGTAGCCATAAATAACGATGTTAATCGATTGATTATTTCATGTAACAACATGTAATAAATAACGATGTTATTCTGATTGATTATTTCATGAAACAGTAACATTTAAACTAAAAAACGATGTTAATCGATTGATTATTTCATGCACAGTAACGTATATAATTTAGCCATACATCCGACGACGTTAATCGATTGATTATTTCATGCTGTTAGCCATAAATAACGATGTTAATCGATTGATTATTTCATGCACAGTAACATTTAGCCATAAATAACGATGTTAATCGATTGATTATTTCATGCACAGTAACATTTAGCCATAAATAACGATGTTAATCGATTGATTATTTCATGACAGTAACATTTAGCCATAAATAACGATGTTAATCGATTATTTCATGCACAGTAACATTTTTCGATGTTAACGATTGCAAAGTAACGTTTAGCCATAAATGACGACGTTAATCGATTGATTATTTCATGCACAGTAACATTTAGCCATAAATGACGATGTTAATCGATTGATTATTTCATGCACAGTAACATTTAGCCATAAATAACGATGTTAATCGATTGATTATTTCATGCACAGTGACATTTAGCCATAATCGATTGAAATGACGATGTAAATCGATTGATTATTTCATGCACAGTAACATTTAGCCATAAATGACGATGTAAACCGATTGGTTATGACGATGTAAACAGATTATTTGTGACGTATGACAGATGGCGATTGGTTATTTCGGACTCGGACTGGTCGAGAGACAAGGTGTCGGGCTCGCAGCCAAAAAGGTCATGACTTTTTACCTGGACAGGTGGAACATGTTTTTCGAATAAAACCTGCACCTCCTCTCCCTCCATCCCCCGTGGTCCAGGTTGGTGGATCGCTACCTAGTCTCGTCGGAGATGGACAATAAATAGAGGTCCGTGTTCAAATCACAACAGTCGTGCACGTTAAAGAATCCTGTTGGCTGTTTACAGGAGAATCGGGCACAATTTAAATATATATATATATACATGTAAATCCTACTAAAACCCTGGCGTAGGTTGTGAGAAAACAATGTAAGGTAATTGTAAAGGCAATATCAACTGTCAGTTTTAAAAAGAAAAAGCAAAAAAAGCAAAAGGTATTTGACTACAAAAACGATTAGACCCAATTGTTTATTAGTTATGTGCACAGTTTCAGCAACATAATATTTGGTTTCCAAATAAGCTATATAGCTTGGCTAAAGTTTTATAAGAGTTTTTGGGAACACGGATACTTTCATTATATCATTGTATACTCAAAAGCGAAGGTAAGTATACTTTTTGAAAGATGATTTATTTTTTCATAAACAACACATCATTACTTACCAATACACAATTTAAAAAGGCCATTTTAAAACCTATATACTGGTGTAAATAGGTTTACAATAAATCTATGAATAAAGTTGTAGGGACTCTGAGAAGACTTGTACATCGAAATCAATAAATCATATTAATATGTTTTAGAATATTTTATGGACTGCACGTCATGAGGTAGAGATAGTCATGGTGTTACATCCCTAGAACTAAAGTGCATTGGATAGCCATACGTCACCTGTCATTGTATGCAAAAAAGGCTTACAGGTAGATCGAAATTGAATCTAAATATCTGGATCATAATATAATTCAAAGTCAATAAAAAAATCCTTTGAGAATGACTCACCTCTTGTTGGAAGAACGATGAAGTGTATTTTTGGCATCTATCAATTGGAAACCAAGTGAGAAAACAAGGGGATAGTTAAATCTAGAAAGAGAACAGACAGGCCAATCAAAGATCAAGAAAGAAAAGAGCGACATACGCTTGACCGTTTTTGATCTCTTAATGATACAATTAATTAGTAGAGAACTACCGACTCAATATAAGAGAGCATGGCACATACAGCCACACAGACCTGCATTGACTCCAAAACCTATCCTGCACGACTGAACTGGCAAAAGGGCACATCACAGATGGACTCTCGAACATTGGTCTGGAGTGTTGTTTACATCATGAGTTCATATTCACTGTGGGCAGGAAGGATTTCAGACTCTTTTCTTATCGCATGAGACGCAAACGATGTATCTCAGAAACAAAGGTCAGGTTACATTACCATCTGGGGTTTCATAATTGGAGTGAGGTTACGTCCTCTCATCAGGCTTCTTCGTAACCCCAATTCGGATGCGTACATTGATGAGATTTTCGCTTCGTAACCCAATTCGGATGCGTACATTGAGGAGATTTCGTTTCGTAACCCCAATTCGGATGCGTACATTGAGGAAATTTCCTTCGTAACCTCGATTCAGATGCGTACATTGAGAACATCATATGCGTACATTGAGGACATCGATTGCGTACATTGAGGACATCGGATGCGTACATTGAGAACATCATATGCGTACATTGAGGACATCGGATGCGTACATTGAGAACATCATATGCGTACATTGAGAACATCATATGCGTACATTGAGAACATCATATGCATTGAGAATATCATATGTATATTGAGAACATCATATGCGTACATTGAGAACATCATATGCGTACATTGAGAACATCATATGCGTACATTGAGAACATCATATGCGTACATTGAGAACATCATATGCGTACATTGAGAACATCATATGCGTACATTGAGAACATCATATGCGTACATTGAGAACATCATATGCGTACATTGAGAACATCATATGCGTACATTGAGAACATCATATGCGTACATTGAGAACATCATATGCGTACATTGAGAACATCATATGCGTACATGGAGGAACATCAGATGCGTACATTGAGAACATCATATGCGTACATTGAGGACATCAGATGCGTACATTGAGAACATCATATGCGTACATTGAGACATCGGATACGTACATTGAGAACATCATATGCATACATTGAGAACATCATATGTGTATATTGAGAACATCATATGCGTACATTGAGAACATCTTATGTCGTATATTGAGAACATCTTATCGTACATTGAGAACATCATATGCATACATTGAGAACATCATATGCATATATTGAGAACATCATATCATATATTGAGGATATCATATACATATATTGAGGACATCATATGCGTACATTGAGAACATCATATGCGTACATTGAGAACATCATATGCGTATATTGAGAACATCATATGCGTACATTGAGAACATCATATGCGTACATTGAGAACATCATATGCGTACATTGAGAACATCATATGCGTACATTGAGAACATCATATGCGTATATTGAGAACATCATATGCGTACATTGAGAACATCATATGCGCGAACATCATATGCGTACGTTGAGAACATCATATGCGTACATTGAGAACATCATATGCGTACATTGATAACATCATATGCGTACATTGAGAACATCATATGCGTACATGGAGAACATCATATGCGTACATTGAGGACATCAGATGCGTACATTGAGAACATCATATGCGTACATTGAGGACATCGGATGCGTACATTGAGAACCTCATATGCATACATTGAGAACATCATATGTGTATATTGAGAACATCATATGCGTACATTGAGAACATCATATGCGTATATTGAGAACATCATATCGTATATTGAGAACATCATATGCGTATTGAGAACATCATATGCGTACATTGAGAACATCATGTGCGTACATTGAGAACATCATATGCGTATATTGAGAATATCATATGCATATATTGAGGACATCATATGCGTACATTGAGAACATCATATGCGTACATTGAGAACATCATATGCGTACATAGAGAACATCATATGCGTACATTGAGAACATCATATGTACATTGAGAACATCATATGCGTACATTGAGAACATCATATGCGTACATTGAGAACATCATATGCATATATTGAGGACATCATATGCGTACATTGAGAACATCATATGGGTACATTGAGAACACCATATGCGTATATTGAGAACATCATATGCATACATTGAGAACATCATATGCATACATTGAGAACATCATATGCGTATATTGAGAACATCATATGCGTACATTGAGGACATCGGATGCATACATTGAGAACATCATATGCGTACATTGAGGACATCGGATGCGTACTTTGAGAACATCATATGCATACATTGAGAACATCATATGCGTATATTGAGAACATCATATGCGTACATTGAGAACATCATATGCGTATATTGAGAACATCATATGCGTACATTGAGAACATTATATGCGTACATTGAGAACATCATATGCGTACATTGAGAACATCATATGCGTACATTGAGAACATCATATGCGTATATTGAGAACATCATATGCATATATTGAGGACATCATATGCGTACATTGAGAACATCATAAATATTGAGAACATCATATGCGTACATTGAGAACATCATATGCATACATTGAGAACATCATATGCGTATATTGAGAACATCATATGCGTACATTGAGGACATCGGATGCATACATTGAGAACATCATATGCGTATATTGAGAACATCATATGTACATTGAGAACATCATATGCGTACATTGAGAACATCATATGCGTACATTGAGAACATCATATGCGTACATTGAGGACATCGGATACGTACATTGAGGACATCGGATGCGTACACTAAGGACATTTTGAAGGATGTAGCCCCGGTCTTTCATTCGCCGAGAAGAGAGCCAGGGGAGGAAGTCACACCATCGCATCTTTTGAGGAACAAAGTATTGATGTAAGTAATGAAATAACCTGCAGTCTCTCTAGGCATGGACTGCGTTTAACATATTTGGGGCATGCTAGGACGCAAGTTGCGCTCGTGAAAGCCTGAAGCTGCAAATTCAGATGAATCTTTCGAATGTTTGCGCCATGCATGGGGTAAAGAAGTAGTTAACAGGTTGAGTCTCTTCGATTAATGCAACTGGCGGGGGAAGGAGGGGGGGGGGCGGGGACACATATGACATTATCATAGACATCACTCTATATGGATACATATTACACGTATTATACTCTCTGTATGTCACTGGCATAGCACATGTAAACCAAATTTTGTCTACATAGTACATTATATGATTGTATAATCTTTTATACGCTCTTGAGTTAAAGAAGAGTTTACATCACCATTGGATTCCGCGTATAACTTGATCATAGCAAACTATGTGTTGTAAGTTTGGAACTGAGTTTTATAAACCCTTCATTGTTGAAGTCGAGAAGGAAACCCAAGCCCTGCACAAGTGACAAACCTCACCCCTCCCCTGCCCCCTCTTTTTTTTTTTTCTCTTCCTCCTTTAAAAAAGAAGAAAAGAAGGAAAATCAACAAACTTTAAAACAAGAGCAAAATCCATTGTCCCTTGTTTGCATTACACCACAGATCGACTTATTCCATTTAGATCGCCTTAACCAATAATACACCACGATGGCTGTCTAACCAATAATACGCCACGATGGCTGTTGGTTTTTTGACCCTTGTCTAACCAATAATACACCACAATGGCTGTTGGTTTTTTTACCCTTGTCTAACCAATAATACACCACGATGGCTGTTGGCTTTTTGACCCTTGTCTAACCAATAATACACCACGATGGCTGTTGGTTTTTTTACCCTTGTCTAACCAATAATACACCACGATGGCTGTTGGTTTTTTTGTCTAACCCATAATACGCCACGATGGCTGTTGGTTTTTACTTGTCTAACAATAATACCACGATGGCTGTTGGCTTTTTTTGTCTAACCAATAATACGCCACGATGACTGTTGGCTTTTTTACCTGTTGGCTTTTGACCCTTGTTAACCCATACGCCACGATGGCTGTTGGTTTTTTTTACCCTTGTCTAACCAATAATACGCCACGATGGCTGTTGGCTTTTTGATCCTCATGAATCATGAGTTCAAAGTCAGTCTAGAGTCATATTTTCTAGAATTGCACCTTTTAGTTCTCGAATTATAACATCACCTGCCAGAATCGAAATAACCTCGTCCTGTGAATATACATTGCCATACAGTTAAGACAGGAGAGGAGAAAGAGAGAAGAGAGAGAGAGAGAGAGAGAGAGAGAGAGAGAGAGAGAGAGAGAGAGAGAGAGAGAGAGAGAGAGAGAGAGAGAGAGAGAGAGAGAGAGAGAGGGAGAGAGAGAGAGAGAGAGAGAGAGAGAGAGAGAGAGAGAGAGAGAGAGAGAGAGAGAGAGAGGAGAGAGAGGGAAGGAGGGAGGCAGGAAGGGAGAGGAGAGGAGAGGAGGGAGAGAGGAGGAGGGAGAGAGGGAGAGAGAGAGGAGAGAGAAAGAGAGAGAGAGAGAGAGAGAGAGAGAGAGAGAGAGAGAGAGAGAGAGAGAGAGAGAGAGAGAGAGAGTGAGAGAGAGAGAGAGAGAGAGAGAGAGAGAGAGAGAGAGAGAGAGAGAGAGAGAGAGAGAGAGAGAGAGAGAGAGAGAGAGAGAGAGAGAGAGAGAGAGAGAGAGAGAGAGAGAGAGAGAGACAGAGACAGAGACAGAGAGAGAGAGACAGAGACAGAGACAGAGACAGAGACAGAGAGAGAGACAGAGACACAGAGACAGAGACAGAGACAGAGACAGAGACAGAGACAGAGACAGAGACAGAGACAGAGACAGAGACAGAGACAGAGAGAGCCAGAGAGAGAGAACTGGTACCATTATAGAATGGGTTGAGAGATACAAAAGCAGTGAGTGCATGTGTATTGCTCTTTTATAAATCAACCTATTATTTATCTTACTTTTAAAAAAATAAAAAAAAACTGTTCATAACACACACACACACACACACAAAAAACGAAACGACAAAAACTGTAAATGGACAAGAAAGAACAATACAAAAAAAAAGTTCTTAAGGCTGAAGTTACAAACTAATATAGAGAACAGATGATAATAACTATTTAAACCTTTCATAAAAATGTTGAAGATAATGCGCTGTAATTTGCATTGCAATCTGTATATCTGTAATTATATGTCCACATGTTCTTCTGTCTACTCCTCTGTAGATTGCTAATGACAATCAAACTTTGATGACTGTTTATGTAATATGTATTGAAAATACAGCTGATAACATCAATTGTACGCACTTTGACTTTCAGGCCAAGTAGAAATTGGTGTAGTAAAGCTCTAACGAGTTCTAATAATACATAATTATTAAAATTGATATTCTTAGTACAGCAGACGGAACGCAATATTGAATTCGGATAGTGTTCATGGAGTGGAATTGTCGGTGGAAAAGTATAATGGGACCTGTCCCTACCTGTAACAATGTCACCTGTGTAATACAGAGAAATAGCTGTGATTCGACAGTCTAATTTCGTGAAGACTACAAGATGTTAATACGTTCCGCAATAAAGTGTGGAAGTAGTGTTGTTTGAGACATAATGTAGGAAGGAAAGTAATGTGATTGTGGTTACAGCTTTAATGTTCAACACGAACCTTGCCGTAAATGCAATAATTATGTTTCTATAACCAGACGGCAATCACAGGCATCAAGCATAACTTTTACTAACATTGGATCTTTTTAGCCTAGTTTTTGGTGATTTTTGTTATTGTTTTTTTTCGTAAGTAACACTGCTGTAAGAGTATGTCACTATAATAAGTTGGCATCAAAGACATAAAATCCAGGCTGTGTTAATCTAACCGCTGTTGTTGACAGACACGAGACTCGCTTGCAAAGCAGTGCAGAGAGCTGCTGGTGAATTTTTCTGACAAGACAGAATCAGGTGCGTTTTTCGAATAATATAATAACAATCGTCTCACCTGCATGAGCAGTCATGCGTGCAAATCGTGATAATGATAAAAGATGAAGAGGCTGAAATCATGTTTGGAGATTTCTAGTAGGAAATAGATTTAGAATTTATCATGGATGAAACATAATTTTACAAGGATCAACTATCTTTTCTTGGCCGTTGCGCAATGATAGCAAAGACAAAAGATACAAACAACGAACAAATCGTAAAAAAAAAACAACAACTCAAAACCCCAAAACAAAACAAATGTCTGACTAACATCTCTCAAGCAAATTAATTCTGAATCTCACAGCTTTGGAAAGGGCTTGCATTGTTCGGAAAATAAGAAACATCTGTTTTTATTATAAATAATAAAACCAGCACAAATCGTAAAACTACGTTTCTTATCCCACGATGGAGAATCAAAGTGATGCAATGATGCTGTTCTCAACCTTAGACTCATTGATAAAACGTGTCACACCACGAAATGTTGGAAAGGAAGAAATTCACAAGCAAATCATATCCGATGAACTAATGTGGCGGTTAAATTTTTATCTCTTGATTCTACTTTTTGTGGAGTAATGTCTATATTTGGGACATTCAACAACCTCATCAACAGCTACATATTCTATCAGCTAGGCCTCAACGACAGCATGAGTGTGGGGTTGTTTGGTCTGGCGTTGACGGACTTTCTTCTCTCGTTCACGATCGTCGCATCCAGAGTGTTCCCCGTTTGGCTTTTGTTTTTCAACGATGATGTAACGGATCCTATGGGAATTCAACTGGTCAGTCTGGCCTGGGTGACAGATTCGCTGTTTCTGTGCTCAGGGTGGATCACTGCCTGCCTATCGCTGGAACGCTGTGTCTGTGTCACGTTTCCATTCAAAGTTAAACATATTTTCACGAGAAATCGATCAGTAGTTTGTATAATCGTCATTCATATTGTGATCACAGCAACGTATGTCCCCATATACATGACACATTGGTTGGCTTGGACCAAAGTTGAAATAAGCTTGGCCAACGAGACTTACATACAAAACCGTTTAGTCGTTATGTTTTCTGGACAACCGACCGGAAGTTGAATACTATGTAGAGATCCTCAACGTCACTGTTATACCGTTACCTGCGCTTCTCATCATATTCAGCAGCGTCTTTTGGATGGTGTACGGTCTCAGAAAGTCTTCCCAACTCCGGAAATCGATGACTGCAAAACACCATGCTGGTGGTCAAGAATCCAATCTCACCTCTAAGACAATGAAATTAGTAAAAGTAGTATTGTCTCTAGCTGTTATGTATGTTATATGCAATATTCCACGCACTTACGCAACATACACAAATATACTTAATCCTGAAATCACTGAGGATGGGAAGGAGAGAAACTTGTCCATATTTCAATGGCAGTTTGCCCATATTTTCTCTGCTATCAATGCATCCATGAACTTTTTTGTATATTTGACTATTAATTCTTCGTATCGGGCAAAATTTAAAAACACCTTTACGTTTCGGTGTGTGTAAATATATCAAGCAAACGATTTGAGGAACTATTACCGTATGTTATTCACCAATGGTGTCACGTAGGGACAAGTGGACAGACATGAAACCTGGTCAAACGTGTCATATTCTAATATCATTATGGCGTAAGCATTGTGTGAGGTATGCAGACTCGCATTTCTTCCTGAAACTGAAAATCATAATTTCTTTGCGGTTCATTTCAAGTCAAGCCAAAGCCAGCGTGCGCCCTGGAGAGTGAAAGTGAAAGTGAAAGTGAAAGTGGAAGTGAAAGTGAAAGTGAAAGTGAAAGTGAAAGTGAAAGTGAAACAGACTTATGACGTCTAC
Organism: Doris montereyensis; assembly: GCA_037039925.1. NCBI lineage: Eukaryota > Metazoa > Mollusca > Gastropoda > Nudibranchia > Dorididae > Doris > Doris montereyensis. Next base: position 30,367 of record JAXRKP010001811.1, read on the forward strand.
ACGAATAAATACTAAGATAATGTTGTGAAACTTGTTTGTAATTATTTGTAATTCATTTCAATCTGTTGTCTCCTGCTTCACAATAATCTTAATGAATAGTTGTCATTGGATAGTGTCATTAGTGTCAAGAAAACTAATCCGTCAGAGTAAATAGCAAAATGATTTGGCTAGTTCCACAGAGATAGGTCAGGCGTAATAGCAAATGATTTGGCTAATTCCACAGGGATAGGTCAGACGTGATAACAAAGGATTTGGCTAGTTCCACAGGGTTAGGTCAGGCGTAATAGTAAATGATTTGGCTAGTTCCACGGGGATAGGTCAGGCGTAATAGTAAATGATTTGACTAGTTCTATAGGGGATAGGTCTGGCGTAATAGTAAATGATTTGACTAGTTCTACGGGGATAGGTCAGTTGTAATAGTAAATGATTTGACTACTTCACGGGGATAGGTCAGGCGTAATAGTAAATGATTTGACTAGTTCTACGGGGATAGGTCAGGCGTAAGAGTAAATGATTTGGCTAGTTCCACAGGGATAGGTCATGCGTAATAGTAAATGATTTGGCTAGTTCAGCGAGGGGATAGGTCAGGCGTAATAGTAAATGATTTGGCTAGTTCAGCGGGGATAGGTCAGGCGTAATAGGAAATGATTTGGCTAGTTCAGCGGGGATAGGGGCAGGCGTAATAGGAAATGATTTGGCTAGTTCAGCGGGGATAGGTCAGGCGTAATAGGAAATGATTTGGCTAGTTCAGCGGGGATAGGGCAGGCGTAATAGTAAATGATTTGGCTAGTTCCATAGGAATAAATGATTTGGGTCAGGCTCGTCGGTTTTCGCATTTTTGAAGTCGTTTTTGGGTTATATATTGTTATGCATCGTAGATAGGAAATTCTTGACAACAGTACAAAGAGATGTTGTAACATATTCTTTCGTCTTTGTCCCATGTTATATATGTATTTAACTTTCAACATCAATCGACGAAATGCATTCTTGAAGAATAATGAATATCAAAAACCTGGGAAAACCCATAAGAAATTGGATGTCTTTTTCACATAGTTCTTTTAACTGGCATTGCATTATAATTGTAAACCAATAATAAGTCTTTCCACGTTTTAAACCAATGTCCAAGTGATATTCCTTAACATACAACAATGGCAGTTGTAAGGGAATGACAAATCGTTTAGGTGGAAAATGAATCCTAATATCCAATTCTGAATTAATGAATAAAAAGATTCAGACACTGTTGATCTCAGTGTCCTCAAATTCCATGATTTATTCCAGTACGTAAATTTCTAAGCTTTTTTTAGCTTTTGGTAAAATAACAGACATTTTGAATTTCATGAACAATTTTGAAAGACTTAACTTTGTATATGAATGGTTTTAGGTCCATAAAATTGTGTGATTGTTACTCTGTTACTCTACTGTTCACAACGTTTCTATGAACAGGTTTGTTGAACATTAATGACATGTAGGCCTACTAGCCAATTGCAATCAACCACCTGTAGTGGGGTCTACACTGTGAACCAATCTAAAGTTATGAGCTTTGTTCCACATTAATGACATGTAGGCCTACTAGCAAATTGCAAACAACCACCTGTAGTGGGGTCTACACTGTGAACCAATCTAAAGTTATGAGCTTTGTTCTACATTAATGTTCAAACAACCACCTGTATTGTGAACCAATCTAAAGTTGAGCTTTGTTCTACATTAATGACATGTAGGCCTACTAGCAAATTGCAAATATCCACCAATAGTGGGGTCTGCACTGTGAATCATAAAATGAGCTTTACGTTTCTCGACAAAACGTCATTGGGAGACTCATATCTGATAGAACTAGTAGATTGACATATGATGAATAGTCTGCAAACCATAAAATGTGTGATTTCTGAAAACGATATTAGAAAGGCATCAGCTGGATATCGAGATCAGGTGCTTCCACTGATATATGAGCTTTGATATCACTAGGTGTTTGTATGATATATGAGCTTTGGATATCACTAGACGTGTGTATGATATATGAGCTTTGAATATCACTAGACATGTCTATGATATATGAGCTTTGAATATCACTAGACGTGTCTATGATATATGAGCTTTGAATATCACTAGACGTGTCTATGATATATGAGCTTTGAATATCACTAGACGTGTCAATGATATATGAGCTTTGAATATCACTAGATGTGTGTATGATATATGAGCTTTGAATATCACTAGGCTTGTGTATGATGTTTGAGCTTTGAAATCACTAAACGTTTTTATGAAATATGAGCTTTGAATATCACTATAGACATGTGTATGATATATGAGCTTTGAATATCACTAAACGTTTGTATGAAATATGTGCTTTGAATATCACTAGAGACGTGTGTATGATATATGAGCTTTGAATATCACTAAACGTTTGTATGAAATATGAGCTTTGAATATCACTAGACGCGTGTATGATATATGAGCTTTGAATATCACTAGGCTTGTGTATGATATGTGAGTTTTGAATATCACTAGAAACGCGTATATGATATATGAGCTTTGAATATCACTAGAGACGTGTTTATGATATATGAGCTTTGAATATCACTAGACGTGTGTATGGTATATGAGCTTTGAATATCACTAGACGTGTGTATGATATATGAGCTTTGAATATCACTACACGCGTGTATGATATATGAGCTTTGAATATCACTAGAGGTGTTTATGATATATGAGCTTTGAATATCACTAGACGTGTGTATGATATATGAGCTTTGAATATCACTAGACGTGTGAATGATATAGGAGCTTTGAATATCACTAGAGACGCGTGTATGATATATGAACTTGAAATATCACTAGACGCGTGTATGATATATGAGCTTTGAATATCACTAAGACGTGTGTATGATATATGAGCTTTGAAAATCACTAGACATGTGTATGATATATGAGCTTTGAATATCACTAGAGACGCGTGTATGATATATGAGCTTTGAATATTACTAGACGTGTATACGATATATCAGCTTTGAATATCACTAGGCTTGTGTATGATCTATGAGCTTTGAATATCACTAGACGCGTGTATGATATATAAGCTTTTAATATCACTAGACGCGTGTATGATATATGAGCTTTGAATATCACTAGACGTGTGTATGATATATGAGCTTTGAATATCACTAGACGCGTATTTGATATATGAGCTTTTAATATGACTAGACGCGTGTATGATATATGAGCTTTGAATATCACTAGGCTTGTGTATGATATATGAGCTTTAAATATCACTAGAGACGCGTGTATGATATATGAGCTTTGAATATCACTAGATGCGTGTATGATATATGAGCTTTGATATATCACTAGAGACGTGTGTATGATATATGAGCTTTGAATATCACTAGACGTGTGTATGATATATGAGCTTTGAATATCACTAGACGTGTGTATGATATATGAGCTTTTAATATCACTAGACGTTGTGTATGATATATGAGCTTTGAATATCACTAAACGTTTGTATGAAATATGAGCTTTGAATATCTAGACTAGCTTTGAATACACTAGGCTTGTGTATGATATGTGAGTTTTGAATATCACTAGAGACGCGTATATGATATATGAGCTTTGAATATCACTAGAGACGCGTTTATGATATATGAGCTTTGAATATCACTAGACGTGTGTATGGTATATGAGCTTTGAATATCACTAGACGTGTGTATGATATATGAGCTTTGAATATCACTACAGGCGTGTATGATATATGAGCTTTGAATATCACTAGAGGTGTGTATGATATATGAGCTTTGAATATCACTAGACGTGTGTATGATATATGAGCTTTGAATATCACTAGACGTGTGAATGATATATGAGCTTTGAATATCACTAGAGACGCGTGTATGATATATGAGTTTTGAAATATCACTAGACGTGTGTATGATATATGAGCTTTGAATATCACTAGACGTGTGTATGATATATGAGCTTTGAATATCACTAGACATGTGTATGATATATGAGCTTTGAATATCACTAGAGACGCGTGTATGATATATGAGCTTTGAATATTACTAGACGTGTATACGAGATATCAGCTTTGAATATCACTAGGCGTGTGTATGATCTATGAGCTTTGAATATCACTAGACGTGTGTATGATATATGAGCTTTTAATATCACTAGACGCGTGTATGATATATGAGCTTTGAATATCACTAGGCTGTGTATGATACATGAGCTTTGAATATCACTAGACGCGTATTTGATATATGAGCTTTTTGATATCACTAGACGTGTGTATGATATATGAGTTTTGAATATCACTAGGCTTGTGTATGATATATGAGATTTAAATATCACTAGAGTGTGTATGATATATGAGCTTTGAATATCACTAGACTGTGTATGATATATGAGCTTTTAATAACTAGACGTGTGTATGATATATGAGCTTTGAATATCACTAGACGTGTGTATGATATATGAGCTTTGAATATCACTAGACGTATGTATGATATATGAGCTTTTAATATCACCAGAAGTGTGTATGATATATGAGCTTTTAATATCACTAGAAGTGTGTATGATATATGAGTTTTAATATCACTAGACGTGTGTATGATATATGAGCTTTTAATATCACTAGACGTGTGTATGATATATGAGCTTTTAATATCACTAGAGGTGTGTATGATATATGAGCTTTGAATATCACTAGACGTGTGTATGGTATATGAGCTTTGAATATCACTAGACGTGTGTATGATATATGAGCTTTGAATATCACTAGACGTGTGTATGATATATGAGCTTTGAATATCACTAGACGTGTGTATGATATATGAGCTTTGAATATCACTAGACGTGTGTATGATATATGAGCTTTGAATATCACTAGACGTGTGTATGATATATGAGCTTTGAATATCACTAGACGTGTGTATGATATATGAGCTTTTGAATATCACTAGGTTTGTGTATGATATATGAGCTTTGAATATCACTAGACGTGTGTATGATATATGAGCTTTGAATATCACTAGACGCGTGTATGATATATGAGCTTTGAATATCACTAGGCTTGTGTATGATATATGCGCTTTGAATATCACTAGAGACGCGTGTATGATATATGAACTTTGAATATCACTAGACGTGTGTATGATATATGAGCTTTTAATAACTAAACGTGTGTATGATATATGAGCTTTTAATATCACTAGACGTATGTATGATATATGAGCTTTTAATATCACTAGACGTATGTATGATATATGAGCTTTTAATATCACTAGATGTGTGTATGATATATGAGCTTTTAATATCACTAGACGTGTGTATGATATATGAGCTTTTAATATCACTAGACGTGTGTATGATATATGAGCTTTGAATATCACTAGACGCGTGTATGATATATGAGCTTTGAATATCACTAGACGTGTGTATGATATATGAGTTTGAATATCACTAGATGTGTGTAGGATACATGAGCTTTAATATCACTAGACGTGTGTATGATATATGAGTTTTTGAATATCACTAGACGTGTGTATGATATACGATCTTTGAATATGTATAATATATGAGTTTTGGATATAACTAGGCTTGTGTATGATATATGAGCTTTTAATATCACTAGAGACGCGTGTATGATATATGAGCTTTTGATATCACTAGGCTTGTGTATGATATGTGAGCTTTGGATATCACTAGGCTTTTGTATGATATATGTCTTTCAATATCACTAGAGATCGTGTATGATATATGAGCTTTGGATATTATAGGCTTGTGTATTTGAGCTTTGAATATCACTAGAGATCGTATATGATATATGAGCTTTGAATATCATTAAACTGTATGATGTCTGTATGATATATGAGCTTTGAATATCACTAGGCTTATGTATGATATTGAGCTTTGAATATCAGTAGGGTTGTGTATGATATATGAGTTTGAATATCACTAGACGTGTGTAGGATACATGAGCTTTTAATATCACTAGATGTGTATGATTATGTTTTAATATCACTAGACGTTGTATGATATATGAGCTTTTCCAATCACTAGACGTGTGTATAATATATGAGCTTTGGATATCACTAGGCTTGTGTATGATATATGAGCTTTGAATATCACTAGGCTTGTGTATGATATATGAGCTTTGAATATCACATCGTGTATGATATATGAGCTTTGAATATCAGTCGTGCGTATAATATATGAGCTTTGAACATCACTAGACGTGTATATAATATATGAATTTGATACCACTAGACTGTGTATGATATATGAACTTTGAATATCACTAGATGTGTGTATGATATATGAGCTTTTGAATATCACTAGACGTTTGATATATCTGGCTTTGTGTATAATCACGCATTTCCCCAAAAAGATGACGAAGGGAAGTTTTGAAGGTACATAATAGACTATGATTATGGAATTCATGCAAACAAAATTTATCATGCTCCATTCACAGAATATTTTACTGAAAATAGATGTGTAGCTAAAGATACTCAAAGAACTTTTCTTTGCTATGGCTTTTTACAAATCAAGACGGTTTGTAATCAAATTCATTCTTCCAGTGCTGGAGGTCGTCTCACTCTAAAGAATTTTATGTTCCTGCATATCTTTTTATTTCCTAGATGTAATTCATCGATTTTGGGTTATTATGGACATCCAGTACTGACTCTATTAATGATCTACTCTGATGTCATCATACTCAATACTGGCTTCTGGGATCCAGACAATTTGATCTCCTCTGGCTATCCATCAATTTACTCTCCATCCAACCAATTTGATCTCATCTGGCTGTCCATCAATTTACTATCCATCCAACCAATTTGATCTCCCTGGCTGTCCATCAATTTACTCTTCATCCAATCAATTTGATCTCCTCTCGCTGTCCGTCAATTTACTCTCCATCCAATCATTTTGGTCTCCTCAACTACTCATCTCATGTTTTTAGGCCTCTAATTATCCCTTCAGCTCCTTTACGTCTCTCTCAATGTGCTTGAATATTTCCATTACCATGTCCATAGTGACCTGTGGACATCACAGACATGTTATGGAACTCTAAAGTTAGACAGTAAAAAAAGGTATTGTCAAATACTTACGATTGTTAAGGACTCAAATTTATTCAAATCA
>JAXRKP010001811.1:42500-55000 GCA_037039925.1 Doris montereyensis
TAAGTGTAAGTAAAGTCTTATTACGACTACATCCTGACATCTCTGACATCTCATTCCAACAGCTGATTGTGATGGTGATTGTGATGTTGATTGTGATGTTGATTGTGATGGTGATTGTGATGGTGATTGTGATGTTGATTGTGATGGTGATTGTGATTGTGATGTTGATTGTGATGGTGATTGTGATGGTGATTGTGATGGTGATTGTGATGTTGATTGTGATGGTGATTGTGATTGTGATTGGGATGTTGATTGTGATGGTGTTAGTGATGATGGTTGATTGTGATGGTGATTGTGATGTTGATTGTGATGTTGTTGATGATTGTGATAGTTATTGATTGTGATAGTTGATTGTGATGTGATTGTGATGGTGATTGTGATGGTGATTGTGATGGTGATTGTGATGGTGATTGTGATGTTGTTTGTGATTGTGATAGTTATTGTGATGGTGATTGTGATGTTGATTGTGATGTTGATTGTGATGGTGATTGTGATGATTGTGATGTTGTTTTTGTGATTGGTGATTGTGACAGTAACTACTGAGATTGTAATAGTGATTGTGATTGTGATTCGGATTTGCAAGTGTGACGCTGGCATTGATTACGATGTTGATTGTGAATGCGGTGATGACTGCAAGTGTGAGTGTGATGGTGATGGTGGTCGTGAGTGTGCTTTTGGTATCATTGGAGTATTTCGCCACAAAACAAGCCACTCTTTAGCATTCTTTACAGTAATAAGAAAACAAATCAAGACCAAACTGTGATATTTTATATGTGCCCAAAGGCATTGCTTTTATTTCCATAATTCATAATATATATATATATATATATATATATATATATATATATATATATATATATATATATATATATATATATATATATATATATATATATCATCTTTACTTTGATGACTATTGTTGAGAGAAATGAGATCTTAGAAGATAAAAAAACAAACAACCAAGACATTTTAGTGGATTTTTTTTCCCGTTTGTCTCCCTTCCCAAATTGAGTGAGTGTTAACATTGCAAAGCATGCATAACTTTAAAAAAATAGTTACAGCCATGATAGAGTAAATTTCGCAATTCAAAATGTATTCCACGGGCCTTCTTCTCATCCCACATCCCATCAAATCTGATTTCCATTATGATGCCCTCAATCACATAGTTGTGATTCATATTTCATTATAGACTATAATAATAATAATAATAAATAGAAAGTAACTTAACCCTAACAGCAACTCCCCCCATCCCCCATCCCCACCCCCTCCCCCCAATGAATACAAGAAGAAGGCTTACCAAAAGATTTAAGGAGCTGCAATATTCCTCCCACCCACCGAAAAAAAAGAAAAAAAGAAGCAAAATTAATTCTCTTCTACCCCAAAAAGAAAAACAATTAAATATAAAACAACAAATAATAACCATCAACCCCCCCCTCCTGAGACTTAAAAAAAGGCGTGTTCCCAAGTTGATCTAAGATATCACTATGATCCCAAAGTATGATTTAACTTTCAACATACCATAATCAAAGCATAATTTAGTTTTTCGAGTTCCCGAAATCAATCTTAAAATCAGCTGGTATGACATCTACGTGTGATTTACCTTGCACCACCATACTACAAATAAAGATAGACTGATTTTCTTCAATTCCCCTAAAAATCGATTTATGAAACGAGTATAATCTACGAAATCCATGGCATGAGATAACCTCTTATCCTACCACGAATCAAGCTTGTACTAGCCTAACGAATGATAGAGATGGGAGATCGATATTATATTCCAATTCCACTGTATTTCCCCCGCCACTAATTGGCGTACAAGCCACATAACCTTCTTGATCCAACGTTTGTAGGCTAACACATCCGTGAAGAGGGGAGAGACCGTTCTGTCTGCCACAGCCCCGCCCACCCGAGGTAATGCCGACTTGGATCCAGCGTCCTCCCTTCAGCATACACGACAACGGACCACCGGAATCGCCCTGAATAGTCAAAAACAAAACAACAAGAAACAGAGTAATAAAAAACAAAACAAAAAATAAAAAAAATAAAAACAAAACAAAAACAATCCCAATAAAAATCCCCCCACCCCCACCCCCTCTCACCGACATCTTTGTAGAAAAAAATAAAACAAAAACAAAATAACAGACGCAAAAAAATAGCCTTTAAACAGAACAAAACTGCACAAAACAACAAACAACAACAACAACAACAACAAAAAACAGAACCAGTGCAATAGAAAAGAACAAACAAAGATGATAAAACAGATGATGCTTTTGGTAATTACGCTGTTGACAGTCCCCTGATCACAACTATAAACAAAGTTTCAACAAATAATATTGGGCAGTCAACAGTACCATGACAACATACTTTTCTTCAAGCCTTCCCTTAGAGCAGTACTGCTTACACACATCTGTCTATATATCTATCTATCTATCTATCTATCTATCTATCTATCTATCTATCTATTTATCTATCTATTTATCTATTTATCTACTCTATCTATTTATCTATCTATCTTTCTCTCTATTTATCTATTTATCTATCTATCTATCTATCTATTTATATATCTATATATTTATCTATCTATCTATCTATCTATCTATCTATCTATCTATCTATCTATCTATCTATTATCTATCTATCTATTTATCTATATATCTATCATCTACCTATCTATCTATTTATATATCTATCTATCTACCTATCCATTTAATTTATCTATCTATCTATCTATCTATCTATCTGTTTATCTATCTATCTATCTATATATCTTTATTTATTTATGTATACATATATTTATCTACTATCTATGTATCTATATATCTATCTATTTATCTATCTCCTATATATCTATATTCTTATCTATATATCTCTCATCTATCCATGGACAAATTTATTTATTTATCTATCATCTCTATTTCTATCTATATATCTATCTAGCTATATATCCCTATCTATCAATTTATGTATCTATCTATCTATCTATCTATCTATTTATCTATCTATCTATCTATCTATATATCTATACATATATCTATATATTTATGTATATATCTATTTTTTTATCTACCCTATCTATGTATCTATATATCTATCTATTTATCTATCTACCTATATATATATATATATATATGTATCTATCTATTTATTCATTTATCTATCTATCTCTATTTCTATCTATATATCTATCTAGCTATATATCTCCTATCTATCTATCTATCTCTCTCTGTCTCTGTCTCTGTCGTCTCTCTCTGTCTATCTGTCTGTCTGTTTCTGTCTATTATATATATATATACTACATAATATATATATATATACAGTGATAAAAGGCCTATATAGAAAACATAGATAGATACATATGTATATAAAAATATATAAATATATATATATAAATATGTTGAATATATGTATATATATATATATGTATATACAAGCATCCATAGACAATGGTGATTACAGAGCAAGCTCTTTTACCACTTTATTTTCCAACGATGAACTGGGTGAAACATGAGGTTACAAGAGTGCAGGTTAGCATGGGCGTTGATCTGTCATTACTCGATGCCAATGAATACAAGGTTTCGAGCAGTTTTGTACGAATCCTACCAGTCTCGAGGCCAGAGGTGAGAACGCAACTCCCGACTCCTGTCTTGATACCTTACCTACGTTGTAACTGTAACTACTTCACCTTGACGGACGAGTCGAGTAATGACGACACGTGACGAGACCAGACTGAAAGTGAGAGGCATGAACGACGCGTCGCGTTGCTGCAAGGCCGTCTATATAGTACACTATATAGACGGCCTTGATTCTGCGCTGTCAACGCAATGAGACCATGGGTGAGGCCTGGAACTACCTATACGTACTGAGATTTCCTAGGGTCAGACACATCAGTAGGCATGACAGTGGCGATAGGGGGTAGAGATGAGGTGGGGATGGGGGGTGGGGTGGGGTGGTGGGGTGGTGGGGGTTATTAACCCGCCCTTTCTGCTGTGACGGTGACAGTCTATCTCTGGATCTAACTACTGTGTCTTCTGCTATCGCTGTTCTATTACTCGTTGATAGAGTTCATAATTGCCGTCGTGAATGTACGAGGCCGGTTTCTGCAGATTCGCTGTATTCATTAGAGCGAGTACTCGAGTATCGCGAGATCAGAGAAGACGGTAGTTGGTATCAACGAGTAATAAAACGGCAAGTCTTGCCTAGACTTAGATCTAGTTCGGGTGACATTAAGGGGGAGGGGGACTACAGCCAAGAAGCAAAATACTCAAGATTGGACATATAATGTTCATACTTCACATACAAAGGCTATCATGCTGTGATTGAGATGGGATAGTTTTTATGTCGCTCGAATTTTTGATTGCCATGGTAACAGCGGCCATATTGGATTTTGTTTATGTTTTTCATACCGATACAGTATTCGATACTTAGGTTAAACAGGTTTTTTCATTGCCTAATATCAATAACAATAAAACGTTTCGTTGATCGCAGTCAAAACAATATCTTTCCAATCAATTAAAAGACTGATTTGACCCAAAAGTTTATTCGCTAAGAACCTGAATCAGGCTATTTGAAATCTACCTGTGAAAATATGGCGGTTGTGGATGCAATGGATCCTGAGATTAGCGCGGTCAATTTTGATACGTACAGTTTTTTATATATATATATAATATATATATATATATATATATATATATATATATATAATATATATATATATTATATATATATATATATATATATATATATATACTAGTGCAGCAACCCGTTTACAAAACGGATAAACAATGCTAGAGATCTATTTGAATCCAAATCTATGAATTGTTAGAAATCGATGTGTGAAAACAGTTTCTCATTGAAAGGTATTTGTATTCTCCAACCATCGTATCCATTAGGAAAAAAAAAACATTTCACACCGTAGTGAAGTGGGTCATGACTGTAGACTATAGTCTACATCATTGTCAACATTGTAACGTGAAGTTGACAGAACCTCACGTTTTCGCTTTTGCTCTTGCTTATAGATCTAGATCTTTGTTGTTATCATTATCTAGAGCTAGATCTGGCCTTGATTCTACATCTACGTCATTGTCAACATTGTTGCCGACACGGGAATTTGACTGTACCTTTCGTTTCCGCTTGGCATTTCGAGTATGGTAGCTAAGGCTTTGCTTTCGCTTACCCATTAACGATACAGTTACAATAGGCTAGTAATTTACACCAGCATGGGCTAGCGGGCGAATACTGTGAACGTTTGAACCACATTGGTCTTAGTTTACTTACAGATCTATTAGATGACAGTATTTTACTAAATGTACGGCCAAAATTCTTTGAAGAAAATGGCCAAAACGGTATCTCAAGGATTCAATGTCTTATCATAACAGCACGTCTTTAAATCATTAAATGCATTTATAAGGTTATAGAATGTTGAATTTGAAAGGATTAGGTCTGCAAAACCTAATCACCAAATCCTCAAATATTATTAGGCACAGGCATTTGGCACTAAATGACTAAAACTGGTATAATTACATTGACTTCCTTTCATTTATTTACTACGGTCGTTTGGTAGAAGCAAGGCTTCGAAGTCTTCATGGCTGCCTTCATTGTATAAATAATTCAAGACTCAAATGGCAGGAGTAAAGGTATAACAGCTGTTGCCATAATTCCAATAGGCCAGTGTTGATTCCACAGGGATTCTCTAACTCTATGTGCAATTTGACGTTTACAATCATTGTCGTTACTGAGATTTGCTCAGTCCGTTTTGCTCATGAAAAAGCGTATTTTTTTTATAAGATATAATAATATATATATAAGATATAATATATATATATATATATATATATATATATATATATATATATATATATATATATATATATATATATATATATATATATTTATATATATATTTATATATATGTATGTATCAGTGCGCCCCTTGGTGAATGTTAATACGATCTCTGTGTGTGTATATATATGTGTGTGTGAGGAATCCCCCTAGACCTGGGACTACCTATACTGAGATGTCCTAGCCCTAGACCCATAATAACATTGTATCTGTCTTCCCGCTCTAGGCCGCATCGTGCAGCGCAACAGATCGCTCTAATTAGGTCAAGCCAGCGAGAGGCTAGCGCGGGAGTTGTGATTGAGCCGGTTGCATTGTTTTCTCTCTGTGACTAGCCTTAGTCAATTGATTGTATGTAGATAAATAATTGGTATCCATGGGTTGGAGAGATGAAGACCTCCCATTAACATTAGTTTCATTACCTTTTTGTAGCCTTTTCACGTATTTTTAACTATTTCCCAGCTTGTTTATGATGTTAACCCCCTATGTGGAATTTAAGGCAAGTAGGCAAGTTATATATTGATATCTTGATATAAATATAATGTAGCCCAAGTTTTCCTCATGCACTGGTGTAGATTTCATAATGTTTGCCCATGTAGTTGTTATTGTATTAATGTTGATTTTTAGTCTTGTCAAAGGCTGGTCTCCCAGTTGATTAGTTTTAGCCAGTGCGTGACGTAGAAGCTTTTCTCAGGCGTCCATGCGATGTCTATAAATACGGGACAGTCAGAAAGAGGAGCAACAAGATCGCATTACTCGATTACTAGAGAGACACACTACAACTACAAGATTCGTGGACACTCCTGAGGCAGGCTGGGCTAGAGATGAGATGCATTGTATTATTATTATTATTATGTACTAAAAGTATAACAATCATTAAATTAATGTGCCATCACAGTGTACTTCGTCCCCAGTCTCTACATCATCTACTTCTACATCGTTTGTTCTCATCGGCCTTTTCATCTTCACCCATCATTCACCGTATCACATATCTGTATGTATGTATGTATGTATGTATGTATGTATGTATGTATGTATGTATGTATGTATGTATGTATGTATGTATGTATGTATGTATGTATGTATGTATGTATGCCAAATTATTGTATGTATATAAAGTTATTACGTATATAGTGTACATCCATAAGTAATCTCCGCTACTGTAGTGTAATTACAGGCGTCTTGATTCACTTAGTGGATGACAAAAAAATCGTTCATTTTGGTCTTGCCCTAAGGTACACCTTATGTACATCCATAAGAACGTTAGTCAAAGGTCAAGTTAGGCGTCCCATTATTTCTACGTACATCCATAGTTAGGCGTCTTGCCCTACACGTATTTATTAGTGTACATCCAGGCGTCTTGCCCTAAGAACGTACATTAGTTAGGCGTCTTGCCTACATGTATTACTACCTTAGTGTACATCCATAAGAACGTCTTTACACGTATTTCTACAGCAGTGTACATCCTAAGAAGTTAGGCGTCTTGCCCTACACGTAATACTACCTTAGTGTACATCCATAAGAACGTTAGGCGTCTTGCCCTACACGTATTTCTACCTTAGTGTACATCCATAAGAACGTTAGTGTACATCCATAAGAACGTTAGGCGTCTTGCCCTACACGTATTTCTACCTTAGTGTACATCCATAAGAACGTTAGGCGTCTTGCCCTACACGTATTTACTACCTTAGTGTACATCCATAAGAACGTCTTAGTGTACAATAAGAACGTTAGGCGTCTTGCCCTACATGTATTTCTTATTAGTGTACATCCATAAGAACGTTAGGCGTCTTGCCCTACACGTATTACTACCTTAGTGACATCCATAAGAAAGTTAGTCTTGCGTCTTGTACATCCATAAGAACGTTACGTATTTCTACCTTAGTGTACATCCATAAGAACGTTAGGCGTCTTGCCCTACATGTATTTCTACCTTAGTGTACATCCATAAGAAAGTTAGGCGTCTTGCCCTACACGTAATACTACCTTAGTGTACATCCATAAGAACGTTAGGCGTCTTGCCCTACACGTAATACTACCTTAGTGTACATCCATAAGAACGTTAGGCGTCTTGCCCTACACGTATTTGCTACCTTAGTGTACATCCATAAGAACGTTAGGCGTCTTGCCCTACACGTATTACTACCTTAGTGTACATCCATAAGAACGTTAGGCGTCTTGCCCTACACGTATTTCTACCTTAGTGTACATCCATAAGAAAGTTAGGCGTCTTGCCCTACACGTAATTCTACCTTAGTGTACATCTCTAAGAACGTTAGGCGTCTTGCCCTACACGTAATACTACCTTAGTGTACATCCATAAGAACGTTAGGCGTCTTGCCCTACTACTTAGTGTACATTAAGAACTACCTTTAGTGTACATCCATAAGAACGTTAGGCGTCTTGCCCTACACGTATTTCTACCTTTAGTGTACATCCATAAGAACGTTAGGCGTCTTGCCCTAACGTTAAGAAAGGCGTCTTGCCCTACACGTAATACTACCTTAGTGTACATCCATAAGAACGTTAGGCGTCTTGCCCTACACGTAATACTACCTTAGTGTACATCCATAAGAAAGTTAGGCGTCTTGCCCTACACGTAATACTACCTTAGTGTACATCCATAAGAACGTTAGACGTCTTGCCCTACACGTAATACTACCTTAGTGTACATCCATAAGAACGTTAGGCGTCTTGCCCACGTAATGCTACCTTAGTGTACATCCATAAGAACGTTAGGCGTCTTGCCCTACACTGCTGCTTAGTGTACATCCATAAGAACGTTAGGCGTCTTGCCTACACGTAATACTACCTTAGTGTACATCCATAAGAAAGTTAGGCGTCTTGCCCTACACGTATTACTACCTTAGTGTACATCCATAAGAACGTTAGGTCGTCTAATGCCCTTAGTGTACATCCATAACGTTAGGCGTCTTGCCCTACACGTAATACTACCTTAGTGTACATCCATAAGAACGTTAGGCGTCTTGCCCTACACGTAATTCTACCTTAGTGTACATCCATAAGAACGTTAGGCGTCTTGCCCTACACGTAATACTACCTTAGTGTACATCCATAAGAACGTTAGGCGTCTTGCCCTACACGTAATGTATTACATCCATAAGAACGTTAGGCGTCTTGCCCTGTACTTATCATCATAAGAAAGTTAGGCGTCTTGCCCTACACGTATTTCTACCTTAGTGTACATCCATAATAACGTTAGGCGTCTTGGCCTACACGTATTTCTACCTTAGTGTACATCCATAAGAACGTTAGGCGTCTTGCCTACACGTAATTACTACCTTAGTGTACATCCATAAGAACGTTAGGCGTCTTGCCATGTATTTCTACATCCATAAAAACGTACGTCTTTCTACCTTAGTGTACATCCATAAGAAAGTTAGGCGTCTTGCGTATTACTACCTTAGTGTACATCCTAAGAACGTTAGGCGTCGTACACGTATTACTACCTTAGTGTACATCCATAAGAACGTTAGGCGTCTTGCCTTAGTGTACATCTCTAAGAAAGTTAGGCGTCTTGCCCTACACGTATTTCTACCTTAGTGTACATCTATAAGAACGTTAGGCGTCTTGCCCTACACGTATTTCTACCTTAGTGTACATCCATAAGAACGTTAGGCGTCTTGCCCTACATGTATTTCTGCCTAGTGTACATACCTTAGTGTACATCCATAAGAACGTTAGGCGTCTTGCCCTACACGTAATACTACCTTAGTGTACATCCATAAGAACGTTAGGCGTCTTGCCCTACACGTAATACTACCTTAGTGTACATCCATAAGAACGTTAGGCGTCTTGCCCTACACGTAATACTACCTTAGTGTACATCCATAAGAACGTTAGGCGTCTTGCCCGTATTACACGTAATACTACCTTAGTGTACATCCATAAGAACGTTAGGCGTCTTGCCCTACACGTAATACTACCTTAGTGTACATCCATAAGAACGTTAGGCGTCTTGCCCTATTTCACGTAATGCTACCTTAGTGTACATCCATAAGAACCTTAGTGTAAGAAGGCGTCTTGCCCTACAGGCGTCGTAATACTACCTTAGTGTACATCCATAAGAACGTTAGGCGTCTTGCCCTACACGTATTTCTACCTTAGTGTACATCCATAAGAACGTTAGGCGTCGTCTACGTATACTACCTTAGTGTACATCCATAAGAACGTTAGGCGTCTTGCCCTACACGTAATGCTTAGTGTACATCCATAAGAACGTTAGGCGTCTTGCCCTACACGTAATGCTACCTTAGTGTACATCACGTATTGCTAAGTACATCCATAAGAAGTTAGGCGTCTTGCCCTACACGTAATACTACCTTAGTGTACATCCATAAGAACGTTAGGCGTCTTGCCCTACACGTAATTCTACCTTAGTGTACATCCATAAGAAAGTTAGGCGTCTTGCCCTACACGTAATACTACCTTAGTGTACATCCATAAGAACGTTAGGCGTCTTGCCTACACGTAATACTACCTTAGTGTACATCCATAAGAACGTTACGTCTTGCCCTACACGTAATGTCTTGTACATCCATAAGAACGTTAATAATGCTACCTTAGTGTACATCCATAAGAAAGTTAGGCGTCTTGCCCTAGACGTAATACTTCTTAGTGTACATCCATAAGAAAGTTAGGCGTCTTGCCCTACATGCTACCTTAGTGTACATCCATAAGAACGTTAGGCGTCTTGCCCTACACGTAATACTACCTTAGTGTACATCCATAAGAACGTTAGGCGTCTTGCCCTACACGTAATACTACCTTAGTGTACATCCATAAGAACGTTAGGCGTCTTGCCCTACACGTAATACTACCTTAGTGTACATCCATAAGAACGTTAGACGTCTTGCCCTACACGTAATGCTACCTTAGTGTACATCCATAAGAACGTTAGGCGTCTTGCCCTACACGTAATGCTACCTAGTGTACATCCATAAGAACGTTAGGCGTCTTGCCCTACGTAATACTACCTTAGTGTACATCCATAAGAAAGTTAGGCGTCTTGCCCTAACATCCGTTAGGCGTCTTTGCCCTTAATCTACCTTAGTGTACATCCATAAGAACGTTAGGCGTCTTGCCCTACACGTAATACTACCTTAGTGTACATCTATAAGAACGTTAGACGTCTTGCCCTACACGTAATACTACCTTAGTGTACATCCATAAGAATGTTAGGCGTCTTGTACACGCGTTTAGTGTACATCCATAAGAAAGTTAGGCGTCTTGCCCTACACGTAATGCTACCTAGTGTACATCCATAAGAACGTTAGGCGTCTTGCCCTACACGTAATCTACATCCATAAGAAAGTTAGGCGTCTTGCCCTACACGTAATGCTACCTTAGTGTACATCCATAAGAACGTTAGGCGTCTTGCCCTACACGTATTACTATAGTGTACATCCATAAGAACGTTAGGCGTCTTGCCTACACGTATTGCTAACTTAGTGTACATCCATAAGAACGTTGGGCGTCTTGCCCCACACGTATTACTACCTTAGTGTACATCCATAATAACGTTAGGCGTCTTGCCCTCTAATAGTGTACATAAGAAAAGTACATCCATAATGACGTAAGCGTGCAGTATACATCCATACACGTAATACTGCCCTAGTATACATCCTTAGCGTGCAGTATACATCCATAATGACGTTAAGCGTCTTTTGTATACATCCATATGACGTAAGCGTGCAGTACATCCATAATGACGTTAGGCGTCTTACAACCTAACACGTAAATACAATCTATTCCTAATGATGTTTTTGTAAGAGTCCATAGGACGTTATCCACGTAACCGGACAGCCATAAGGACGTTAGGCGTCTTACCCTACACGTATCTCTACCTTAATGTACAGCCATAAGGACGTTAGGCCTAATGTACATCCATAAGGACGTTAGGCGTCTTGCCCACGTATCTCTACCTTAATGTACAGCCATAAGGACGTTAGGCCTCTTACCTCTACACGTATCTCTACCTTAATGTACAGCCATAAGGACGTTAGGCGTCTTACCCTACACGTATCTCTACCTTAATGTACATCCATAAGGACGTTAGGCCTCTTACCCTACACGTATCTCTATCTTAATGTACAGCCATAAGGATGTTAGGCCTCTTACCCTACACGTATCTCTACCTTAATGTACATCCATAAGGACGTTAGGCCTCTTACCCTACACGTATCTCTACCTTAATGTACAGCCATAAGGACGTTAGGCGTCTTGCCTACACGTATCTCCGCCTCGTATCGAATACCTTGGACACATTGTGTTGTTGAGTGTCTTGTTCTTACATGACATGAGCGTTTCTGTAGTGGCATATTTACATCTTGTAAAACAGACACAATTGTCCCGGACGCTGTCGATAGACAAGAATACATACGACAATTATATAATACAATAAATTATAAAGCAACAAAATTCACAATGAAGACTTCCTAGAATAAAGAAACACAAGAATCGATAATGTTCTAATAATAATAATAATAATAATAATAATAATAATAGTAATAATAATAATGATGATAATAATAATAATAATAATAGTAATAATAATAATGATGATAATAATAATAATAATAATAATAATAATAATAATAATAATAATAATAATAATAATAATAATAATAATAATAATAATAAA
>JAXRKP010001811.1:57500-62500 GCA_037039925.1 Doris montereyensis
ACTACTACTACTACTAAGACAAATTCTACAACTGCACTTCCTAATAGATTGTATTGATATATCACAAACTGGTGCTATATAACATGGTGCGCTGTATCATGTATGTATAAGTGTATATAATGTAGTTATAGCAACACATTTAGATCAATACGTATTTATTATACTCAGTCATCAATCAATCAATCAATCAATTGATGAAGGAAATTCGCAAGTGGATCTAATGTGAAGTGACTGGAGTCTTAACAAACGCTCTTTGTCTCTCTCATACTATGAGTAGCTCATGCTATTTATTGTCAATCAAATCTAAGCTATTTTAAGAATAAAAAGTTCCATATCATTCTAAATATTTTGATAAAGTTATATAAGATTATATCCCTTTCCAGACAAAAAACACAAGCAATGCTAGGGCATATCAAAATGATTACGTCATAAACTCAATAAAAAATTTTTATGTACCCTGAAATTGATTACGTCATACGCTTTTTCTACAAGGGAACCCCAACTATAAATAACTATGTTACAAAGACCTTTACAGCCCATAGATCCACAGCTTATCCGGGTGTCATAGCGTGAAGCAGAACAGGTGATACTAATGACCTCCTGGACAGGACCTGGACGCTTGGCTGTCGCAGGTTTTTACCTTCAAGCTGTCTCGAGCGGAGAAACTATGCGTTAAATGTCCTTCATAAAGAACACAACGTCGGGCCTATTTTTTGCCAGGATTTGAACCCTAGGACCTCAGATCCACAGTTCGATAGCCTTTCCACTTGGACGTCGACACCACACCATTAAGATCAGATTATATTCTTATTAGGGAAACTCAGGCGAGATGAGAAAGATTTCGACTGAAATGGACTGCTAGGAGATAAATAATGTAAAGTTAATTGTCTGGTACTCTTAGCGGGCATACTGACTAAAAGCACATCTACAAAAAAAATGACTCCAAATAACCCCGAAAAGCAACAAAACCAAAGACAACAAACAAATAAAGAAACAAACCAAATGCCGAATGAAAAGTATGAAAACAAATTTTAAAAAGGCGAAAAGAAAAAAAAAAAAAAGAAAAAGAAAAGGAGAATAGAAAAAAACGACAAAAAGAAGAAAAAAACAAAAAAAAGAAAAAAAGAAAAGAAAAGAAAAGAAAAAAAAAGAAAAAAAAAAAGAAGAAAAGAAAATGGAACTGACCTGTCCACACAATGTGCAGCTGTTAACACCCATTGATCTGATATTAAGGTACCCCCACAGAGATATTTATCGTCGTAGTATAGAGCAACCTGCGGGAGAGGGGTGGGGGATGGGGAAGGGGAGGGAGGAGGAGGGGAAAGAGAAAATCAATTATATTTTTTTCTTTTTTTTTTATCAGTTCCCATTCTGCCTTTCGGTGTATGGGTTCAGATGTTCGAGATGATCTCTCTCCAGGATGCCTTGTCCTGGCATTTTCTGTTTCCTTCCAAAAAATGTTAAATCTCTATGCTTCACTGCCTCTTTTATATCTTCGTCCCAATTTCTCCAATGTCTGTACTTTGGTCTTTTACCTTGGGTTTTAGCACTATATATTGATTTAGTTATTATAATGTCATTCATTCTGTTTACATGCCCAAACAATCTCAATTGATTTGTTTCTATCTTAGTTTTCATGCCATCTGCTTTGGTTTGATCTCTTATTTTTGTGTTTCTTAAATTGTCTCTTTTAATTTTCCCTACTACTCTTCTTAGATATTTCATTTCAGCTGCATGTACTCTACTATATTTTCTACTGTCTAAGGTCCAGGTTTCACTGCCATATAGGAGAGTAGGACAATAAACTGTGTTGTATACTGCCATTTTGGTTTTTGTTGACAATTCTTGTTTACCTACACATGCCTTTCCTAGATGGTTATATATTGCACTTGCATTTGGATTCTCTGGCTGATTTTTTCTTTTAGTTTTCCCTCTGAGTTAATCATTACTCCTAGGTAATTGTAGCTGTGAACTTGTTCTAAATCATCCCTATTTTCTGTCAGGGTTAACTCCTTAACCTTTGGTCAGTCAAGACCAACATGCAAGGCAGCATGTTGTTTACTATCAGAGTTACTCTCTTAGCCTTTGGTCAGCAAACCGACCTGCAAGGCAGCAGGAGACTGGTGGAGGGATAGATAGACATCTACTCCACTGTCCACTGCCCGGAATTATATTTTACTGTCTGAAATATTCAATATGGTCACTTGTGGTTTACAAACTAGTGCATGTGGGCATGTGTGTGTGTGTGTGTGTGTGTGTGTGTTTGAGTGTATGTGTGTGTATGTGTGTGTACGTGTGTGTGTATATGTGTGTATGTGGGTGTGTGTGAGGGGGTGGGTGTGACCACTGTCAGGTTTAAACTTGAGAGAGACTTGAGAGAGAGAGAGAGTGAGAGATAGAGAGAGAGAGAGAGAGAGAGAGAGAGAGAGAGAGAGAGAGAGAGAGAGAGAGAGAGAGAGAGAGAGAGAGAGAGAGAGAGAGAGAGAGAGAGAGAGAGAGAGAGAGAGAGAGAGAGAGAGAGAGAGAGAGAGAGAGAGTGTGGGTGTGTGTGTGTGTGTTAGACGTTATCATCATAATATGTTTCTATGGTGACAGTTTTCAGTTTGGTATCTTATAGATAACGGTGATCAGTCTGCATGTGGAGATAAATAAGAAATATTAACGAACAAATGTGATCTTTTCTACTACTGTCAAGAAACAGTATCAATCTTTGATGAACATGGACAACGCGATGTATCTTTTTTTCTTTTTATTAAAATATTTTTTCGCAATGATATCTAAACAGGGTCTGTGTGGAAAATGAATGACCAGACGGATGGGATTTCTAACATTTTAGTTTCTGAAAGCAATGAGAAAAAAATAACATTATATTACAGAGCCCAAAACGATCTCAATTGGTGATTAAAACAGTTACATTATAGAGAGATGATTACGATAATCCAGTGGTGATTATTTATGTTACTCAGTACACGCTACCTTGCTATCTTATGGTGATGGTATATTTTTTGCCCTCGTTAAAAGTGTAGTTTAGGGTAGATTGGGTTTGTTCTGTGTCTATTTTCTACCTTGATATTAAGATATATTGTCAAGCAATTTTATGTTGATTCATGTTCACTCTCTCTTGATATTAATGGGGTTTTATATTGTTGAAAGTAACAGAGCTATAATGTCGAATTATATTTATACTGTATTATTGGCTTTTGAGTTAGGTTTATCTCCTGGTGATTCTTTTTAATTTTAGATTTTCCTGTTATATGTAAGTCATTTTATTCGATTATCATCATCAATATGAATGATATATTTTGTTTTTTACCAGTAAACGCTATCTAATGAATACGTCTCTTTCTCGAAGTGTCTTTCAATGCATGAATGTGTATGTTAGGAATATTACCTTCGGTGATAAATCGTTTAAAATTACTAGCATACTTGGTCACAATATTTGTCATCCTATATCATTTTAAAATTATGTGCATCTTTATGGGGAAACGGCCGCCATCTTGGATTTGTAGAAAGAAATTCAAACTGTATTTCCTCTTCCTATTTTTGAATAAAATCACTCAAAACCCTGTGCAGATTGGTTTAAAAAAAAATTAATATTCTAAAGAATGACGTCAGCTCATTTAGATATTTTGGATTTTTCGTTTTAATGAATTTTTGAAAATAGCTTATATCGTTTATACGCAAACGCGGCATTTAATTTTTTTTCTGTTGTTAAAATATTTTTTCACAAAAACTTTACAAGATATCATAAACAATAACGTTGAGGAGAAAACCTGTGTGCGAAATATCATACAAATCAGTCGGTAAACGACGGATGGGATAACATTTTTTAGTTTGAAAAAAAAAATACATTTCGAGGAAATGGAAGCATAGAAATGAAAATAAAATAACTTAAGGCAAACGCTTCCAGACGTGTTGCCACTTTTACTCTTTCGAAAGTCTAAGGCATTGTTATTAATGTAAAGAGGATTTAAAACTTTTTTCGAATGTACATTGCTGGTAAAAGGAGACGTTAAATGTATGAGTTTTTTTCTTTCTCTATTCCTATATTAGAGCTCGTGTTTACATATTCCGACCCCACCTCTTATGTCACAAAGCGCTCGGCTGATCGACGTGCGGCGTTCCCAAAAGTCCAAGCAAAAGAACTTGTTGCCACATTGGCCATTAGCCCTCGTTAGAGTGGTTTTCAGTGCCAATCGTCTCAGTCAGTGTTAGGGTGAAAGTACGGAAAAAAGTTTGACTGTGTTTACCTACCTTCGCCAACAAAATATATTGTAAAAAAAAAACATTGACGTCATATTGATGTATTTTTGCCATACGCCTGTATATAAATGGTCGTTATACCCGAATATGCAAAGAACAGACAGTCAACATTTTGGTCCCAAACTCTGCTGCTAATCCACTTTGCCCCGCCCCTCCTCCCTTCCTTACGGAAGTCCGATTTGGGATCAAGATATGTCTTGGGTTTGTATTCTAGTGATGGTAGGGCTGATGCTGTGATCACTAGGAAATACCTTAAGATTCAACACGAAATTTCCTGTTCAACCCGTGAAAATATGTACCAGCACTACCTTAGGCGTAAACACATTGAATTAACTAAGGTCATGTCCAGGTTCTTCTTATTGTTATCACCAGCTCATGCGTAATGATATGGACATCGTGATAAGTCTCCGCCATGCTGCTGGGTTATAAATAGTGTAGGAACCTTAATTACACGTTGTCTCACAGACTCTCTGGTTTACTTCTCAACAGTAGAGTTTATAGCCGAGATTCAACACAGCTCAACACGTTTGGGAGTATTGCATTGTGTTGGAATTCATTTAATCGCAATAGTTTTCTGTTTGTTTTCTTCAGTCAGTGATCTCATTTTGGCAATCACTAGGTGATGATCACTACATATTTCTGCTCCTCTGTTTACTATTGTAACCATTGTACTGTTATAAAAAAAGGAGCTGCTAACTATTGTATAGTCTATCATTGATTTTTTCACACCTGGCTTC
>JAXRKP010001811.1:72500-85000 GCA_037039925.1 Doris montereyensis
GTAGTAGTAGTAGCAGTTGAGCAGCAGTAAATGTTGTAGAAATAGTAGTAGTCAACAGTAGTAGTAGTATAGTAGTAGAAGTAATAGTAGTGGTAGTAGTAGTAGCAGCAGTAGTAGTAGTAGTAGCAGTAGTAACAGTTGTGGTAGTACAGTAGTAAAAAGTAGTAGCAGCAATAGTAGTAGTAAAACCCAAACTCTAGTGAGTAGTAGTAGTCAGTAGTAGTTGCTGTCAGCAGCATCAGTAGCTAGTAGTAGTAGTAGTAGTAGTAGTAGTAGTAGTAGTAGCAGTAGTAGCTTCTCTGTCTTATAGTTATATTCATCTATGGTTATTGCAGTACTAGTAGTAGCAGCAGTAGGTAGCAGCAGCAGCAGTAGTAGTAGTAGTAGTAAGTAGCAGTAATAGTAGTGTAGTAGTAGCAGCAGCAGTAGTAGTAATAGTAGCAGCATCAGTAGTAGTAGTAGTAGTAGTAGTAGTAGTAGTAGTAGTCGTTGTTGTAGTACTTGTAGTCGTAGTAGTGGTAGTAGTAGTAGAGTAGTAGTAGTAGTAGTAACTGTAACTGTAGTAGTATAGTGTAGTAGTAGTAGTAGTAGTAGTAGTAGTAGTAGTAGTGATATTAGTAGTGGTAGTGATAGTAGTAGTAGTAATACTGATAATAGTAGTGGTAGTAGCAGTAGTGGTTAGTATTAGTAGTAGTAGTAGTATTGATAGTAGTAGTACTATTGGTAGGAGCAGTAGTAGTAGTACTAGTAGTAGTAGTAGTAGTAGTAGTAGTAGTAGTAGTAGTAGTAGTAGTAGTAGTAGTAGTAATAGTAGTAGTAGTAGTAGTAGTAGTAGTAGTAGTAGTAGTAGTAGTAGTAGTAGTAGTAGTAGTAGTAGTAGTAGTAGTAGCGTAGGAGGGGGAGGGAAATATGAACGGAATAATCTTTATTGAAATACACATTAATGCAAACCCTTACATGACAGAATCTGTGTGAGAACAATATATAATAAGAAAGTATTTGTTGAATACAACTACTCACCCTTTCAGACAAAGCACATAGTGTAACATGGACTGATACTATAAATGTAGTCTTAATTTGTTAATCAATTAATTTCTCGCAATACATGTTATATTTGTATGCATTTCTTTTCTTTATTTACTTAAATATGTTTTACGGTTCTCTTTCTGCTGGCATCTTTAATGAAAGACAAGATCTAGTTATTTGCGTAGTAGGTATCTAACATACTGATGTCTCTAAGTCCTAAGACCAGACCCAGTTGTATGGTAAAAGGTACATGATGTATCTAAGGCCAAAGACTATATATAATCATAACTGTAACAACTAGATGAAGTCTCCAAGGCCTAAAACTGTATCTAAGTATGGGCGTAAAAGAAACATGATATCACTTACGCCTAAGACTTCACTCAGTCATTGGGGTAACAGATGCAGATATTCTCTTTAAAGCCTAAACCTAGATGTAGTTATAGACGTAGTAAAACATGATGTCTCTAAGGTCTAAAACTAGATACAGTTTATAGGTGTAACAGTTATATGATATCTCTAAGGACTATAAGACATAGTTATAGGTGTAACAGTTATATGATATCTCTAAGGACTATAAGACATAATTATAGGTGTAACAGTTATATGATGTCTCTAAGGTCTAAAACTAGATATAGTTATAGGTGTAACAGTTATATGATGTCTCTAGGACTATTAGACATAGTTATAGTGTAACAGTCACATTATGTCGCTAAGGCCTAAGAATAAATCTAGTTATAGATGTAACAATAAATATATATATGATGTCACTAAGGCCTAAGAATAAATCTAGTTATAGATGTAACATTTATATGATGTCACTAAGGCCTAAGAATAAATCTAGTTATAGATGTAACATTTATATGATGTTACTAAGGCCTAACACTAAATCTAGGTACATATGTAACATATATATGATGTCGCTAAGGCTTAAGAATAAATATAGTTATAGATGTAACATATATCTGATGTCGCTAAGGCCTAACACTTAATCTAGTTATAGAATAAACCTATAGGATGTCGCTAAGCTTTAAGACTAGATCTAATTATAAGGTGAAACAGATATATCATGTCGCTCAGGCCTAAGGTTACATTTAGTTTTATGTGTAATAGATATACGATGTCACTACGGCCTACGACTAGACCTAGTTATAGGTGTAACAGATACATGATGTCACTAAGGCCCACGGCTAGACCTAGTTATATGTGTAACAGATACATGATGTTGCTGAGGTCTACGACTAGACCTAGTTATATGTGTAACAGATACATGATGTTGCTGAGGCCTACGACTAGATCTAGTTATAGGTGTAACAGATACATGATGTCACTAAGGCCTACGACTAGACCTAGTTATAGGTGTAACAGATACATGATGTCACTAAGGAATACGACTAGACCTAGTTATAGGTGTAACAGATACATGATGTCACTAAGGAATACGACTAGACCTAGTTATAGGTGTAACAGATACATGATGTCACTAAGGAATACGACTAGACCTAGTTATAGGTGTAACAGATACATGGTGTCACTAAGGAATACGACTATACCTAGTTATAGGTGTAACAGATACATGATGTCGCTAAGGCCTACGACTAGACATATAGGTTTAACTGATACGCGATGTCGCTAAGGCCTATGACTAGACCTAGTTATAGGTGTAACTGATACATGATGTCGCTAAGGCCTACGACTAGACCTAGTTATAGGTTTAACAGATACATGATGTCGCTAAGGCCTACGACTAGACATATCCGTTTAACTGATA
Organism: Doris montereyensis; assembly: GCA_037039925.1. Classification (NCBI taxonomy): domain Eukaryota; kingdom Metazoa; phylum Mollusca; class Gastropoda; order Nudibranchia; family Dorididae; genus Doris; species Doris montereyensis. The sequence goes on from JAXRKP010001811.1 coordinate 75,295, forward strand.
TGTGATGTCGCTAAGGCCTATGACTAGACCTAGTTATAGGTTTAACAGATAGATGATGTCGCTAAGGCCTACGACTAGGCCTAGGTTTAGATACATGATGTCGCTAGGTTAGACCTAGTTATACATTTAACTGATACGTGATGTTAACTGAATATGTTTTAGGTTTCTCTGAGACATGATGTCGCTAAGGCCTACGACAAGACCTAGTTATAGGTTTTAACAGATACATGATGTCGCTAAGGCCTATGACTAGACATATGAAGTCTCGTTTAACTGATACGTGATGTCGCTAAGGCCTATGACTAGACATATAGGTTTAACTGATTAATGATGTCGCTAAGGCCTATGACTAGACATAGGTTTAACTGATTAATGATATCTCTAAGGCCTATGAAGACATATATAGGTTTAACTGATTATCTCTAATGACATATAGGTTTAACTGTTATATGATGCTAAGGCCTATGACTAGACATATAGGTTTAACTGATTAATGATGTCGCTAAGGCCTAAATCTAGTTATAGATTTAATGAATGATAGACACATAGGTTTAACTGATGCTAGTTATGATGTCGCTAAGGCCTATGACTAGACACATAGGTTTAACAGATACGTGATGTCGCTAAGGCCTATGACTAGACAGGATAGGTTTAACTGATACGTGATGTCGCTAAGGCCTACGACTAGACATTTAGTTTTTAACTGATAGATATAGACGACTAACACAGATACATGATGTCGCTAAGGCCTACGACTAGACCTATAGGTGTAACAGATACAGATACATGATGTCGCTAAGGTTTACGACTAGACATATAGGTTTAACTGTTACGTGATGTCGTTAAGGCCTACGACTAGACCTAGTTATAGGTGTAACAGATACATGATGTCGCTAAGGCCTACGACTAGACATATAGGTTTAACAGATACATGATGTCGCTAAGGCCTACGACTAGACCTAATTATAGGTTTAACAGATACATGATGTCGTTAAGGCCTACGACTAGACATATAGCTTTAATTGATACGTGATGTCGCTAAGGCCTACGACTAGACATATAGGTTTAACTGATTAATGATGTCGCTAAGGCCTACGACTAGACATATAGGTTTAACTGATACGTGATGTCGCTAAGGCCTACGACGACTAGACCTGATGTTATAGGCTTAACAGATACATGATGTCGCTAAGGCCTACGACTAGACATATAGGTTTAACTGATTAATGATGTCGCTAAGGCCTACGACTAGACATATAGGTTTAACTGATACGTGATTTCGATGTAAAGCTATGACTAGACATATAGGTTAACTGATTAATGATAATCGCTAATGACTATGACTAGACATATAGGTTTAACTGATTAATGAGATTAAGGCCTATGAGGTTTAACGTGATGTCGCTAAGGCCTATGACTAGACATATAGGTTTAACTGATACGTGATGTCGCTAAGGCCTACGACTAGACCTAATTATAGGTTTAACTGATATGATACATGATGTCGCTAAGGCCTATGACTAGACATATAGGTTTAACAGATACATGATGTCGCTAAGGTCGCCTACGACTAGACATATACGTTTAACAGATACATGATGTTGCTAAGGCCTATGAGCCTAGACTAGACCTAATTATAGGTTTAACTGATACATGATGTCGCTAAGGCCTATGACTAGACATATAGGTTTAACTGATACATGATGTCGCTAAGGCCTACGACTAGACATATAGGTTTAACAGATACATGATGTTGCTAAGGCCTACGATAGACATATAGGTTTAACTGATACATGATGTCGCTAAGGCCTATGACTAGACATATACGTTTAACTGATACGTGATGTCGCTAAGGCCTATGACTAGACATATGAGGTTTAACTGATTAATGTTGTCGCTAAGGCCTACGACTAATTATAGGTTTAACAGATACATGATAGACAAGGCCTACGACTAGACATATATATAGGTTTAACTGATACATGATGTCGCTAAGGCCTACGACTAGACATATAGGTTTAACTGATACATGATGTCGCTAAGGCCTACGACTAGACCTAGTTATAGGTGTAACAGATAGATGATGTCGCTAAAGCCTACGACTAGACTTAGTTATAGGTATAACAGATATATGATGTATCTAAACCTACGACTAGACTTAGTTATAGGTGTAACTAGAGGTTTAACTGATGATGTCGCTAAACGACTAGACTTAGTATAGGTGTAACTGATACAATGTATCTAACCTACGACTAGACCTAGTTATAGGTGTAACAGATATATGATGTACAGATATATGATGTATCTAAAACCTACGACTAGACTTAGTTATAGGTATAACAGATATATGATGTCGCGTGCTGCCTTGCAAGCCTGTCTTGACTTAGGTTAAGGGTATAACCCTGAGAGCAAATAACAACATTCTGCTTTGCAGGCCGGTCTTCGCTTACCAAAGGCTAAAGGAGTTAACTCTGACAGAAAATAACAAGGCCTTATAGGGTGCCTCAAGATGGCAGTCCCACCATCTACCCAGGGTACAATGGAATAATCCTCTGCTTATCCAATACCTGATGCAGAGAAATAAATACAATTGACCTGGCTTGACCTTTCCACGACGAACATGGAAACGAACACGGACTGTGATTGTTGGAACGTTAGGGCAATAGATGGAAAAGAGTTAGAATTAGTTAAAGAAATGGAAACATTCAAAGTAGAAATTTTGCCCTGAACAGAAACAAAGAAAAAAGGACAAGAAATACAAAAATGTAGGACCAAATCATATTCTAATCTTCTCAGGAGTAGATGTCACTGATAGAGCTAGAGCAGGAGTAGGTCTAGAAAGTTGAATTGATAAGCCTACGGCTGTAAGAGGTAAAAACTAAAAAGAAAAAAATTATGTATAGCATATGGATCAAACGAAGACGCCACTAAAGAAGGAAAAGATATCTTCCAAAACGATTTACAAATAGCTGCAGAGAATCTTAAACACAAACAGGCACTAATGGTTTCAGGAGATTTAAACGCTAGAGTAGGCAATAATATAGAAACGTCAGGAGGAGTAATAAGTAAAGAAGGAGAGACAACAACAAATCCGAATGGAGAGAAACTACTTTTCATCCTCATAAAGATATCCACAAATATACAAGACTAAAGGAAGACAGATGTGAAAAGTCAATAATAGACTACATAATAGTTAGCAACTCCTTTTACATTACATTAGATGCAAGAGTAAACAGAGGAGCAGAAAGAAAGCTATCAAGGAAATCGAAAGCTGCTCTAAGGGGCAAGGAAGAGCATGAGAAACACAAAAGCATGCCCAATGCGACAAATGCCAAAGGAGAAGTAATAAAAGAAGACAGCGAAATTATGGGAACATTGGAAAAATGTTTTCAACAAGTACATAATCCCTCCAGAACATATGAAACAAGGAGTAAAGGTCGATTAGTACGAGTAACAAGTAATCCAGAGGAGACAGCTGAAGATGTCGATTTCACGAATTATCGTAAGCAACAATCATATACTTTGGAGATAATAAAGGTCAACATTTTTCCCCTATTTTGAATTGTCGACGATTTCGTTGTAATTGCTGCCAAAGTTTTGTACTTTTAACCAAGTGTGAATTAGTCTTTCAAAAAATGTATTTCCACTGTGTATTTAGAAAAAAAGTTCTTATGGTTTGGGAGTAAAATCTGATTAGATATGTGAAATCTTCTACTGTCATGCACAATGCTGGATACGATACATATAAGTCAATACGATAGTACGTGAAACCCGTGTTTGAGTTCGTAATATAGACAACACAGTGACATACGATACTACGAGAATATATTATTATATGATGTCAAATTTAGAATTTTATCATACTACGTGCATAAATACATAAGTAAAATGATTCAACAAGACTGAAATTCGGTCAAAACAATTTCAACATTTTATTTTCAAAACTCCAAAGAAAAAAATCGCAAATCAGCGCCAATGAGAAGATTAATGTTTTATCACACTCATGATTTTTATCAATAATATAAATTTGGCCAGAGCCAGAATAAACTCATTTGAAATTAAGTAAGTGAAGTTCTCACTAAAAATGAAAACGGAAATGATTTTGTGAATCTCATTCTCGTCATAGAACTGAACAATGCTACATAGTTTTAAATTGAACACCAATTTAACATTCAAATAAGCAACATCTAACGTTATCATCAAGAACTTTCCTCCACCAAATGACATGCTACATGTATTACCTGAAAGGCATGTGAAGGTAACGTATATAATACAAAAAAAGTAAAAACATGTAACAAAATGAAAAACCATACATTATAATTAAAGCTTTTTTAACAGTTATCATCATCAAACCATTTGGAACATACATAATAATAATAAATTATTCTTACTCATGGGGCAAGGACAGGTAAAAGTTTTTTTATGTTCTTGCATTCTGAAAGGGGTGTATGTCCTAGGCAAAGGGACAGAAGATGTTGGTATTTTTCCTTTGAAATCCTGTTTCTGTCACTATTTTTAGTTTGGCGACTTCAAAGTCCTTGCCATTTTGTGACAGTCTCTTCAGAGCAGCAATAGTTTTGAATTCACTTTCTGTGTGGCTCGTCTTGTAAAATACTTTAGTTGGATGTTCTTTATGAACACGGAGCTCCATAATTGAATTCCATGGCATAAGTTCTTCATTAGATTCCCTGCGTGCATCCAGGATTCGAAGAGATTTTGACAGGGATTTGAAGTCTAGAAAATCATCAAACTGAAGCTGATGAATGACGTATGGTTGTTGTTGCCGGGCAAGACTGAAAACCGAAAGCAGCTGTGAGGGTTGACACAGGTTTCCAGCAGTCTGTATGGCCTTTTGATTGCACTATGTGCAGAGTCTCCTTCATTCTGGCCGTGGAAGGATTCGAAGAACCTCAGAGACATTTCTTCCAGACTAGTGCTATTGTTTAAGTGTGCAGCATCATTGCCGGCATGATGGATTTTTGTTTTGGCCGCTACACCCATCGGAGAATAGATATATGACTTTTACTCCCTCATTGTCATACGTTTTCAGTGTTTTTTGAACTGCCGTTGAAATCTCAGAAGCGCCTCGTTTGCTTTCTGCCTCATGCCAAGTGAAACAGTGGCAATTCTTGTCATTAAGGTCGTAGACTATAATTTGCAAGTTTTCTTTTGTAAAATATAATTTGCAAGTATATGACTTTGATACAGGCAAGTATATGACTTTGATACAGGCAAGTATATGACTTTGATACTCCTTTGATACAGGCAAGTATATGATTTGTTGCAAGTCAAAGCATGCCGAACGTATCGACTGGTTGAGGCTTCCTTCTTTCTTACAGAGGCTTCCTTACAGTTCTTTCACGAGGCTTCTTTCAGTTCACGAACTTTACTTTTCTCTGTGATGTGTTTTGCATACCGTTCCTGTAGCTTTTCTTTCTCATTATCATTCCCCTGTCTATAGGTCAAACAAAGAGAGCACTGATCCTTCTTGGGGCGATGTATGGACAGGTTCTTTTCCTTGAAAATGCTTTTGTAGAAGGAAAAGCTTGGTGGGAAAGGTCTTTTCCATTATTGCAAGGACATGTGGTACATCCTTTTCTTGGTGAGGTCTGGATGCAGGTTTTTGATGAAGATGCCCTGAAAAGTGAGATTCCACCCTTGGGTATATATCAATGTGTTTAGAGACTTCTTCGCGAATCAGCCTCTCTGATTATTACCTTTTCCCACACTTTTCCTCCTCTCTTCTCACCTTCCATGATTCCTGATGCTGTACTTTTTTTTTAAAGCTGTCTTAGTGGTCTGTTCAGAAACGCTGAGAGTGTTGTGGAAGAAAGCCTTGCACACTGGTACCGCTTGCTGGTTGATTGTAAGGGTGTATTGGATGGTTTGTTTTTGGCGTGACTCTTCGGTTGGCTTTCTTTTCCTTTTTGTATCTGAACAAACAACATGTCGGGCCACAAATTCCCTTTGGTTTCCAAGGTTTCCAAGGTCCCAGTATGCTTGCAATATCTTAAGCCTTTGTTTGTCAGTTATAGTAGAGCACTTCTTTGCACAAGTAGTTCCCTTGCACCTTGGTTTCAGCTCTCTTGCCTTGATTTGGTTCTTCGATTTCACACTTGTGTATTCTAAGCCTTTGTTTCTTCTCCATTTTGCTTCCTTTTGCTTGTTTGAATTGACTATCCGTTTGTTTTCTTCTGGAACTTCCTTTGCACTTCTTTTCTACAACATATTGCCCCGGCTCATTTGATGTTTCTATTGTCTCAACCCCTTTGCACAATCTTCATTAAGACCACAGTGCTCGCCAACAAATTGACTCGATGTCTCTCTCATTTCAGTTTCCATTTGAACAACAACACATTCTTTCCTTATATTCCTTTCTCTCCGTTTCAATTCTCTCAAAACCTTTCCATGCTGATCACAAGAAGAAATATCCTCGAGACAATGGTCGTAACAAACAAATATTTCACATTCTGTGCAAGCAGTCCACACTTCATCCTTACAACCTTCTACCTCACATGTACCAACATTGAATTCAGGGTCTCTGTCAGAGTCATACATCTCATCACATGAAGTTTCTTTAACATCAGAGTCAATACAATTATTGATGACATTTTCTTCATCTACTAATATTTGGCAATTTTTGCTTTTGCCCAATAGAAGTTGAGCTAAGGGAATATTATCCTCATCTGAGTCACTTGACGCCATAGCTATACTGAACACTTCGATTTCCTAAAAAGATTACAAAAACAACAATACCAGTATGTAAAAGGATGATTATTCTTTTTCAGAGAGAGAGAGAGAGAGAGAGAGAGAGAGAGAGAGAGAGAGAGAGAGAGAGAGAGAGAGAGAGAGAGAGAGAGAGAGAGAGAGAGAGAGAGAGAGAGAGAGAGAGAGAGAGAGAGAGAGAGAGAGAGAGAGAGAGAGAGAGGGAGAGGAGAGAGAGAGAGAGAGAGAGAGAGAGAGAGAGAGAGAGAGAGAGAGAGAGAGAGAGAGAGAGAGGGAGGGAGGGAGAGAGAGAGAGATAGAGAGAGAGAGAGGGGGGGAGAGAGAGAGAGAGAGGGAGACAAAGAGAAAGAGAGGAGAGAGAGAGAGAGAGAGAGAGAGGGAGAGAGAGAGACAGAGAGAGATTGGATATGATGGAAAGGGGAAGAGATGGATGTATAGATAAGTTTATAATATTGTGTCATTAGTAAAAAGTAGTAATAATAAAATAGATCTAGATAACTAGATAAATCTAGAGCTAGATTTTCATTTATATATCTTGATTTCAATTTAGGGTATTGATAACTAAACAAGACTGCGTGTACTGTTAGTGTTAGTAGAGTACTTCAAGCACACTTCTAGATCTACTTTTATACTTTACGAATGATTTTCATTCATATAACTTGATTTAGATTTAGGGTATTGGTAATTAAAGTTAAAATACATTAATATACTAACCAAACCTTAATGTCAGATGAATAAAGTTTCTGTTTGGGGTTTCTAAACAAGCTTGTACTGATTAGAGTACTGCACACTTCTAATCATTCACATGATTTTCTGCATAAGCATTTAGGTATTGTTTAAAAGTTAAAAAGCATTAATATACTAACCAAACCTTAATGGTGAATGGAGTTTCTGTTTGGGGTTTTCTTGCCTGATTGTGAAGCATTCACATGGAAAACAAAGCGTTGTTGTATGTGAAGCGCGGGAAAACAAAGTTGTTGTATGTGAAGCGCGGGAAAACAAAGCGTTGTTGTATGTGAAGCGCGGGAAAACAAAGCGTTGTTGTATGTGAAGCGCGGGAAAACAAAAGTGAAGCGCGGGAAAACAAAGTAATGTTGTATGTGAAGCGGGAAAACGGGAAAACAAAGCGTTTTGCTAGTTTTTCCACCGAGTTTTCGTACTAAAGATAGACACATACGATAGTTGGTGTTGACGGACACGAAAGTTAGCACTACAATTTGTGGCGTTCACGTACTATCGTATCGTCCATTACGATAGTACGTGAAATCTCCGGAGGACTAATATTTGCGATACGATAGTATGAAAATAATCGTATCTCAGAAACTACTAGGAGTATCGATACGTCAATTTGAGTGAAGAATCTGTGTTGGCAGTGAATTAGCGCAATTATAATAACTCTATTCTGCCCAGAGTGTCGCTTACGATAGTTCGTGAAATCAACGACGATCGATTGAAGAAACCCAAACAGCTATAAGAAGAGTGAAATTAGGGAAAAGCCACAGGAGCAGATGAATTTTATCCAGAACTTATTAAATACTAAGGACAAGAGGCAGACAAACTACTACATGCAATATTCCAACGAGCATGGAAGTCCAAACAGATGCCAGACGACTGGAAAAGGGCAACGGTAGTATCAATACATAAGAAAGGATCAACTATGGAATGCTTAAACTATAGAGGATATCACTATTTAGCGTACCAGGAAAATGTGTGCGAGGATACTGGAAATGAGACCAAGGAAAGAGTAGAGGATCAGATTGAAGAATATCAGAGTAGATTTAGACCAGGAGGAAGTGTACAAGACCACATATTTACATTTAGACAAATAATAGAAAACAATTCCTCGAGAGAAACATTGACTTGCACCTGTGTTTTATAGACTTAGAAAAGGCATTTTATAGTGTGAAAAGGAACGAACTATGGCATTCCTTTAAAATAACACAATGTAGAGCAAAATTGATTAGAAGCCATTATTTTTTTTTTTACAATAAACCAACCTGTGCAATGAGAGAATCTGGAAACTTTTCTGAAAAAATTGATGTAGATTTAGGAGTAAGACAAGCTTGTATCCTATGTCCTTTTTTGTTTATCACATTTATGGATTCAGTCGCAAAGGCATCCTCAAAAATGAAGAAAATGAATGCAGGTATGTGGAAGCTTAAACCAGTAAATGTATCAATGCTTTCATTTGCCGATGATTTAGTTCTGCTTGGAAAATCACAAAGTGACATTCACTCGAATATCAACATTATGAACAATGAGCTAATTAAAAAAAGGAATGAGAGTAAATGCAAAGAAAACCAAAACAATGTTATAACCAATGAAGCTAAAACACAAAATCTTAAATTGGCCAGTGAGAATTAAGAACAAGTTCACAGATATAATTACCAAAGAGTAATGATTAGCTCAGAGGGAAAACTAAGAGAAAAAATCAGTCAGAGAATCCAAAACGCAGCTGCTATATATATAATCATCTAGGAAAGGCATTTGTATGTAAACTAGAATTGTCAACAAAAACCAATATTGCAGTATACAACACAGTTTATTGTCCTACTATCCTCTATAGCCATGAAACCTGGACCTTAGACAGTAGAGAATACAGTAGAGTACAGGCAGCTGAAATGAAATATCTAAGAAGAGTAGTATGGAAAACTAAAAGAGAGATTATCAGAAACACACCAGTAAGAGATCACATCAAAGCAGATCGCATAAAAACTAAGATAGAAATAAATCAATTATATTATTATTATATCGCTAAGGCCTAAATACTAGGTCCATTTATGTATGTAACAGATATATGATGTCGCTAAAGCAATAAGGCCTAAGACTAGATCTAGTTATAGGAGTAACAGATATACAATGTTGATATGGCCTAAGACTAGATCTAGCTATAGGTATAACATATATATATATATATATATATATATATATATATATATATATATATATATATATATATATATATATATATATTATGTCG
>JAXRKP010001812.1:2500-70000 GCA_037039925.1 Doris montereyensis
TTAGTGCTGAGTCATAATAGTATGTGAAGTTGATCACGGCACATACGGCAAATACCCCTGGTAAAGCACGATATTTGTTTGTTTAATTGAAATTGACCCCGTCCATTATTCTGGTCATCACAGGGTGTATTAAGAGGAATCAACAAGAAGATAAGTGAAAGAGGAAAAAGGAAAGAAATAGGACCTATCTGCAGCATCCGCCAACCGCCCGCAAAGCCAGATACATTTTACAGTAATTTTCGTTTAAAACAACTCAAGGCACAAAACACGAAGACGCGTAATGTTAAGAAAGAAATACCGGTAGGCCTAGAAGACTGACAGTAACAGAATTTGACATTAATTTTCGACAAGATAGCGTGAAGCGACCACCAAGACCTTGGGGTAAAAAGAGCAGTCAAAAGGGAGACAACAACAAAAATATTTCTGTCACCTTCATTTTTGCTAAACGTATTCTTTCCCTTGGTTTCCGAAAAGCAATCTTCTTCAGTTTTTATTTGATTTGATTTGTACCCACATATACTACCAAGGTGATCTCAGGGGTGTTAATTGGATTTTAACTTTACCCGGACTGCCCTGTAAACAGCCAAGGGATCTTTAAGTTTGTTACATCACTTATTCTTGGTCGTATGGATTATTGCAATGCTCTCTTAACATCTCACAAAATATTTGATTAAGAGATTGAAAAAGCTTCAGGATAAAGCGGCTAGGCTAATTATCTTAACTAGACAAACTGAGCCAATTACGCCAGTATTAAAAAAACTACAGTGGCTCCCAGAAAGTTACAGGATAGATTTTATGATCCTTTGTTATTGTTACAAATGTTTAAACGGTCTTGCTCCGTCCTATTTACAAGAGCTGGTCAGTTTTTACCAACCAAAAAAAGAATATTAAGATCATCAAATTCCCTCTTAATCACCATGCCAATTAAAACATCATCTTTTTATTGAAAAGTCGTTCAGTCATGCTGCCCCTTTATTAGGAATATTATCTTTCAAAACTTCCCTTCATTTCATAATTTTTAAAAGAATCTTAAGACAAGTTTTTATGAGAGATTTTTGTTCCTCTTACTCTTAGTTTAAACGCTGTTTTATCAAACTTTTAGTGTTTAAAAAAAAAACAACTTCTTTTTGTTTTGTTATTCTGCATTTTATATAATTTGTAATTGTGTCAATGCTATTTTACTGTAAAGCGCCATCGAGTATTTCGGTCGATGAGGAGGGGCTCAATCAATGCATTATTATTATTATTATTATTATTATTATTATTATTATTATTATTATTATTATTATTATTATTATTATTATTATTATTATTATTATTATTATTATTATTATTATTATTATTATTATTATTATTATTATCATCATCATCATCATTATCATCCTCATCATCATCACCATCATCATTATTATCATTATTATTATAATTATTATTATTGTTATTATTATTTTTTATTTTATTTTTATTATTATTATTATTATTATTATTATTATAATTATTATTATAATAATAATAATTATTATTATTATTATCATCATCATCTTCATCATCATCATCATCATTATCATCATCCTCATCATCATCATCATCGTCAGTAGTAGTAGTAGTAGAAGAAGAAGAAGTAGTAGTAGTAGTAGTAGTAGTAGTAGTAGTAGTAGTAGTAGTAGTAGTAGTAGTAGTAGTAGTAGTAGTAGTAGTAGTAGTAGTAGTAGTAGTAGTAGTAGTAGTAGTAGTAGTAGTAGTAGTAGTAGTAGTAGTAGTAGTAGTAATATTATGCACAGAGCGTTGTGATCTGCACACATGACCTTCTTTTTTATCAACCGTCTTCGATGGGGCTAGGTGTCGATCTACCTACCAGGATGTACCTGGACCAAAGGGGGTGGGTTTTACTCAACAACAACAAAAAACAACAACTCAAACTTTTTTCAACCGTTAGGGCTTGAGCCCGCGACCTTTGGTTGACACGATGACACCTTACCTCTAGACCAGGTAAATATATACACATGAATATAGGCAGGTAGTAACACAGAAATAAACAAAGAAATAAACTAACTTAGACCATAAAAACAAGATTTGACATGATTTGCATATACGCAATTTTGGATTGTGTGTTCTCTCAGCATTCTGTAAAGGCAAAGGAATTTAGATGATGTATATTAATTTAATATATTGTTAATGAATAAATTATTAAATAACTGAATAGCTAACTAAAAGGATAAATGAATAGCTGAAAAAATAAGCAACCAAATAAATAATAAAAGCAGAAAGAAAGTAAGAAAGAAAGAAAGAAGGAAGACAAAAAAGAAAGAAAGGAAGAAAGAAAGAGAGAAAGAAAGAAAAAGAAATAAAGAAAAAAAAAGAGAAAGAAAGAAAGAAAGAAAGAAAGAAAGAAAGAAAGAAAGAAAGAAAGAAAGAAAGAAAGAAAGAAGGAAAGAAGGAAAGAAGGAAGTAAGGAAAGAAAGAATGAAAGAAGAAAGGAAACAATAGAAATAAATACATAACTAAATAAGTAAATAAACATATAAATAAATTAATAAATTAAGAATAAAGAAATAATGAATAAATAGATAAATAGATAAATAAATACTTTTTAAAAATAAATCAATAAACAAACAAATAGATAAATAAATATAAGATTTAAAAAATAACAGTATGACGACATTGATAAGTTGTGCATAGTTTGAGTAACACCGACATAGCATTACAGTGATGTTGCTAAGGGTGATTTTCCTTTGTTATAGAAATTGCAATGTTTTTCAATGTATTCTTATGTTCTTCTTCTTCTTCTTCTTCTTCTTCTTCTTCTTCTCTCTTCTCTTCCTTTCACTCCTCTTCCTTTTCCTCCTTCTTCTCATGCTCTTTCTCTTTCTCCCTCCTTCTCCTTTCCTTCTTCTTCTTCTTCTTCTTCTTCTTCTTCTTCTTCTTCTTCTTCTTCTTCTTCTTCTTCTTCTTCTTCTTCTTCTTCTTCTTCTTCTTCTTCTTCTTCTTCTTCTTCTTCTTCTTCTTCTTCTTCTTCTTCTTCTTCTTCTTCTTCTTCTTCTTCTTCTTCTTCTTCTTCTTCTTCTTCTTCTTCTTCTTCTTCAACTTCTTCTTCTTCTTCTTCTTCTTCTTCTTCTTCTTCTTCTTCTTCTTCTTCTTCTTCTTCTTCTTCTTCTTCTTCTTCTTCTTCTTCTTCTTCTTCTTCTTCTTCTTCTTCTTCTTCTTCTTCTTCTTCTTCTTCTTCTTCTTCTTCTTCTTCTTCTTCTTCTTCTTCTTCTTCTTCTTCTTCTCCTTCTTCAATAAGTTACAAAGCCGAGTCGTATTTCCTCAAAGTCATTATGTAGGTCTGTTGGTGTGGGTCCCAGACACAGCTGCACATGTATTACAATGAAAAACTGGTTCTATTAAAGATTTAATGTATTTCTCTTTGACATGATCAGGACAATAATTATAACGGTTTAACGCTAGCAGGCCTGTTGGTTTCCGCAAAAGTGCTATATTATGTAACTATGTCCCTAGTTATTTATTGTCTTTAAAGACTCTATGTATTTACCACTGCCCGTTATTACTATTTAATTATTTTTATTTATGTATTTATTTATTTTTTAATAAATAAATAAAAATTGGGGGAGTGGGGGAGGGGGGTTTCTATTCAGTAGTCTGGAATTTTTTGGCCCATTTTTAGATTATTTTGGCTATGTACGTAATAGTTTGGGTTGATTGTTTTACTTCTTGACCCATCTTTAATTTTTGTTCCTTTTAATTTAGTAGTCCGGATTGGTTGTTTACATTTGTTAGCCCATTTGTAATTTTTGGCTATGTATGTAGTAGACTGGAATGATTGTTTTCATTTTGTTACATTTATAATTTTGGCTATGTATGTAGTAGTCTGGAATGTTGTTTTCATTTGTTAGCCCATTTGTAATTTTTGGCTATCTATGTAGTAGACTGGAATGATTGTTTTCACTTTTTGGCCTATTTTAGAACCTGGCACTTATTTAGGTGAAACTGCATTTCCATTTTTCTTCTAGTCTTGAAGTGTATCTAGGAGAGTTTGTAATATCTCACAGGCTTCTGTGTAGCTTGTTTCCTACACAATAATGATACTACCATCATGGAGGAAAGGATCTATTTAGTACAATGGCACTCTTTAACCTCTTCCAGTTGTCTCCCAGCTCCCCTTTAAACATACAATTCTGAATTCCATCATCAAAATATCGGCAACTAGTGTACATAATATAGCGAAAGAAAAAGAAACACACACACACACACACACACACACGGATACACACACGAATGGTTCACCTATATGTGGCAAAAACAATGAAAAACCAGAAGTGTATCCTGTAAGGACGATATTGAAACATCATGTAATGTTTTTTTAAAGATCATATCTGAGTAATAAAAAATATAATTAACAGACACTGTGACACACTATCAAATTAGAGATATTATAATGTTTATGTATTTGACTCTCTTAAAGGCGAAGTTGTTCTTATTTTCTTTTCTTTTTTCTCTTTTTTTCCTATTATACATAATATAGATATATAGATAGACACATTTATTTACATTCATGGTACTTATGTCAGTAGACAACGAAGCCAAAGTGAATAAGGTTTGAAGATGATCCAGAACAACAGCGTTGTTGCTAAAATAACTGTGCTTATCAAACAGTAGTCATTGAACATTTGCAGCAATGTTAAACCAAAAAGCGCAGCATAAGCAATAAGCACATATACAAACCATTTCGAAACAGTAACGCCACGAGTCTGTCTGAAGGTAAGCGGTACCATGCAGATGTCTGGCCTTGTGCCTTTTGTTTCACGAACGTACAGTGTTTCTTTACCTCTTCACTTCGCTGATAGAATGGCTTTTCCCTGACTTGCGGATGCTCTTGGACATTTCCGTCCTGTGCCCCTTTCAATCGATCTATTTCGCATGATTGGGGCAGAAATTCGTTACCGTCATGTTGCCAATTATCGCACGTTGACGAACAGCATGACTTCGAAGTCTCACACTGCTTTGAAACTGGACAAGGTTTTCGATAGTAATAGACAGTTTGCTTCCTTTTCTCATCGTCCAGCTCGCAGACTAACGCCGTGCACCTGGGGCACAGAGTCAAACGACAAGAGGCCGGAAATGAACTCGTTTCACCCCACATCGATTGTCGTTGATCAACACAGGGAGTGACGCCATCGGAATTTGAGAGCACCCTTGGACAACGGCATGACGTTTGCATTATAGCGTGCCGGGCAATTTTTGCCGTTTGAGTTTGGCTTCCGCAAGGTTTGTAAGTCTTCCGATTGACAAGTTTGATTTTAGTATCATACGGTTGGGCATCAAGAGTAATGTAGACGTGTTACAAAACTGAAAATTGACTGTGTTTGGAGGTATGACGTCACCGCCACCACAACGATTACCGCAGAAATGATGAGTCTGTTGAGAAGAGTGAAGATAAATGACTTATGGCTGCGATTTGCTTTGCTTCTATTTTACCCACATCCACAGCTATGATGATCTCGAGGGTTTTGGTAGGATTTTTAAAAATATCCAAACTGCCATGTAAACAGCCAATGGATCTTTAACGTGCACGGGTGTTGTGATCTGCACACGGGACCTCCTTTTTAAACGTCTGTCTCCGATGGGCTACTAGGTGTCGATCCACCTACCTGGATCAGGGAGTAGATTGTACTCTAAAAAACTCGAGAAAATGATTCAACCGTTAGCGGGGATCGAACCAACGACCTTTGGGTTGAGATGCCGACACATTGCCTTTTGACTACCAAGTCCCACCCCCACTCCCTCCTTTTATGTCTACAACGTCTTTGTTTTACTTTTCCAAGGTTCTTTTTTACACTTTTTTTATCATGCTGTTGCTCTTTTTTTTTTTTTTTTACAAACATCTGTTCTCCATTTATATTGTACAACAAGCCTGACACTGTGAGAAACAAAGAGTTTAAAGGACTGAATTGAAAGCAGGTTATTGGGCTTTAAGCTATATTATAACAACAGTAATGAAATACGTTCCTCTTGAGTTAACCAGCTTGGTTTGGGCTTTGTCTTTTCTCACCGATCATTTTCATTAACATTGTCATCAAATCTGCGCGCTTCTTGTTTTATAAACAGAAGTGTGTATCAATTTGTCTTGACCGTCAACAAAAGCGGCTGAGAGGGAATGGGTGGGGGGATGATTACTAAATTGTACAACCCAACATGACAAACCACGCTTATGGGGTTGGGGGGACGTTCTTTGTGCCTTGCAAGCCGCTGAGCGTTGGCATCAATTCATTGAGAGTCTAGTTGATACCCAATGGATTTAATGCAGTCCCCCAATAGCCAAAGACATTGAGCCGCAGGTTTCTTGAAACCTTCAGTAACCTGAGTCTTTATAAGCCTGCTGGCCGCAGGTTTCTTAGCAACCTTCAGTAACCTGAGTCTTTATAAGCCTGTTGGCCGCAGCTTTCTGTAGCAACCTTCAGTAACCTTTCTTTCTTTCTTTGTCAGCTCCTACGTTCCGGTGTATGGGTTTAATGCCAAAAAGGATCTTTCTCCCCGTCCTGTCCTGACATTTCCGGTTTCCCTTCATGAAAGTTAAATTTCTTTGCGTTAATGCCTCTTTTATATCTTCTTCCCACTTTCTCCAAGGCCTGCATTTTCGTCTTTACCTTGAGTTTTAGCACTGTATACTGATTAAGCTATTCTATTGTCATTCATTCTGTTAACATGCCCAAACCATCTCAGTTGATTCATTTCTATTTTAGTTTTTATGCTATCTGCTTTGGTTTGATCTCGTATCGTTGTGTTTCTGATTTTGTCTCTTTTAGTTGTCCCTACTACTTCTTCTTAGATATTTCATTTCGGCTGCCTGTACTCTACTTTAACTGTCTAATGTCCAAGTTTCACTGGAGTGGATTTAGACCAGGAAGAAGTGTACAAGACCACATATTTACAATTAGACAAATAATAGAAAAATTCCTTGGAGAGAAACATTAACTTGCATCTATGTTTTATAGATCTAGAAAAGCGTTTGAGACTGTGAGGAGGGACGAATTATGGCATTCCTTAAAGAACACAACGTAGAGCAAAATTTAATGAGAAGTCATTAAAAGTTTTTACAATAAACCAACATGTGCAATGAGAGTAGCTGGAAACATATCTGTAGAATTTAATGTAGATTAGGAGTCTTTGTCTAAGTCCTCTTTGTTTGTCATATTCATGGATTCAGTCGTAAGGCATCCTCAAAAATGAAGAAAGTGAATTAGATATGTGGAAGCTCCAGTAAATGTATCAATGCTTTCATTTGCTGAGGTTTTTCTATTTGGAAAATCAGAAAGTCTCAGTCGAATATCAACATTATGAATAATGAACTAAATAAAAGAGGAATGAGAGTAAATGCAAAGAAAACCAAAACAATGCATAGGAAGCTAAACCACAAAATCTTAAATTCCAGGGAGAATTTTAGAACAAGTTCAAAGCTACAATTATCTAGGAGTAATGATTAACTCAGAGGAAAACTAAGAGAAGAAATCAGCCAGAGAATCAAAAAGGCAAGTGCAATATATAACCATCTAGGAAAGGCATTTGTAGGTAAGCAAGAATTGTCAACAAAAACCAAAATGGTAAATACAACACAGTTTATTGTCCTACTCTCCTCTATGGCAGTGAAACCTGGACCTTAGACTTAGACAGTAAAGAATATAGTAGAGTACAGGCCTGAAATGAAATATTTAAGAAGAGTAGTAGGGACAACTAAAAGAGGCAAAATCAGAAACACAACAATAAGAGATCAAACCAAAGCAGATGGCATAAAAAACTAAGATAGAAATAATCAATTGAGATGGTTTGGGCATGTAAACAGAATGAATGACAATAGAATAGCTAAATCAGTATACCGTGCTAAATCCCAAGGTAAAAAGATCAAAAGGCAGACCTCGGAGAAAGTAGGAAGAAGATATAAAAGAGGCATTTAGAAATTTTACATTTTTGGAAGGAAACAGAAAATACCAGGATAGGGCATCCTGGAGAAAGATCATCTCGGGCATCTGAACCCATATACCGAAAGGTAGAATGGGAACTGATAAAAAAGAAAGAAAGAAAGAATATCTTTATGGATGTTTTATAGATTGAAGGGGGCCTTTCAATACTGTGCCTATGTTCACTTTTGTGGAAAACGAGTAGAGAGATTCTAGGATAGGGGCGGGAATTTTATAAAAGTGATATGGTGAAAACACATCACATTTTTAACCGTTTGAAACTTGGAATTCCCAAAGTTATCGTGCTAATCTAAATGACGCAAGTGTGATTTAGGCACACTATTAAAATGATCTTCGATTGTACAATACAAAGTAATTGCAGTGTTTCAATCCTGAGTAGGCCTGGAGACCATATCTTTCGTGGCACCGAACTTTCCCGGAGCGATGACAGTTGGATTTTCTACCGACTTATAAACCAGCCTATACAGTATACCAGACAAGAAAAACTCAAGGCCTTCTTAGAATCGGAGCTAATCCCGGTTTCTACAGCATGGGAGTGGAACATGACAATAGTCACCTCCTGGCCATGCTAGTGTGCAGGTTTTTACTCCCAAGCTAGCGCTTGTACCCATTGCACCTGGATAGAGTGGGGTAAATGTATGTTAAGTGTCTTTCCCAAGGAACACAACATCACACCTAGCTTTGCAAGGATTCGAACTCAGGACCTCACGATCCCCAATCCAGCAGCCTTACCGCTCGGCCACCGACGCCACTGTACCAGTATGATATCAATTGACAACTCAAAAAACAGGAAATATTAAAGTCCTTTTGAGACATATGGATAATTTGGCATCAAATCAAAGAAAAACTAAGATATACATAATTATATTTATATAATATACACATGGAAGAGACAAAAACATTTACTTATCGTTACATCTTTCAAAGTCCCCACGCACAAATGTTTCCGGTGTCCAGTACGAATATGAAGTAATGAGTTATTCTGATGTGACAATCCTTTACGATCATATGGCATATCTCAGACCTCATTCAAGGCGTACAAGCGATTTTAGCCCCACGCCAATCGGACTTAGCGATTAGCATAGCGATGACCGGTGATAGAACTGCAATAAATTATAAGAGAAACTGCTTGTAATCATATAATAATATCATGATGCTTTGAACGAAGATTTTTAGGGAAGGAAATGTGTGTGTGTGTGTGTGTTTGTGTATGCGCGTGTGTGTGTATGTGTGTGAGGGGGGGGGGGGGCAATGATTTCTGCCTCAACCCCTCTAGGCATATGTTAAGATCCTAGTGTTATAATTCTATTCAGAGACGAAAGTAGCCCAATAATTTTACTTTTTGTTTATGAAAGAGATGAATGGAATAGTGTCTATTATTAGATCTTGTTGAAGACAGTTCGTGAGATTGCTTGCCAAATAAAGTTAAAGCCAGAAAAATAGACATACAATAATACGATTCATTATAGAAAAAACTAATTCTAGATCTAGATGCAGATATATCATGTATCTATCTATCTAGATTATAGATCCATTCTTAGATATATCTAGTCTACCTAAGATCTAGATTCTCTATCTAGTCAATATTCTCATCTGTACTAAAATTTAACTGAATAACGACCAATAAGAACTAGAACGAGAGAAGTAGAGTGGAAATGTGTCTAGAATCAGCGCGACGATTATACATACCTCTGTCACTCTAAAAGTAGGAGAGGAAATCAGTGGGAAAACATCCATCGTTTTCTCATGGCCCCCCCGCCATTTCCGTTCAGTACACATGAAACATCATCATTATCGTATCAAGGGCTTACGTTACACAAAGCTTTCTGTCTAAAAATTACGTGCATTGAATACAGCTTTTCATTGACTATAATAAGCGTGCCATTAACACCCCACCCACACCCCCTCTCCCCTGCCCCCACCCCATCCTTTCTTGTATTTTTTTTTGTTTGTCTTGTTTTTTTTATTATTGCTTTGTAGTTTTTTTTTTTGTTTTGTTTGGGAGTTTTGGTTTTTTGTGGTGTTTTTTTGTTGCTATTGTTTGTTTGTTTGTTTGGGAGTTGTTTGTTTGCTTTTTGTTGGGGTTTTTTTTTTTGGGGGGAGGGGGTGGTTCTTTGAAAGAGGGTTAGGAGAGAGGGGGTTCTTTTTTTCAAGTTCCTAAAACATTATCATAAGTTATGTCCTTAATTAATAATAGCGAGGAGTAGGAAATGCTGCCAGGAAGCCATACCAAAAACAAAAAAAGAAGAGAGAAAAAAAGGAAAATTCCGATGCCCATCAAGGAGAACAGAGTCGATTTAATTGCTGTTCCTTTTGTGTCAGTTGTTTTTTTAGGGGTGAAAGGGGGGGGGTTGTTTTGTATTTCGTTTTTGTTTTGATTTTCGCTTGTTTGCGGTTTTGTGTTAACACAAATGACATGATCACAACCTGTAGTCTAGTTGAGTTTGACAGCGAAACTCATTGAATTTGGGTTTGAGTTTTCTGGTGTTTATTTCAAACCAATACAAGACAGCAGTGACTCTGTGACAGAAAAGAATGAGATACGATGCTGGATGGTTTTTTTTAAAATTTTATTGTAAAGAAAGAAAACCTCAAGAGTCTGATTTGGTCTGATTTGATTTTACCCACATCAGTCGATGACTTGGTAATCCAGCGGTAAAGTGTTGGCCTCTCGACCAGAAAGTAATGGCTTCGAACCCCGCCAACGGTTGAACAATTTTCTCGAGCTTTTTCGAATAAAATCTACCAACCACCCTAGTCCAGGTAGGTGGATTGACACCTACTCCCATCGGAGACGGACGATAAAATGGAGATCATGTGTGCAGATTACAACACTCTGTGCACGTTAAAGTTAAAAATCCCTTGGCTGTTTACAGGGCAGTCTGGGCAAAATTTAAAAATCCTGCCAAAAACCCCGAAATCCCTTTTAGTTGTGACTGTGTGAATCAAATGAAATCAAAAACCCCTCTGCAACTAAGTTGATCTAGCGGTTTTTGGTAAGATTTTGTTAGGGTTTTTTTTGCCCGGACTGCCCTAACTGTACACAGTCAAGGGATCTTTTTACGTGCAAAAAGTACTGTGATCTGCACACGAGACCACCTTTTATCGTCCTTCTCCAAAGGAACTAGGTTTCGACCCACCTATCTGAACCGATAGCAGATTTCTCGGAACATATCTCGAGAAAATTCCTTCGACCTGTTGGACACTAATCCATGCCCTCCTGGTTGAAAAGCCGACACTTTGCCTCTGGACACGAGTCCTTGCCTCTGGAATACAATAATAATATGATGACTTGGTGATTCTACCAACAATCTCGCCAACTTTACTTGATGGTAACTAGAGCAAAATAATGTCAAAACATCCCCATTCCCACTTATTTTCTTCTTTATTACCCCCCCCTTTCCACAATACAAATTATAAAAACATTCAACAGCACAGTTACAACACAACAATTAAAAACTCAAACCAAACTAAACAAAACAAAGGAGAAATCAAGTAACATGCCCTGAATAACAATGTTTGTTTTATTGTTATTTATACTTCTCACCATAAGCACTGATCTCACTCAGAGAATTAAGACGAATCAACAATATTGTTAACATTTTTTTCAGTTTCAGTTTGATAGCAATTCACCCTGTCCATTGTACTGTATATTGTCTGTTTTGTGCTTTGATCTCAGGGAAAATTAAGAAGCGGAAGCAGCAAGATGAAATAATATAGGTGAAAGAGTGAAAGTGAAAGGAAAGGACCTACCAGTACATGTACCCGAATTGCATGCCAACCACTCATGCAAGATAATAAAAAAAAAACAAATGAAAGAGTAAAAGTAAGTAAAGAAAACACACTCAACACCCTTCCACCGGGCTCATCCGTACAGCGAAGCAACACAAACACAAACACCAACTATGTGTGAAACTGAAACAGTACTACAGCTAGAAGTAAAACACAAAAACACTAATATAACGTCAATACAAATTTTAATATACTATTACTACTATAATATAGGGTGACAATCGCAGGGTGAATTCTAGGAAACAACAAGGTAAAAGATAGGTTAATGAGTGAAAGGAAAGAAGTAAAACCTACCAGTAGCGCCCGCTA
The DNA here is from genome assembly GCA_037039925.1 of Doris montereyensis. Classification (NCBI taxonomy): domain Eukaryota; kingdom Metazoa; phylum Mollusca; class Gastropoda; order Nudibranchia; family Dorididae; genus Doris; species Doris montereyensis. Next base: position 14,575 of record JAXRKP010001812.1, read on the forward strand.
ACTACCCACAAATAATACATTAAAAAAAAAAAGAATATTATATAAAAGTAATAAATATGAATATAGATAAATAGATACGTTAGTTACATACGATCATACATGTACACGTACATAAATAGAAACATACACACATGTACTTGTACAATGTACACACATTATATACAATTATATTCACACCTTTTGTTGTTTCATTGACATTTACACCATTCACCATATGCAGGAATCTTAGACTTTAGAGCGAATTCCAAAAGAAACTTTTTAGTTTGTTTTATTGAGTTTCCCGTCCACCATATTTACGCAGTGATCTCAGAGTGAATCAAGAGGAAAAAGGCAAGATGAGAAAGAGTGAAAGAAAGAAAGGAAAGTAGGACCTACCTGCCACAAAGATACAGTCAAAGAAGACCCTGTGCCTTTCATTTCATTCAGCAACCACGAAACTCGTGTACTTCATGGTTTCCACATTAAAATTATCTCTTGATCTTAATAAAGTTACATGTGTAATAAAGTGTGGAGCGGGACTGAAGTCATCTTTCTTACTTACTTACTATGGTGGTAACTTGAGCATATGTGTACTGTATGTGTACTGTAGTGTTATGTGTCTTGGGTTTGTTTTTTATGTGTCTTGGGTTTGGTTTTTGTCTAAATTTGCCATGCTTATCTTAGATTGAAATTGAAACACTTCCCCCACCCTCTTCTTTATAGTTGTAGCCCACAAAGCGGATAGGAATACAGCTACAGATGCATGTATAGTGAATTACATTAGTTGTACATTACCTAAACCACAACCAAGTCTCCAGAAGCCATCAAATTTGCATGGAAATGAAAATATGGCAAACACGTCGAGCGTAAACCACACCGCTACTGTTGCTTGCAATAGATTCATAAGAAGATTTTGATTTGATCTTACCCACATCGACAACTAAGGTGACCTGGAGTTTTGATAAGAATTTTAGAATCTACCGACACTGCCCCTGTTAACAGTCAATGGGTCAGCACCGTACACAGTGTTGTGATCTGCACATGGGACCTCCTTTTTTATCATTCATCTTTGATGGTATTAGGTGTCGATCCACCTACCTAGGTTGGGATAATATAAACTCGAAAATGTTTTAACCAGGCGCACAGGGCTTGATGGACTCATGACCTTTGAATTGAGTTGCCGACATCTGGCCTTTTGGATTATGGAGTCCCCTAGATTCCCAAGTGTGACTGATATCATGATAATAATATGTAACCAACATGCCAATCATAAACTTAATTTGTACGTTGGAAGCTTCCTCAATATCCCTACTTCAAGTGGCCATTAATTGTATGTAATTTAAACTGTTCACCATCATATGTGGTGATCTCATCATAGTGAATTCCACTACAACAAAAAAGAAATACAGATGTAAAACAAGAATTAATTGAAAAGGGGGGGGGGGAGGACAGGACCTACCACTATCAGCAGACCTGCCAACTGCCCGCTGTCGGTTGGTAATAACTAATATAATATGCCTACCAATTACTACCATAGAAATCATTAATTTTTAGTTATACATACACTAGTTATTTACGCATAGGCAGGCAAACAGTGAGGCAAAGGCATGTCGAAAGTGAAGGACAATGACAAGATGAAATAATATTAAAACCCCATACAAGATCAAAGACAGAGACAAATAGAAATAGACAAGAGTAAATCTTTGGGCACCATGGATTTGAAGCTGTGACCTCCGCCATCGGCACTCATCGCCTCGCCATGAAAAGAGAGTGCACTTCATACTAAGCTTACTATTACTATGTATTCGTTGCGATGTGATGGGTACCGGTGTGGAGGTTGCGGGTTCAATCCCATGTTGTGTCCAAATATTTTTTGAATCTGTCCATTTCTTTCTACTTGTCTCGTCTTTGCTCCTATATGAGACTTTAATAATACTAATACATACCTACATGAACTTAATGTCATTGTCATTACCTAGTCATAGACAGCATGTCGTGCCACTTGTTCTTCAATGCTACATTCATTCATCAGACATACATGTACATGTATTACCATTTGCAATCATAACAGAAACAATTTGTGCAGTAGCCACCATAATATAAAGGTTCATCAGCGATATGCCTGGTCTCATATCGTTTAAGCAATTTTAATGTCTATTCTATAAAAGAGGCCAATTTCATAGTACATGTACTTAAATCACTTCTCTATGTCGTTGATACCAAAGGACACATTTCTCACAACTAAGGTGATCTCAGGGTTTTTAGTGGGATTTTGAATTTTGCCCGGACTGCCCTGTAAACAGCCAAGGGATCTTTAACGTGCACAGTGTTGTGATCTGCACATGGGACCTCCTTTTTATCGCCTGTCTGCGGTGGGACTAGGTATCGATCAACCTACCTGGACCTGGTGGGGGGGGGGGGGGGGGGGAGAGTAAGTAGGTTTTGCTAGAAAAAACTCGAGAAAATTGTTCAATCATTGGCGGGGCTCAAAGCCATTACCCTTTGTTGGAGGCTGACACTGTGCCTCTGGACCTGGTGGGGGGGGGGGGGGGGGGAATTTCACTAAAATTCAACGACAGTTTTGCTAGAAAAACTCAGTCGATTCAATTGTTCAATCATCCAGCTCGTATTTTTAAGAGCTGGTCATCTGTGCCTAGGACCTCAATTTCTGAAAATATTTTTGTGCTACTTATTAGCCACTTCTGCTCCGGTCATTTCGTGTTTACATTGATGATTAAAAATAATTTCCTAACTGCCACTTCAACTGTGTACTTTCTAAAATTCAACGAGAGTTCTGGTGAAAACTAGGGACACCAATTCCGGGTAGAAAGTTCAAAACTGTTTTAAAAACATTTTTTTCCCCAACAAACAGAAGAAGTGAAAGTGAAATTTCTGACAAAAAATTTCTAAAAAGAGTTCTGGTTAAAAAGGGGACACCGGGTTTTAAAAAAAAAAAACTGTTTTCATTTTTCAAACAGTTGAAATTTCTCACTGACAAAAATAATTTTGTTAAAAGTTCATTGATTGTCTAAAATGCCTCTTTGTGCTTGCAGATGATTAAAAATAATTTGTAAAAAAATAATATTCAAGGAGTGTTCTTTCAATTGAGTTCATTTGACTCCGGTGATTGGGGTAAGAAAAAAGAAAATAGTAAAAAATCGAATATGCAAATTTGAGATCCCTGATCATTGCCATGGTACGGCAAATGGTTACACTACCGAATGAATTATCGCGATCACAACTGTAGCAATTTTAAGGTGAGAAAAACATTCCTGTCGTTGAGATCGCAGCAGTCTACCAGTGACAAAGTTACATCGCAAATGTTGCAGTCACAGCAGCCAGAGAGTCAACCCACACCCAAATAGCACAAAACTTAAAGCAAGTCTCATATTGTAAACAAATCATTGAAAAAAACAAATAAACAACATACAAGGCTTTTCCAGATCCAATTTTTAATACCTTTAATAGTCAGTTTCAAAATATCTGGTTACATAGATATTGTAATTAATAATTGTGAAAACATGATCAATTAACCGCACAGAGATTTTGTTGGTAGTCATGTTCCTGAAATATTCTGACCATGGACAACTTATACATGCATTCAGTTATTATTAGCGAACACTAAACTCTCACAAAATCTTGTAAAATCTACACCACTACTTATGGCAGTATCAAATCGTTTGAATACACAGAACATGATCATACCTACAGTATATTTTCACAACTGGTTTCAACAACTAGATGAAATCCTTGTCAGGAACCAGTTAAGTAAGAAAAGATGCACATCTATCACAGAGACCCCATTTCTATGTCATCCATATCTTTGACGCTGGATTCACAGAGCCTTCTCCCATTACTTGCCTCTTTTCTCCATGGCCTGTGAGTGAAAATGATAAGAGATGGTGTGAGTAACCTTATGTGGGTAAAATATTTGAACAACTTAGTTGTTTGGTTATGAAATCAATTACAAAAAACAATGAATCTATTTCGGCATAAATAAAGATGTTCTTTCAAATTTGAAAGTCAAGCTACTCTCATAATGGTAAGCAATTTTAAGTTAAGCCAAAACTAGATATGCCATGAAGGAAATAATATTAAAATTATATCCTTTGTAAAGCTAGTTCAGACAACGAACAAAGATTAAATTTCTAATTGATATGACTACATAGAGGAGACATTTTTAATATCTTTTGGATTAACATTATTAACAAATTATCAATGATATAACTTTGTTTCTAAACTTTGAAAACGCGTTTAAGAAGCTGATTTAATACAATAGGCCTAAATATCACCAGGGCTGCCAACCCCTGGGATAGAGGAATAGTATTGCAGCACATAAAACATAGTAAGCTGACTCAAAAACTAGTAATAATTACAATTAAAGGCTGATGCCTCACACTCACACACTCGCATAGACATATCCGTTTTCTTGAGTGGCAGTTCCATTATCAGCACAATCACTTAACACTCTAGAATCTACTTTAAATAAGACCCAAAGCAAAAATATGTAATAACGCTTATATTTCTAGAAGTCACATTTTAAAAATTTCAGTCACTACTCCAAATCAGGGACATGTGACGGTGGTGGCCGAGCGGCTAGGCTGCTGGACTTGGGATCATGAGACCCCAGGTTCAAATCCCAGCAAAGCTAGGCCAAGTTGTGTTGCACTTTTCCCCACTCAAACCAGCAAAGCTTCACTTTCATTCGTAGTTTTAACCCTCATTTGTTTTTACCAAGAGTATGTGAATAACGCTCAAATCTGGTACAATGTAACTCCACTCAAATTTAAAAAAATCAATATTCATATAGTGTAGTAATAGTAGTAGGCCAACATCTTGTATAAGTTCTCAGGAAAAGTTATTGAGGGCCAGATATTCAGACACAAAACTACATACATGTGCCTGCACTGGTCGCGATGTTGTACATGCTGTACGCTTAATACGTAATTTTTGTATTGTGTGTGTGTGTACGTGCATTGAGGAGAGAGAGAGAGAGAGAGAGAGAGAGAGAGTGAGAGTGAGAGAGAGAGAGATAGAGAGAGAGAGAGAGAGAGAGAGAGAGAGAGAGAGAGCGCGCGTCTTAAAGTTATAATGTTGGTGTCAACAGTCAGATAAAACGCGGAGCGAAAAACACACACTTGCTCTCTCTCTCACACACACATATGCGCGCGCTTGCCAAAATGGGAACATGCCATCTCTTTACGAGAAGGCCATGCTACTATACTATAGTTCACATCCTAATCAGTAGTAATGTTACTGTACAACGGATATTGTGCTTCTAGTATTGTAGGCCTACTTACAGTGTTTTTTTTTATTAATGTTATAATATTATTATTTTGGTATGGTTAGTTGCACCATGGAGGTTTTCACTACAAGGAGTTGTTCTTGTTGCTTATTTTATTATTGTGTCTGCTATGATTAGTAATTGAAATTGATACAACAAAGCATGTATCAAAATGATCATACACTTTGGACACAAGCTAATTTCTAGAATTAATCTGCTCAATAACAGTAAAACTTAACCTGCTTATACATTGTTATAAAGATAAAGTAGTTTTGAAAATGAGCATTCCTAATAGTAAAAAAGGGATGAAACCAATAAAGACATTACACACACATGTACAATTATGACAAAACAAGTACTGACAGCGGCGATCGTAGTTCCTAATTGAGCGGGAGACAAAGTCACATCAACACCAGCAGCTCTCAAAGCAGCGATTTTCTCATCAGCGCCACCTTTACCACCCGCAATGATAGCTCCTGCATGACCCATCCTTCTGCCTGGCGGGGCCGTCACACCAGCAATAAAAGATACCACTGGTTTTCTGCTGGGACCCTGGTGAAGAGTAAATAAGAGCAACAATTCAAACTATGCATCTTTATTGGTTTTCTGTTGGGACCAATGTTCCCTCTAATGTTTTGTACTCTGTGTGTGTACATTTTTGGGACTGCAATGTTTACGAAAAAATCCCAATAGTGTGCAAATAAATAGACTTTTAAAACAATTTGTGCATGCTGTTGTTTTCATTGGTGTGCGCAGACATTTCTCGACTGTCCGCACCTTTTCTCCCTGGTGTGCATGCAACAGAAAGCATCAATCATACACTTTAAACCCTCATGGTGGTAATCAGAAATAAATTACTTACTGAATTATTTTGGGCGAGATACTCTGCAGCGTTTTCTTCAGCTTGCCCACCAATTTCACCAATCAAGACAATGCCTGTCAAAACAAATGTCACAAACATATATCTCTTTCAGTGAGCAAAGAAAAGTAAGTGTGTCAAAGGCCATGTTAAGAAAATCTTTATGCCATCATATATATATATATATATATTACAAATAGACCATGGTAATCTTTAAAATATATTATCAAAAGTTCATAAAAGAGGAATGTCATCACAGAGGCAGGGTACATACATCTGCTTTGTTATGTTTAAATTGCACATCACATGGTGTCTGAAAATACTTCATTATAGAGCCTCAGTTATCTTATTTTATAGAAAAATGAACAAGGTTCTCCTACCCTCGGTTTGAGGATCGTGAAGGAAAACTTCAAGGCAGTCAATGAAATTCGTCCCATTGAAAGGATCACCGCCAATTCCAACACACAATGATTGCCCAAGGCCGACTTGGGACGTCTGATGGACTGCTTCATAAGTGAGGGTACCAGATCTGGAAACAATTCCTGTCAGAAATGACAAAAAAAATGTTTATCTCGTTCAAAATTAAAGAAATTGAAGGAGGATATCAAAATTAAAGGAATTGAAGGAGGATATCAAAATTAAAGGAATTGAAGGAGGATATCAAAATTTAAGGAATTGAAGGAGGATATCAAAATTAAAGGAATTGAAGGAGGATATCAAAATTAAGAAATTGAAGGAGGATATCAAAATTAAAGAAATTGAAGGAGGATATCAAAATTAAAGGAATTGAAGAAAGATGCAATCTAGACAGAGAGGCATCTGCTTATATTCACTTTTCCCTCTCACCTCTTCAATCTTTTGCTTTATCATAGATTGTTTACTTATTTCATCCCCACCTCCCTCCCCTTCTTTTTGTTATCCTTTCCATTTCCCTCTTCTTCTTCTCTTCTTTTGCTTTGCTGTCTTGCCATCATAACATACTGACATGACAATATTTGTATGTGATCCACACTTGCTTGTCTGTGAAAAGCTAGAATCCAAAATGTTGTTCTTGTCCATTTTCCCCTTGTACAGCAGTTTACATGTATACGCATATACTTTGCTGCTCCTTTTCATCCACTTACACAATGACAATTTTTGTATTATTTCAAAATCCTAATCTGAATTTACACTATGAGTAATGACAATTTTTTGTTTTATTTCAAAACCCTAATTTGAGCTTAAGTCCACAGATTTGTGAGAGAGATTATCATGATTTTTTTTTTTAATTAAAAAAAAACTTATTGGGTAAATGATATTTTCTTCTTTCCTGCTCCTCCCCCTCCTTCTCAGTGACAAAATTCAGTATACTGCTGAACAACCCATATCTATTAAAACAAACGCATTTACAATTTCTTCAGTTCGTACCAATTTTTCCTGGTTGATGGATATGTGCTGGCATGATACCTATTTTGCATCCTCCAGGCTGTACACAGAGGAGAAGAAAAACACAATGATATATGTATATCTTAAATATATATTTATCAATATAAACAAACAGCAAAATGAGTGAAATATACATCAAGAGAAAATAATGTTACGTAATTCAACTTCATGATCCTATGGATAATGCACAGATATTCTCATACAAGAAACAACCAAAACAAGAAGCATTTAATTTATCCACACAAAAATTTTGCCCTGCTCCTGTACTTCACACAACTACTGAAAGATACATCTGAAAATAAGAATCAAGCAGAGCTTGACGATGGATTCTTAAGGTTCAACAAGTGAGACACAAGGTTTATTAAGAAGGTTTTAAAAGGGAGACAAACATGAAACAATCAATTACCAGTACATTAAAAATAGAAAATGTTATACTACAAGAAAAGCAATATAAAATATTGCAACAAACAAATCTGTACCGTACTTTATCATGAATGAAAAAAACAAAAACAAAAAGACTGAAGGATTATATATCACACTCACAAACAGATTTATATCTAGGGACAGGGATGCTTTTGACTATCTGAGTCTGATCCCATCAATGCTTTCAACAGACTCATTCAGGGCATAGTTTATCCTCATCATCTTTCTTTCTTTACCAATTCCCATTCTACCTTCCAGTGTATGGGTTCAGATGCCCGAGATAATCTTTCTCCAAACTGACCTGCCCTGGCATTTTCTGTTTCTTCCAAAAAAGTTAAATTTCTTTGCTTTAATGCCTCTTATATATCTTCTTTCCACTTTCTCCAAGGTCTGCCTTTTGGTCTTTTACCGTGGGTTTTAGCACTGTATACTGATTTAGTTATTCTATTGTCTTTCATCATCATTATGGGAGGGAATTATGTTATATCCAAACTAGGATCTCAGAATTCAATCCTTTCTATCTATGCAGCTTTTTTCTCCTTCTCAGGTATTTCCAGTAATAAGATTGCAGTAAAGTAGAGCTTTTCATTCGAAAAGTCCAAACTAATCATTTAATTTTAATACAGTCGTAGCAGTATTGTATCATGCCCACCACTGCACAAATTTGGAGTGTTTCACTACACACCCTGTGGTTCCCACATGCAAATGTTGTGCATACAAACCCCAAAATATGTGATTATGGCAGCCAGAGCTAAAGAAAGAGAAAGTCTAAGCATGAACTAATTTTAAAATGGAAACAGCCATGTCATACAAGTTTCCTCCTGTGATAAAACATAGGTTGAAATGGTAGAAAAAAGTCCTATTATCATGATTATCCTTTGGTAAACTAATAAAACTGACCTGTATGATTCCTGGACAATTTGGTCCTATAAGGTAGAGTTTTGTCTTGACGCACAAGTTTATGTTTCACTCTGACCATGTCTTGCTGAGGTATACCCTCAGTTATGCAAACAACAAAGAGGTATTTCAGCATCAATGGCTTCAATAATGGCAGCTGCTGCAAATGGTGGGGGAACGAAAATGACAGTTGCTGAAGCCCCAGTTGCCTCTCTTGCCTGTAGCATAATTAGAGATAAAAGAAGAGCATAATGTCTATAAATCAAATATCACACACTAACATTTCACAACATCTTGCTCTCTCCTTAAGTATACTTTTCTTAATTTTTGTTACGAAACTTAAACAATCAAGCAATTTATAATGATTTCATAATAGTTGTCTCTTCTCTCTTTAAGTGCCAGTAAAAAAGCACCAGAAGCTTGGTCAAAGTACCGTTCAAAAGACCACAGCTTGATTCCCAAGCTAGCTAAACTTTTCAAGGACCTCCATTTCCAGTATCCTGGCATACACTTTTCCCAGTACGCTAAGTAGTGATATCCCTCTATAGTTTGAGCATTCCATAGTTGATCCTTTCTTATGTATTCCCCTTTTCCAGTCGTCTGGCACCTGTTTGGACTTCCATGCTTGTTGGCATATTGCATGTATTATGTAGTAGTTTGTCTGCCTCTCTCCCTTGGTTTTTAATCATTTTTGGATAAACTTGATCTGTTCCTGAGGCTTTTCCTAATTTCACTTTTCTTATAGCTGTTTGGATTTCTTCCATTGATATATCTACATCTTCAGCTGTTTCCTTTGGATTACTTGTTACTCTTACTAATTGATCTTTACTCCTCGTTTCATATGTTCTGGAGGGATTATGTAATTGTTGAAAATACTTTCTCCACGTTGGCATGATTTTGCTGCCTTCTTTCATAATTTTTCCTTGGCATTCTTAATTTGTCGTATTGGGCATGCTTTGGTCTCATGCTCTTTATTGCCCCCCCCCCCCCCCCCCCCAACAGCTTTTGATTTCCTTGATAGCTTTCTTGAAGTCTTTGTCTAAACTCTTCCCATTGTTCCTGTTTTGTTTTCCTCACTTCCTCTTTGGCGATAGTTCTTTTATTCACGTAATCTACCCTATCCTCTTGTCTCTTTGTTTGCAATTATTTCTTCCAGGCATCCTTCTTTTCTTTGATCTTAGTCTTGACATTTTCATTCCACCATGCTGTTCTTTTCCTATCTCCTTTAATTTGTTTCCTACCAGACTTCTTCAGTACAACTGAGGACTGTTTCTTTATACCTTTGCCACTTTTCTTCTATTGTGCTATCATTCAGATCCATCTGCCTTTCACTGATAAATCTTTTTATCCTAGATTGATATATCTCTTATACTATTGGTTTATTTAGTTCCTCTATTTTGAGTTTAGTAGCTTTCTTCTCTTTCCTTTTCTGTTTGTTTTCTTCAGTCAGTAATCTCATTTTGGCAATCACTAGGTGATGATCACTAAATATTTCTGCTCCTCTGTTTACTCTTGTATCCAATGTACTGTAAAAAAGGAGCTCCTAACTATTATGTAGTCTATCATTGATTTTCACACCTGTCTTCATTTACTATTGAATATTTGTGGACATCTTTATGAGAAAAAAAGTGTTTACTTCTTTCATGTTATTCTCTAGGCAAAAATCTATTAGATTTGAAGAAGTTGTTGTCTCTCCTTCTTTACCTATTACTCCTCCTGATGTTTCTATATTGTTGCCTACTCGTTTAAATCTCCTAAAACCATTAGTTCCTGTTTGTGTTTAAGATTCTCTGCAGCTATTTGTAAATCATTTTCGAAGATACTTTTTTCTTCTTTAGTGGCGTCTTCGCTTGGTCCATAAGCTATTAATAATTTAATTTTTTGTCCTTTTGGTTTAATATTTACCTCTAATAGCCGTAGGCTTATAAATTTCCAACTTTCTAGTAGCTTTTCATGCCTTTTATACACTAGGAGGCCTACTCCAGCTCTAGCTTTGACATCTACTCGAGTGAAGATTAAAATATGATTCGGTCCAACATTTTCTATTCCTAGTCCTTTTTCTTTGTTTCTGTAATGGCCAAAATGTTTAATTTGAATTTTTCCATTTCTTCAACTAATTCTAACTCTTTTCCATTTATTGCCCTAACATTTCATGTTCCAAAAATCACAGTCCGTGTTCGTTTCCATTTTCATTGTTGGACAGTCAAGTCAGGTATATTGCATTTATTTCTCTGAATCAGTTTGGTTTTGGATAAGCAGGGGTTGGGCCACAGTACCCTAGGTAGATGGTGAGACTGCCACCTTGAGGCCCTCTACCAGGCCTTGTTATTTTCTGTCAGGGTTAACTCCCTTAGCCTTTGGTTATTCAAGACCAGCCTGCAAGGCAGCAGGTTGTTATTTTTGGTCAGGGTTAACTCCTTTAGCCTTTGGTCAGTCAAAACCGGCCTGCAGGGCAGCAGGTTTTTTCTGTCAGGGTCAACTACCTAAGCCTTTGGTCAGCCAAGACCGACCTGCAAGGCAGCAGGAGACTCGCGGAGGGCGGGATCATCTACTCCCCGTACAGGTGATGGCATACATAGCTATAAAATGCTCATTGTCATGTGAGTCTCTTAAAGTTTATAATCAGAGAAGGTTGACCTAAGTATAGATCTAGATCTGAATGTCTTCAGTATATATTTGGATCTAAATTAGACCATTGTCAGTAAAAATTAATACTGCTATGTTCACAAAACTAAAGCAGTCTGTAGTCTTACCTCTTTAACATTTGCAAATACAGGTAAGCCTAAGTGCTGGGTACCTGCTTTAGCTGGTGACACACCTCCCACTAACTTGGTGCCATATTCAATAGCCTGTTGACTATGAAATGTTCCCTGAAAGCAAAAAGTTGCCATAAAAGTAAAAACATTATGATATAGTGAAGAGTCTTAGATAGAACAATAGCATATAAATTAAAGAACATAGGATTAAAAGTCATAAATCCAAGAGTAAAAGAATCTGGAATCTTAAATATAAATATACAGAATAAAAACGTCACCTGTTTCCCTGTGAAACCTTGACAAATGACTTTGGTTTCAGCATTAATCAATAAATTTTGTCGACACGCAGTGTATACACTTCTGACATTTGGCCGTGTTAAACCTGAAAAGAATCAAATTGTACTTGTACAAAATCTCATTATAATGAATAGCATATAAAAAAATCAATATGAAGAACTTAAATATATTGTAAAAGGAAACATTATTAATTATCATTGGATAAAAAGAAGATCTATTAGCATTTTGCATCTATAGACAGATATAGAGGATCTAGTATTATTACTATTAACTACTCAGACAGCTCATTTCAAGAAAAGCTGACACTTGTTTTACCACAATTCTCACACTTGAAATCAGCCAGGTCATCAATCAATTTACTATTACTCACCAATGAATGCACTCAAAGGGTTACAATTTTCATACCATATATCTATAGGCCTATATATATATTATAAGAACAGAGTCATTTTTTTAGACGTAAGCTCTCAGTTGCAGCAATTTTATCGACTGTATAAGACACGTTTCAGTTATTTTCGCCAATCTGACAAGATGAGAGGTTTATGAAAATGAACTGTTCATTTTAATAATCTGACACAATGAGCTCAAGACAATGTATTGTTCATTTGACCACGAGCAGTAACATCAATGTGACATATCGGACTGGGACTGAGAATTGAAAGCGTCACTTCTGTATGAATATATGTTGACCATATTTCTAAACATGAAACTCAGTGTATGATCAGACATAGAGTAGATAGGATTAAGAGCTGTTTTTAAACTAAGGCCCTTCTCATAGAATAAAAAAAATTCATGTTCTACTGCATCTAGGCAATGTCAAGAATTACTAATTACCACGTTCGTCCGTTTTTAACATCATGTAGATCTAGATCTAGTTCCAGGCACAACACACAGCATTTTGACTTCATGGGGTGCAGGGTAAGGGATGGTTATAGATAGTTATTTTTTTGGAAATCTAACCGTTCAGCAGACTTAAAAAATTTGTATATTTGTACTTCGATGCTCCTTACATTTGGAACGTCTACATGTAGTCGGATCTAGTCGGCTAAAAGGAAAATTTCTGTCACAATCGAATTGCGTCTATGAGTCAGGTTACAGTTACAAAGTACTCACTTTAAGTATCCCAGAGGACAGCAGCTATGCAAGGCAGCAAGGGCAGTGACATACAAACAGCATTTAAAGGTTTTAGTTTTATTTGGGGAGTAGGGGGATCATGTCAATTAAAAAAAATTCATTTCTTTGTAGCCACACCATACTAAAGTATTTCAAGTTTGTTTTTTTTTTGTAGGGAAATGATGCTCATTCAGTACACAACATCTATGCAGTTATATGCAAGGTAGATTACTTACCCGAGTAGAACGCTTACTGATTTGCATCAATATATACAGCTCAAAATTTCACATCCCCAATTGCTTAGCAAAATGGTACACCAGTTCTATATAATTTATATGTAATGCCAGCTCATGACTTACTGGCTTTTAAATTGATTTCCTTTCTTAATCTTATTTTTCTAATTGCTTTTAAAATTGCCATTTCGAAATTCTAGTAATGTTAAATGTTGATGTTAATTGCTACAGATTTCCTTTTATGGATGAAGAATGTTTTTTGAAGTGAATTGAAATGAAGTCCAGTTTCTATTGTGTCTGTTTCCAAAGTTACATACTTGGTGTCTCAGTCTCTTGTTGCACAGCCTTATGTCTCGGTTTCACACCATGCCACATTGAGAGAGAAAGGGAGAGAAAGAGAGAACAAAGCAATGCAACCATCTATTTTCTTTATTTCAGCATCCCCAACAAAAACAAAACCACAACTTTTTATCTCACCACTTCAAAATAAACCCTCTTTATTATCTCCCTTGGTTGGGACTACGCCTATGGAACTCCTTCCGTACAAAGGACAGCACACATCAAAGGGAAGCAACATATATATATATGCAAAGCTTTTATTTCATTTTGGGAAGTTATAGGGGTCATTTTATTCCCCCCCCACTCCATTCTTTGTAAAGTAATACCATACTAAATAAATTCAAGTTTCTTTGTTTTAGAAACAATCTCATTCATTACAACAATTACACAACATCTACATCTATGCATTTCACAACCTTACTGAGTAATAATTTAAGCAACAGAAAGTGTTTCCCTTCCAACAATGTCTCCAAAAGCCAATACTAACAGAATGGTTGGAGTCAGTCCCATGTCCAACGAAAGACTGCTGCAACTGAAAGCAACCTCTCAAAAATGTCTATATCTACTATTTTCTTTGCTTTCTTTAACCCCACAAAAACGAGCTCCTACATTTTATCTCATCCGTCAATATATATCCTCTTTATTAATGTCCCTTAACTCTTTTTTTTTTTTGGGGGGGGGGTGAGTGTGGGGGGGTGAGTGTGGGTGTGAGTGAGTGGGGGGAGAGTGAAGCTATGCAGAAGATGGGGAAAAGATATAGGATCTAAAAAGCTTTTGGAAAACAATAACAGAGGCTGGAAGAAATTAAATGAGAATGGCACAGGACACTGACAGAGACAGAGAGGAGAGACCTTCAGATGTACTTTCAGTAGTGTCAGGGATGCAACATCATATGACTATGATGGGATATAATGCAGTTAATGATGATGAATATCAGTATTTATAATTGCATGTCAGGTTGTGCTATTTCTAGAACTTCACCTCTATAGTCTGGAGGTGAGGACGCCAGGACTTGGATCTGACATGGTCATGAATGTCAAGACCAGATAAGTTCAGATAAGAGAGCAGTTAGAGTAACTCGTAAGCTCAACCGCACTCAACTGAACAAAAATAGAAAATACTTACGAATGGACCAGTCAGGAAATATTTATAGATATGTCCTTTCAGTCATGAGGATTTAACAATGATGTGGCTAATATTGAATTTGTACAAACATAATGATGAGCAAGCTGTAAATGCATAGCTTACCGGTGAGCTTGGACAATAATTTACAAGAAGCCATCGTGAGGTTGGGGTTGAGGTCATGAAATGAAACAATACATAGGCCCTACACGAAATGAGTTCTTCCGGAGGTAAGTCATTCCATACATTTAAAAAGTTAACTTGAATCATCAAGCCAAACCTACGAGGCACAGTTTAGACCTCAGTGCCGTGATTAAATTTAGTTTTGGAAAGGGGAACAGTAATTTCTCAATGTTCAATACATAATTTTATTTTTCAAAATGTGAGAACTGCTTTAAAGAAATAAGATAAGGTAATTTTATTGATTTCATGTAGGAAAACTGACTTGGTTACACGATACAATTTTACAAAGCTACAAACAAATTTCTACTTAAACATTGAAATATAACTAGAATAGTTACATAAAGGGAAGTTGACAGAAATGGAAAACTTCACTCGATCACAGACAGTTGTACTGTCACGATACTTGCAAAATGCACGTTCAGACACTTTAATATAACATAGAAGAGTACACGTACATAAATGTAGGTGGATTGGAGGAGCATTTTCATTGTCTGTGCTCAATTTGCAACAGTCTTATTACATAAGGAGTAAGTGAATTTCTGAATATTCCTTTCGTTGTTCTTTGAGATAAAACAATATATCACTTCTTTCTGATCATCTTAATCCTCAGCAGAATGGATGTGTCGGATCTTCCATAATAAACTTAGCTTTTTTAACTATCGACTTGTCAAGAAGTTCAACAAAGGCTGGCAATTTGTGTTTCATTATGTTCGATGACTTTTTAATACATCTATCAATGTTTTTTAATTTGTACATTTTTAATCTTAATTTTTTCTAAAGATAAAAACATTCGTATAATTAATAAATGTTTTGTTGAAGAATGTAAGCAGATAAAGTGAGAACAAAAAAACAAAAGTATTCTGAAACTTGCAACAGTTTTACGAGTGAGAGCTTATTAAATCAACTATCAGGCCATATGAGTAAATCATCGAGGCCAAGATACATGTTAACTGACGACCATGAAGGTTTTATTTCATGATTCATGGGGTTAAATTGCGGTATCTGGTCCAGTAGTATCATCCACTAAGTGGCATCCACATAAATGTGAGGAATTTATATACTCTATGTATAGCACTGTGGCATATTCTTGCCCCTGAGCGCATTTTTTAAATTATTAAATTGGTCACTGAATTAATTAATCAACCATCATAAACTGACACTTCAACACTTCATTTAATATAATATCCTCGTCTTGTAGATTGAACCATTTCCTTCCAAACACACTCCTCTCTTATTCAACATGGCGACGTAAACTGAATTTGTGGATGATATCTATAGGACATTATAATCGTATACTAGAGGAGCTATTCATTTGGATCTTTTTTTATTTAAGTTATCATCATCTAGACTGCCTTGAATAAGTTGTGAGTATAATAGCTTGAACTTATGTAATGATAGTCTAGTCTGGTCTCATAGATTCTAACTCCATAAGATAATAATAATCGCAATTTCCGAAATTTCGATCAATTCTCTGATTCATCAGTCCAGAGCTTTCTTCCTCGGATTAGATCTACATCTAGATCTATTGTGCTTCTCGACATATTAGAGCCAGATGTATTCCTTAACATTGATGTCAGTTTGACCCAGAATGGTTGGCCAGAGATGAGATAGGAATACCTCACCAAACTTTTGCCAATTTAAACAAAAATGGGAATGAGGAATGAAGTGAAAATAAGATAAGTTGGGGGGGGTCAGTTTGTCCACCCTGATTACCTGAAAACCTGTGAAAAGAAAGGGGGGGGGGGGAGGTTCAGGGGTCTTCCCCTGATTATGCTATGCAAGAACCTACCATGCCGTGTTGGGAATACTTTAAAAAAAAATTTCTAACACAGTGAATTTTAAAAAATTTCTGACACTAATACAAACACTGACTATTCGTTATTCCAAACCGTGTGTTGGAAATACTAATTTTTTCTTATTCCCATCCTTGCCTTATGCAGCAGAAAATCTCCATCAACTTTTCTAGTTATATTTAAATCGGCCAGCACTATTTGTCAGTAATGACGGATGGACATCACCACTGGCACTATTCGTCACTAATGGTGCTTCAGGTGAAAGAGCTTGTCACTCATTCTGTTCACCGTTATGACGAATGGACCCTGGCACTATTCGTCAATAATGATAAATGATGATCCCAGTTAAATTAGGAACATATATCTAGACTGTATTTTTGTAATGATTAATTTATAAATTTAAACGTCTAATGATAATATCTTGTTATGCTTGTTATTATTTGACATTAGATTTTAAACTAGATGTGAATGTGGCGTTCGTGTTTGGTTTTTTTGATTTGATCTACATCTCTCTCTCTCTCTCTCTCTCTCTCTCTCTCTCTCTCTCTCTCTCTCTCTCTCTCTCTCTCTCTCTCTCTCTCTCTCCCTCCCTCCCTCTCTCTCCCTCTCCCTCCCTCCTCCCTCTCTCTCTCTCTCTCCTCTCTCTCTCTCACTTAGTCTTGTATGGGTATGGTGTTTCTCTCTGTCTCTCTCTCTCTGTTCAAAAGTTATTCCCAACACGGTTGGGAATAACAATAACATCGGAATAAAATACTTAGATCTATATACAGTGGAACACGTTTAAACCGAAAACGGTTAAACCAAAAAGATCGATAAGCCGAAAGGATTTGGAATCCCGATCTTTTCTTCTCTTTGTCTTTGTTAAATAAATAGCGATAAACCGAAATGGCCCTACCGCTGAACCGAAATAAAAATTCGCTGAGTTGCGGTCCAAAAAGTCAACCTACAACTTTGCTGTGCTAGTTCAAGACATCCAAGAAGGCTACAATTACTAGGCTATACACTATACATGTGTACAATCACGCAAGAGAGACGTGGGGGGATGGGTGGCGTGATGCTACGGTCAATGGCTGCTGCACAGTGTGCGAGAGGCAAATTATCCCGTGGCACCGATCAGTGATCGTCATAGGCTGGTTCACTGCACTGTCACTGATTACGGCCACACGCGACGGCATTCCATCACGAATGTGTAACTTGTAAGTACTGTAAAGCGGTGTGTATGCGGTGTACACCGTGCGTGTTGACGATTGTAATTTCTTCCTTTCCACAATCGAATCTTCAGCCACGCGTATGTTTCTTGCTTTGCTCTTGGTACCACTACAACCTGTGACTATAAATTCCATCCATAATTACGAAAATCATGTCGAAAAGAAAGCACAACGCGTATACCCTGCAGTTTAAGCAACAGTTGATTAAAAAGGTTGACGGGGGGAAACTGAGTAAATGTGAGATATGCCGGAAACTTGGAATTCGAATTCTACACTCTCGACCAAAATGGCTAAGAGGGAGCAGATAGAAAACAAGGCTAGCAGCAGCATGTTCTTTCAGCCTGCAACTCAGAAGATGAAGAAGTGCAGCCACGAAAACGTTGAGGCGCTTTTTTATATGGTTTACTAGTGCTCGAAACCTAAATGTTCCTATATCAGGACCTATTCTTCTAATGGAGAAAGCGTTGATAATTGCCGAAGAACTGAACAGCGATTTCGAGCCCAACACTGGAAAAAGCTTGAACGATTTAAACAGAGAAGGGGATTTCTTTCCGTAACAAAAAAAAACAACTAAACATACATGAAGACAAACGTGCATCATACTCATAGGGTCCACGGCAGGCCACGCCGTGTGCATGACGTCCAGGGGAGACAACTCTAGAAATATTTTATACATTATTACTTCCCTTTACCAAACGTCATTTCTGAGGGACTAGCTAAACCGAAAAGACCTCTAAACCGAAATACATTGACCGGTCCCGTCACTTTCGGTTTAAACGTGTTCCACTGTACATAGTTAACATTACTTATTGGCATAAAAAGAATTAAACACCACCTAGCCACTTTTTATTACTTTTGGGTCAAGCGGGACATGAATTCTCAAGGAGTGTGGGCCAGGTTCTAGGATTTGATATATATATATATATATATATATATATATATATATATATATATATATATATATATATATATATATATATATATATATATATATTAATGACTGCATGAGTCAGAGTGAGTCTTCCACTTTCATCAGAAAGTCTGAGATAGCTAGCTTTCAGTTTAGTTTACAATCTCTCTATAGATATGTTTCTTTAGATGCTAGATTTAGTGGGTGTGAGAGCGTTGACAAGAAAAATCAGCAAATTTGTAGGAGGACTCTAAGGAAAAGAACGCTCATAGTCATCACACACTATCACCAACCTTGACTTTGAACCCGCTCCACTGCCCCCACCCCCAACCTGCCTGTAGACGCCCCCCATCTGAGACAAGGTCCTTTTAGTCATAGCTTGTGATAGTCATCAACAATTTTGATCTAGTTGAGTAGAGATGTAGATCTAGATCGGCTGTAATTACCTTGAAGGAACTTACTAAATCGTTTTCACTGAGATTGCAGACATTTAGGAGAAACAGGCATTAAGACAGTTGTAACTACTGTATTGAAATTTTTAATTGATAAAATTGTGATGCTATTTAAATGGTCAAAAAGAGTTTGAATTTAAATTTAAGGGATCATTAGTGTGGTTAAGTCACAATTTTATATCATTTGAGAAACATGTAAAAAATAATGGATTTAGAGTAGTACATGGCTTTGGGAATCCCAAGTTTCAAGCGATTAAAAATGTGCTGTGTTTTCTCATCACTTTTATACTTTTCTGGAAGCATGATTTCTTTCCCAAGGATTATCTCTCCCTATCTCGTTTTTCATAAAAGTGGACATAGGCATACTATTGAAATGACCCCTTCAATTTTTAAGTACTGTTGTTAAAATAGCTAAAATCCTCATATGTGAGATTCCTGAGATAGTGTATTGGTAAGGAAGTATTCTTTATAAATTTTTAGTAGAGCTCAGATAGATATATATACGGTGCGTTTTTTTTAGTCTTAAATTTTTTTTAGATTTCTTTCTTTTGATTTTAATTTCTCTTGATTTAATTTGTAAGTGTTTGTTTTTTTGTCTATAAACAGACTGGTAGGTTCTTTGTAGTCTTAGGGCCACTTTTCACGGTTTGAAGTTTATCACACTAATATTCTGCAAAATACATTCTGGATATAATCAAAGTAAAACTCGCACTTGGATTGAGCACTCTAGATCTGAAATTGCATTCTGAGGTAACAAGGTGATATAGTTACTTTCGTGTAGGGCACAATGTAAATTGGATATTAGTGTTTTGTGTTAGACCTGTATTGTGTGTATACATGTTAGATTCTTTTTTTTAAAAATGTTATATTACAGGGTAGAGTTGAATGTATCTCTTTTGCCTTATTTCGTCATTGACCGTGTTTATCATTCATCTTGTTTGGTTTGAGTTTGCGTATTTGGCAAATTTATAATTGTTAGGCTTGAATACAAATGTAATGAATAATACAATTGCTCTCTTTCTTTCAGTCTCTCATTTAATGATGGATCCTCATTCACAGCGATCTCCCATACTAAAGTATTTATTCAGAGAGATTACAATGATGGCATTGCTGTTAGATTTCAAACACGATTTCCACCAGAATTGGAAGGAAGGGTATGGATTTTTATCATATTTTAACTCTGACACTATAATAAAATAAACACAAGGTTTTAATAGCTTTTTTTTCTTCTGATCTGCATGCTGTTTACTTTAAAGAAAATTAAGAATACAATGATTTGTGAAATGCAGACTCTTTTGGGAAACCTTTGATGAGGAAGCAGTTGTACGTGCCTTTTCTAAGACTAATGAAGTGGTCTACAGATCTGTTGATATGTATCACGGATGTTAAATTTTAAGGATGAGTATGGTTTCCACTGCTATGATTTAAAAAAAAAAACCCAACTGATTGACATTCAAAATTATTTTAAAGCATTCTAGTAGGAAATAATATTACTTTATATAAAAAATCTCTCTCTCTCTCTCTCTCTCTCTCTCTCTCTCTCTCTCTCTCTCTCTCTCTCTCTCTCTCTCTCTCTCTCTCTCTCATCTCTCTCTCTCTCTCTCTCTCTCTCTCTCTCTCTCTCTCTCTCCCTCTCTCTCTCTCTCTCTCTTTCAGCACATGGATTTTTAAACTTGATTTATGTTTTGGTCCCTCTGCCAGGTCGATCGCGCCACATATGAAAGAACAATCAACACTTTAAATGAAATGTTTGCAGAAGCTGAAAGTTTTGGGCTCAAGGACCTACTGTGAAAGTTGTTTTGCATGTATGACAGCATACTTGGCATTACTCTGCATGGATACCTTCTATGAAAGGTAATTTGTAAATGTCGTTTAAAGAACAAAATTTCCATCCATGTTTAATAACGGTCAATTCAAACCTTTACTGAAGATATTGTCTTTTTAAAACAAGCCATTCTGGACTGAAAATAGTGGATGTAGCAACTAAGGGAATTAACTACTTTGTCTTTGTGAGAGTTGTTGAAAGTTCTGGTTCTTTGTTTTTTTTCATTTTTACAATGCTATAACTTTCACATTGTTTTGTTTTTATCTACTTTTACCAGACTATTAAAAAAGTCAGACGCTTCCTGGAAGAGCAGAATCAGAATATCTACATGTCAAGAGGCGTCATGATTATAGATCCAGCTGAGAGAGGGCTGAGAATTGTATCCTTTTTTATGAGAGAATTGGCTTTGCTTTGCAAAATGATGTTAACGCTAAATAACTGAGTCACAGGATATTAAATAGATGCGGATGTTGATATGGCCATTTACAATGTATTCCTTAATCCTTGCACTAGTTAGCGCAACATGCATATTTTTTGTTCAAGCCTCGACAAAGTAAAATGGGTTGCAAAAACGCTACTGTAGACAATTCAGACTGCTAACGCTGAGTAGGAAAAAATTGAGCCAAGTTGTCAGTTGGGGTAGCCTTTTGCACAACCGTTATCATGATTTGTTTGAAGAGCTATTCTCATGATGGAAACCCTCCAGATGTGGATAATATGATCAGAGGCTTTAGCATGTGTGATTTTCACTATTAATTTATACTGCTACTGTTGTAAGATGTATCCTGCATCGACGACGTGTCATTGTTGTAAGGGCACTCAGTAGTCCAGGGGCAAGGTGTCGGCCTCTTGCCCAAAAGGTAGTGGGTTCGTGCCCCACCAACGGTTAAAATATTTTCTAAATTTTTTTTTCGAGCAAAATCTACCACCCCCTGGTCCAGGTAGGTGGGTCAAGACCTAGTCCCATCCGAGAAGGGTGATAAAAGGAGGTCCCGTGTGCAGATCACAACACTCTGTGCACATTAAAGATCCCCTTGGCTGTTTACAGGGCAGTCCAGGTAAATTTAAAATCCTATAAAAAACTCTGAGATGTGGGTAAATCAAATTATTTTTTTTTAATCATATCGATGTTGTCATGTATTTGGCATCCACTGTTTTGATATTCAACCTGCTCTCATCAGCGTGAAACGCTCATATAAAAAAAAGCACAATAAAATCTGTTTGTTCTCAAAATAATAAGACAAGATATATGCAGATAATATACAGAATCATTTTTTCCATTTCCATCCATCCTATGGTAGCTTCAGTCCTGAAGATCATAGTGTCAGTGTAGTAGTGTTATATGCCTCTGAGACTCTTTTCACAGATTGTTGATTATAAATTAGAAAGAGAAGAGGACCTAGAACGGCTCCTAGAAACTATGAATGGAACTGGGGGTGGAGTGAACATGTAATTTTCAAACATTACCGTTTCTGAATGATTTGAGAAAGGATGCTAACCTTGAATATATGTTGTGTGAGATATTCTGTAATTTTCAAGTTTTTATCAGTGAGGTTTGTGGTGGACGTAAGAATAGTCTAGGCAAAGTGAATAGTGAACACAAGGTGTATATGAAATGAATAGATTCACAGGTGTTAGTATGATTACAGTAGTCACTGGATAAATGCATGCTTCATAAAAGTACACTCTGAATAAACATACTTCTTACCTACATGTGCTGACAAATTTTTACTTTACCATAACAGTGTGTAAAGAGACGGTTGATAGGAATAAAAGCACACTTTTTTCTCTCAATGCCACTTCATACTTGTCCATTATGAGCTTGAAAATGGGTCTTTTGTTGTAGTCAGTGATGTTTTTGGTCAGATATGCAGAACAGATAACACACACTGTAGCAAACAATATTAGTTACTAGGTTAAATGTGTTAGTCTTCTTATGTCATAGTCATTGTAATGTATAGCTTCGTTAAATTGTTGTCTATCCGAGCACTACCAAGACAAAGGTGTCGGACTATTTTATGTCATGTCTTGTCAGCCTACAAGTCTCTGTGGTTTCCTGATGACTTAAGACTGGCTGTCCAGACTTTATGCTGTGGATCGCAAATATATTAATCACTAATCCAAAACACATCTCAATGCTTAGGATAATAGACTGCGATATGGTTGGCTGCGGCAATGAAAAAAGAATACATGTTGTAGAGGATAGGTGACACACATACATAGCCCAGATGGAGTGAGGGGGGGCTAATGGCTAAAGGCCCTAATTACCTCTACTTGGCTCTCAAATCTCATGGTGTGTATGTGTGTGATTATACAGGGACGCAGTGAACATAATTGCATGACACCGTTTACTTGTAGAGCTTCTGCACAACCTGGGTTTCTCTTATTAAGTTCCCATAAACACAAGGTATGCATAAAAGTACGCTATTTCCTGTGCCCAAAAGATGTGCGTGTATCTAGCAACTATTGTATGAATGTTATTGAGATGATATACTGACTGTTTTTACATCTACTGTTAGGTACTGCTTATGAATTTGATTGACGTAAAATTGTCATTTGACTGGCTCTTTACATTGACTTTCCTTAACACTGTTTTAGCTTGAAATTGATATTTCCAGTATAGACACTCCAAGTCGATGAATTGTTGCCCCTGATGGCTGTTCCTTGTGGAGCTGTCAACACATTATCTGAGACTCAAAAATTTCCAAACAACATTCTGGTTATCATTGATTGGAGAAGTGACGCAACAACTCGTAATCTGTCTTACCAATATGTGTCAAATACATACACACAAAATAAAAGCCATTCATATTTTTCAATTTGTATGTAAATAGACTATAGAAAGTTATATTATTTTGTATTTCTTTGTCAATGTGAGAAATAGACAAGTATGGAGTTTAGTTTTAAAACATTCAGGTGAATTTTGTAAAAAAAATACATGTTTTGTTGAGGTATGAAAAAGAGAGGGCTTTTTTTTTGTGGCCTATTTAATTTATTGTTACTTGAAAACGATTGTCCTACATTTTCTCTTTTTTTTCTTTTCATGTTAAATATCATAGTAGTTTGTAATACCGGTTTTCTCCACGAATTGTTGATGAGTACAGTTGACTGTATTATCTGTGTGGAATGAAATATGGTTCTTCTTAAAGGTTGTATGTTGCTGTGTGGATTTATAATTATGACTTATTACATGCTTGAAAAGGAGGGGGGGAACGAAAGAAACAAATAGACAAACCTCTCACGAATGGTTTTGATATCTGTTAAGAAAATTTAAAGTGCTGCACATTCAGCTTATTGTTCTTCCTGTTGTTAGTGTTAGTATTATTAACTTTGGTGGAATGATACACTGGTCACTGTTAGGTTGAAATTGAGAAACGTTGGATCTGTTGTTTAAGGTTTTGTTTGTGTTGGTTTCTTCGAAATTCAGATCTTCAGCGTTTAATTCAAACCTTTGAATTAATCCTTCTTGACCCCCGTCTTCAAAGTGTAAGTCCTCCCTCATCCCATCATATAAGGAAATCTACTGAGAGTAAAATACAACGTTTATGAACAGAAATTCAGTTCTTTTCCATATTTGTCTTTGAAGGGGTTCATAAATAAGGGCAAAGGGGGAAAACTGGAGAATAATTGTTAAAAACCTAAATTTATTCAGTTTCATACCTGATCTTAGCAACAGTTGTGTCAGTTTTCCTAGGAAGACATGCCATCTGAAAAGTTTCACAGAAAATATGATGAGTGACAGAATTTCAACAAGCAAGGTTAATCAAGAGCTAAATGTTTAGATTGAAAAATATAAATACCTTATTCCTTTTGTATCATATTTGATCCAACATTACTCGTGTATTGTTATGCTGCATGGAACACAGACAGTGATATGAGTTAAATGTTAGTGGGGAAAATTTTCAAACATTTCTGTGATTTTATGTGTACAGTGTTAATGGAAAGAGATGTTAAAGGATGTTTTGAAGGAATTTGACCAGTTGCTATAATTTGTCATTTACTATGTTCTAACTGCTTCTAACAATATGTCAATAGAGTGTGATGACTAGAGTGATTCTTTGTCAAAGGATTCTTTCATAGCATTTATTCCTAAGGCTTGCACTGTGAATTTGAAATTGGCATTGCTATCAACCCGCTTATTTGTTTGTGCAATGATATATATACATGCCGTAGTATTTGGGCAATTTTTTAATTTTTTTTTATTTTTAAATTTCACTGTTGTGCTCATCGGTCTTGTTTTGCCAGATAATTGTAAATGCTGTGCACCATTGAAGTCCTATTTTGCTCTCATATTATTTGATTATCGCTGACGGGCGTTGTATATAAGCTGTCCTTTCTTCCCATTTATTCTCTCATTCTATCTATCAGTGTCAGTTAAACCACACTTTAAGCAATCAAGCTGATGTATTCTTTTGCTTTGAACTAAGACAAGTAAATCCAAGCTTTAATGTTTTGATATTCTAGCTTAGAACTAAAAGTATGATATGTATTAAAGTGACTACACGTTGCTCTTTGCATATTTATTATTGAGAATCCTAAAGAAGTTATATGTATTGTTGCTTTAATTCAAGTTTTATTAATGATTCATTAAAAAATTTATAAGAAAGCTAAACAACATTGGCTTGATTGGTTTCGTAGGATTATAAAAGACGCAGGCGATAACAAGAGAAAACATTGTGAAGTAAGTTTCGTTACTGGGTAATCATAAAAGTTCATAAAGGCAAACATTAAACTGTGGGGCAAGGGGCGTGTCGAAAGTGAAGGATATGGCATTGAATAATATTAAAGCCCCATAGGAACAAAGACAACACAAATACAAGGAATAGACAGGAAAAAATCCTGGCCACCATGGGAATCGAACTCCCGACCTCTGCGACGGTCCTGTACCCATCGCCTTGCTATGAACAGAAAGCGTGCTACCAACCAAGCATTGTCATTTCCTTCATTTTGGGTAATCATAGAATGCTTTGAAAGTCCTAGGAATTTTCTTGCTTCATTTAATTGATCTAAGTGTCTTCCATTAGATGTAATTAATTATTTTCAAACTGTTTTGAAAGGAGTTGTAATATGTCTTTTTCATGGATCTTATTGAACTTCTGTCATTCTGTAATTATTTTCCTTTTCTTATGCTGCTTTTACTAACTAAAGCAGTTGTGGCTCTTTTCACTTTCTGCGGCTATAGAAATAGACAGATGAATTGGTTTCATTCACTTTTACTCTACAAATTATTTTTTATCTCTTAAAATCGTATTATTAATGACGAGGAAAGAGAGACTAACATTCCTTTACCAATTACTAT
Organism: Doris montereyensis; assembly: GCA_037039925.1. NCBI lineage: Eukaryota > Metazoa > Mollusca > Gastropoda > Nudibranchia > Dorididae > Doris > Doris montereyensis. Next base: position 40,972 of record JAXRKP010001812.1, read on the forward strand.
ATTCCTTGTTTACTACCACTGCCTAACATTGAGTTGATCTGTTTTGGTCTGGATGGCCAGTTCATTGTAATTTCTACCATTAGTAATCACAAGAACAACAGATGAAAACCTGACTCCTGCCAATTGATTTCAGGACATTACTCCTCTTGGGAATGGTTCCTGGCCATTTTTTCCTCACTTGACTTTTTTGTTATATTGGCAGAGATGATGCTGATATACTTACTACTCTGAAAGTTAGTCTTCTGCGTTCCCCTACGCTGAGATGAGAGTTTGTTGCTTTTTTGGGGGCAACGTGGGGTGTAATGGGGTATGAAATTAGGCAAAATAGGTAGAAGCTAAATTAATGTTCACATTTTTCATCATTGCCCGAATCAGAAACATCTATTGTATAATAATGTTGATAATTTTATTGTAGAAAATATTCATCAAATGCTTTCCATGTATGATTTATATTTTTTTTAAATAGTGAATTACTGATGATTCCTTCTGGCTTCAAACTATCTTGCTTACATTGTGAGTGTAATTATTTTTTTTATGTAACAAGATGTATTTTAACATTATTGTGATCAATGTTGGCTTTTTCTAAGTGACAGAGCAAGAAAAATGGATGACCATAATGACATTGTTTACTTTATAATGTGGTGTCAGTGGCCGAGTGGTTAGGCTGCCGGACTGGGGATCTTGAGGTCCCGATTTTGAATCCTTGCAAAGCTAAGTCCGACGTTGTGTTCCTTCGGAAATACACTTAACACGCATTTTTCCCACTTCCACCCAGGTGTAAATGGGTACAAGTACTAGCTTGGGAGTAAAAATCTGCGTCAGGAAGTGATGACTATCACCTGTTCCACTCGCTATTGAAACCGGTATAAATTCCGGCTCTATGGGCCGTAACAGCCTGGAAGGAACTTTACATTTTTTACTTAATTTATAATGTCATGACTAGCCTAACATCTATGAGGAAGAAGCGTCGAGTAACAAGCTTTACTTATTGTTAGTAATCGTAAAGTATCTGATTGAGTCAATGATGAAGATCATTATTTCACAATGGTGCAGTTCTTGTTCCAAAAATAAGAGAAAAAGCTTGTGTTATGCATGGCATTTCTTTGTTTCGTTTTATTTTTTCTGGGGTTTTATTTTTTATTTAAGGTAATGAATCTCTTGAGCAAGCTGTTCAGGCAGCCTAAAGTGAAGGAGAATGTATTGCAAATATTTTTTGTTATGTTTATTAATATTATTATAGTAGGCATTCTGTTGTGGATTGTTTTGGTGGGTTTTTTTGTATGCAGTTTTTGAAGTCTTTGTATTTATTATAGGTTGTGTTAAGCGTCTTAGTTATGTTTCATTTTCTAATGTATTTTTAACACAATAATGATACTTGCTCCTCAATTATGTGTGAAAATTAAATGTTCTCTAATTCTTCTTATCTTCATCATCATACCTTCACTCATGATAATTTTTTGTACAAGAGAATTAAATGTTATGCTGTTTTAAGTAGTAAGATTTAAGTAATGATTATAAAATGTAATGTCCTTTTTAAAATAAAAAAAGATAATTCAAGCAGAAAATGATACTTTTCTTGAGTTAGAAATTTTATCTTCAACAAAGGCATACGTTTTACTTGTCTTTCAATTTGTCTATATGAATACGACCGTCAGTTTTTTTTTCTTTTGTGGTATTATGCATAATATTACAAATAAAAAAAATAAAACCACAAGTAATCTGTCAACAGCATTTTTATATATAAAGAAATTAATCTGGCCTGAAATTACAACATTTGCTGAATGTGTTAGATGACTCTTTAAATTTATATATACTTGAAATAGAATATACCTTCGATAAAACTTATTAGAGCGTCACTTTCTAGTTTCTAGGCAGTAGGAAAAAAATCTACCTAATTTTGTCATTGTCTTAGAATGGTAATGGTATACATTTATTATCGCGGAGCAAGATAATAGGCTATCTTAAAACGTGAGTTGTTATTATTATTATTATTAGTACATGTATTTGCACTGTTGTATAAACTGACCAATTTTCATTGTTTTGTAATTTACTTGTATGTGTAAGTTTTATTTCTACTCAAATCATTCATCTGCTTGGTGTAGTTAGTGTGATTATTGTTTTATATCAAAATAAGTGTACATTGAATAAATATGTTGCAGAATTTCTGAAATGTTAAACTTTTTCTTTGCTTTGTCCTGTTTGTATTTACTGATCAGACTGAGTCTCCCAATATGAATTTGTGGGTGGTCAACAGTGATTACTGGTAGTGGTAGGCCCTCCTTCTTTCCTTTCACCATTTTATATGTCTCCTGTTGTTTCTTAGTCTTTGTAGGCTACAAGATGGTTATGGTAGATTTAAATCCCAGTGAAATAATTGAGGAGCTCAGTTCCCCCAAGTTCCCACGTCAATTTAAGTTTGCGTCACTCTGTTAATATAAATCTACGTTACAATGACATAATTATAAGTCACTCTTTTCTATACTCTGCACAATATTAGATCTACTACAATGTCATTTTCACTCTCTATGGAAAACAATGGCCCATGGATTTGAATTGACTGGTCAAGCCAGGGAAACATCGCCAATACCCACCACTTTGACCGCTGTAGGTCAGATGTCCCATGAACATGGGAAGGAGGATACTTATTGTCTTCAGACTTCTTCTTTTCTTCTTCGTCTTCTCCATCATCATTTTCCACCGAAAAGGAAAAGGATGAATGATGAACTGAAATAAAGATAAGAATAATACAAAAATGTCATAATACACCATGTATTATTATCATTATTATTATTATCATCATTATTATTATCGATACCTTTCACTCTCTCAGTGAAGATTATATTCAACATTGCCTCATTCAGGATTTCAAGTGGTTAACCTATATAGATTTAAAAGCCCAACTATTTTACATTTTAGTGCAGGCTTCTTGATAGAAATGCATGAGAGGTTAAATGATAGATTCTGCACTTGAACTGGTCATGTAATATGTGACCTTTGTAGAGGAGGAGGTTGAGGGGAATAAGAAATGTCGAACCGTTCTGCCATCCTAGATATTAATGGTGCCGTTGTTCAATAATTTAATTTTGTGCTTCTTTCTGACACAATACAGATAATTACAATGAACTCTTCCAATAGAAGAAGAAAATGTTTGCATATACATGTGTACATCTAACAACGTTCAAGGTTTCTAAAAGGCTTGTAACAGTGTTGCTAGTAATAGTAGTACATGTGCATGTAGTAGTGTATGACTAAGTTTAACATTACTATCAATCCAAGGTTTTTAACTGGTCGTTGGATTTTGAGGATTGTCTCATACCCTCATTCAAATCTGGTTATTGGGCAGGAGGATTATATGATCAGTTGTTTCAGGACCCTTTTTAATATCGTAGGTTTGTTTAAGTAGTCTCTGAGCTGCCATTTGTGCGTGTTGGAGACAGTTATGTCGTGTCTTGTAATAAGTCTGTGACCCAGTATTTAAGTGTGTTTTAAACCTGGGAGGGTTTCAGTTGCGTCTTTGATTACATTTCAGAGGGTTGTCGTCTGTAGTATCTTTCAGCCTTTATGCTATTTTTGAATGGCTTCCTTCTCCTAAGGTGGGGTAGTGTAATTGAGCTGATGGTCGGGAGCCATTGAGCAGGTGTTGATTTGAGGCATCCCGTGATGATTCTCATTGAATCTCTCGTTTAGTATGGGAGTATTGAGAGCTTCTTTTTCATATAGGGGCATGCTTTGGAGAGTGCGAAAGATAAATGTTCTTTGAAGCAATTGGGATGCTCCCAAGATGTTCCTGTTAATTTTCTCATTAGGTAGTTTCTTTTGCAATGTTAATGGCATTTCCTTCCAGATATTGTTGGTAGATAAGTTGTGTATCCAGAGTAACATCTAGATATTTTTGGTCGTGACCTGTTACGGCTGTAGGCAAACACAGTCACTCTCACATATCACTACGGAATGCCAGGCTAGAGTGTGGTAAAGGCATCCTCTGCCAAAAGGAGAAGTAAGGCTTCTCCCTTCCTCCACATGTCTCTGGGACATCTTTGAGCAAGGTGGAGTACCCGGTTAACCCTCCCATCCCCTCCCAACTGCCTTCTCCTGGACCCACACCTCCACACTACGACGATACAGATTTGCTAGTAATAATCAAAATGGTAATAAGAAATGGATCTTATAACTGAAGATTCGTGAACTAAGGAACCTCAGCACGTCTCTGGTAATAATTGACACCGGATGATGAAATGTTATCATAATCATCTTCAACTTCAAGAGTTAGTTAACCTACTTATTTACTTTACTTTTACATTTACACCAGATGTGCGAACTGTGTATCCTCTTCATCTAGGTCAGATAAAAATCCACAACAAAAAACAATCGTGATACAATGTATCATGATACTGAGGGTAAGTTAAGAGCATTGTGGGACTCAAAGTAGTGAAAAGACTTAAATTTATTGTAAATTATAGTCATATCCAGTTTTGTGATTTCTGTATACGGTATACATGTAATAACAATACTAATGGTAATAACAATGATATTAGTAATAATAACAATAATATTGATTATAATGATAATTATACATATAATAATAATAATAGTAGTAAGAATAATGATGATGATACATGTAATAATAATAATAATAGTAATAATAATAATGATAATGTTGATGATAGTAATAATAATAATAATAATAATAATAATAATAATAATAATGATGATAATAATAATAATAATAATAATAATAATAATAATAATAATAATAATAAATAATCAACTAAGAGGCTTTGTCTTCATAAATTTTAATGGTATGACTATGAGCTTTGTAGGGATATCCAACAGGAAATGTGACAGGATGAACAAGCATCTCGACATTCTCTACATACATTCTATTTATAGCCTGTAAATAACATCGACACTTCTCTCGTTTACGATAACATCGACGATTTAGAGTCGTACATCTTCATTGTTTTAATAAATGGGATATTTCACAACTGACAACTGGTTTTGAAATATAGTAGATCTAGTTCTACTTAGACTAGATCTTAACGTCTGTATCTAGTTGATTAGATTAAACAGGTAAGAGTTAGAGCATGGTAGGAAATTTTATGAATGAGAATGTAATCTCCTCTGTCTGTACATAACAATGGAATAAAACACATTTTACATCTAGATCTAGATCTAGGCCATATATTTCCTTTCGATCTCCAGAGATTTAGATCTAGAACCAGAGCTAGAGCTAGATCTATGTAGATCTAGGTTTTTCTAGACTCTAGAGATCTAGATTCTAGATCTAAATGAGCCATATAGATCTAGATCTATGTAATTGTCTTGATTCTACCTCTGGATAGTGAAGGAGTACCATTGACGCCAGTCGGAGTTCCAACCAAGGCCAAGGGACATATTAATATATTAAAGTAGGTTTATTGTGAAGAGGTGAGATACACAGTTGGCGTTTGGTTTTTGTGGGGATAGATCCAGGTCTATAGCTTCTAGATTTAAGAAAGATTGTGGGATAATCGCACTTGAGTTCCACCAAGGTTTCACCGTAAATACAATTACAAACCCAATTTATGCTCGATACTGGGCACGGTCCCAATAGCCCTCTTTCACTGTCTCATGCTCCTCGATCGCTGAGTCGTTGCCCTATTATTACTCCTGGATTATCACCGCCGACCCTAGTACATGTAAATGAAATTGAAAGTACACTGCGGCGGTGCTTAAGTCACAAAGTGGGACCAGGCAGAATATCGGGAATACACGACAGCAGTGCCAAAGCGTGAGTTGTAACAGAGAGACGACTGACTTTGGAAGACGACTTGGAAACACAAAAGCAGAGTTTTTTGTTGTTTGTTTTAATGCAGACGCTGAACCCCACTCTTTCCTCCAGAAGATGATAAAACTGGGAGACAGATCCAAAAAGGATGTAAAATAATAATATTATTCTTATTACCCGCTGTCAAGAAACAATAATTGCGTTGGTCAGTTATTTTGAAGAAGAAGAAGGCAGACACAATGAGTATTTATATAAGATATGCAGATTTTCCTGACAAAAATGACGCGATTAGACATCGACTTGTACTAGGGTGCAGAGACAGAACTTTCACTGAAGGTACAGAATGTCTTCAGCCGAGCAACATGAAAAGCTTTAGGGCTAGTTGTTGTAATAGGCAATTTAAATGAAGTAGGGCTGAAAACTGTTGGAGAGGTTAAATGTGAACCAGTGAAGATACAGTTTCGAGATGATGCCACACCGACTCGCTCCAGTGGCCAGACAAATACCTCTTCCATTGATGAAAAAGTCAAGGCAGATTGAAGGAAGGAAATGTCATTCAAGAAATTGAGGATCCAACTGATTGGCTGGCATCAATTGTACCAGTGTTAAAACCAAATGGTAACGTGAAGAATCGGTTTAGATCTCAAGAAATTGAACAAGGCTGTAAAACGTGAACGTTTTATTCTGCCAACTTTTGACGATATTATCCACGAGCTCAAGGATTCAACAATCTTTTCTAAACTTGACGCAGCCAGTGGATTTTGGCAATTCTGTTTGACCCAAATCAGCAAAATACAGCGTTCATCACACTGTTTGACAGGTACTATTTTACGATCTTCCATTTGGAATAACATCAGCGCCAGGAATATTTCAACGTAATATATTATGACGAAATAACTGCAAGGAATGAAAGGCGTTTATCTGTTGCATGGACGATATAGTATGTCATTCTTCCTCTAAAGAAGAGCACATTTAGCTATTTTATCGAGATTGTCTTATTTCTATGCCACTTCCAGAACGACCATTTCAAAAGCTGGTAACCGATTTGTGCGAAGTAAAAAATCAGATGTACCTAGTAACCATCGATTGTTACTCTAGATACTGATATTGCACACCTTTAAAAAATGACTTCCAGCAGGCATCATTTGCAAGCTAAAGATCTTATCGGCCGCACATGGGACTTCCAGAAACAGTTGTATCAGACAATGGTCCACAATTTGCTTCAACTGAGTTTAAAGTTTTTCCAGAACCTGAAATTTCCATCATATCACCAGTAGTCCACAATATCCTCCGTCGAATTGTGAAGCAGAGAGAGCTGTGTGAACAGCTGAAGGCATTTTCAAACAAAAAGATGTCCACCTAGCGCCTTAGCATACAGAGCAACGCCCTATCCCAAGTCTTGCTATGAGTCCAACAGAAATGACTATGGGCAGAAAGACACGCACAACCGTTCCTACTTTGCCAAACAATCTGCAAGGAAACCCTACAATATATGGAACCGGGATCAGCGAGCTAAAGAGTGTCAGAAATACTATTATGATCAACATCATAGTTCACAGGATCTTCCAGATCTTTATCCAGGTGATCATGTGACGAGCCAAAATCAACGGAGATAAAACGGGAATCTCTGCCAAAGTCGTTGGCAAATGCTGCCCTGTCATATATTGTTGGCAACCAAAGAGGAGAATTACGAAGAAATCGCTGCCATTTGCAACTGGATAAGCCCGCCCATCACATGATAATTCATCACCAGAGGTAATTCATCAACCAGATAATTCATAACCAGATAATTCATCAACATCGACCTATGATGAAGACAACAATCTCTCAGATGAATCATCGGAAAAGTATTCGAAGGAAGTCCTATCATGCCCTTGAGCCTGACCCACCGCCTTCAGTTCCCAGATCTTAAGCTCGCTCACACGCTGTGGTCCAGCCATCATTAAACCAGCATGATTCCGCGGATGGTTAATTTCGTTATGTTTTGTCATGTTAAATTAATGTGTGAAATTCAACTTGGATTAGCAGTCATCAATATGATCAGTTACGAAAACAACTATATTGTGTTTCCTAAGTATTGGGAGAAAGAGCAGCATTTGCAACAACATTCGGGCAATGCAAAACAGGAGGGACAGAATTCAGGATGTCAGCACTGTAGAATTGGGAAGGCGACAGCAGTATTTCTAGATCGCTAAGACCATTTAGAATTCACAGACCGCATTCTAAAAAACAAAGATCTGCATTTTCAACACAAAACATAAAATCAGTCCTGCTGTATGCTCAGAAACATGGCACGCCACTAAAAACATCCACAGAAGATTTTTCTTCTTTTCTTGATCAGTTCCCATTCTACCTTTCGGTGTATGTGGGCTCAGATGCCTGAGATGATCTTTTCTCCACGATGCCCTGTCCTGGCATTTTCTATTTCCTTCCAAAAATGTTAAATTTATATTCTTCAATGCCTCTTTTATATCTTCTTCCCAATTTCTCCGAGGTCTGCCTTTTTGGTCTTTTACGTTGGGCTTTAGCACTGTATACTGATTTAGCTATTCTATTGTCATTTATTCTGTTTACATGCCCAAACCATCTCAAACGATTTATTTATATCTTAGTTTTTTATGCCATCTGCTTTGGTTTGATCTCTTATTGTTGTGTTTCTGATTTTGTCTTTTAGTTTTCCCTACTACTCTTCTTTTAGACATTTCATTTCAGCTGCCTGTACTCTATTGTATTCTCTACTGTCTAAGGTCAAGGTTTCACTGCCATAGGAGGAGATTATGACAATAAACTGTGTAGTATACTGCCATTTTAGTTTTTTGTTGACATTCTTGTTTACCTACAAATGCCTTTCCTAGATGGTTATATATTGCACTTGCCTTTTTGATTCTCTGGCTGATTTCTTCTCTACTTTTCCCTCCGAGTTAATCATTGCTCCTAGCTAATTGTACCTTTGAAATTGTTCTAAATTCTCCCTGCCAATTTAAGATTCGTGTTTTAGCTTTTCTAGTTGCTAGCATTGTTTTGATTTTCTTTTCATTTACTCTCGTTCCTCTTTTATTTAGTTCATTGTTCACAATGTTGATATTCAACTGAAGGTCCTTTCTGATTTTCCAAACAGAACTAAATCATCGGCAAATGAAAGCATTGACAAATTTACTGGTTTGAGCTTCCACATACCTACTTTCATTTTCTTCATTTTTGGAGGATGCCTTTGCAACTAAATCCATAAATGTGATAAACAAAAGAGGACTTAGGACACAACCCTGTCTTACCCCTATATCTACATCAAATTCTGCAGATACATTTCCAGCTACTCTCAGACTGCACACATGTTGGTTTATTGTAGAAACTTTTAATAGCTTCTATGAAATTTTGCTCTTCATTGTGTTCTTTAAGGAATGTCATAGGTCGTCCCTCCTCACAAAGTCAAATGCTTTTTCTAGATCAATAAAACACAGGCAAGTCAATATTTCTCTCAGGAATTTTTTCTATTATTTGTCTAATTGTAAATATGTGGTCTTGTACACATCTTCCGGTCTAAATCCACTGATGTTCTTCAATCTGATCCTCTACTCTTTTCTTTAGTCTCATTTCCAGTATCTTGAAATATGCTTTTCCCTGGTACGCTAAGCAGTGATATCCTCTATAGTTTGAACATTCCATAGTTGATCCTTTTCTCTATGTATTGATACTACCATTCCTTTTTCCAGTCGTCTGGCACCTGTTTGGACTTCCATGCTTGTTGGCATATTGCCTCTCTCCTTGGTTTTTAATCAATTCTGGATAAACTTGATCTGCTCCTGGGGCTTTTTCCTGATTTCACTTTTCTTATAGCTGTTTGGATTTCTTCCATTGATATATCTACATCTTCAGCTGTCTCTTCTGGATAATTGTTACTCTTACTAATTGATCTTACCTTGTTTCATATGTTTCTTGAGGGATTTTGTAATTGGTAGGTCATTTTCCATGCCTCCATGATTTTGTTGTCACCTTCATTATTTCTCCTTTTGGCATTCTTAATTTGTTGTATTGGGCATGTTGGTTCTTTCTCATGTTTCATTGCCCCCCAGAACACATATTGATATCCTTGATAGCTTTCTGAAGTCTTTGTCCATCTCTTCCATTGTTCCTATTTTGCTTTCTTCACTTCCTCTTTGGCGATAGTTCTTTTATTCACGTAATCTATCCTATCCTCTGTCTTTTATTTGCAAGTATTTCTTCCATAAGTGTCCTTCTTTTCTTTGTCCATGGTCCAAAAATCACAGTCCGTGTTCGTTTCCCATTTTCATCGTTGGAAAGGTCAGTCGGGTATATTATATTTATTTCTCTGCATCAGTTTGGTTTTGGATAAGCAGGGGATTAGGGCCCACTAAAAATTTAGGTAGATGGTGGGGCTGCCACCTTGAGGCCCCGTACCAGGCCTTGTTCTTTGTCAGGGCATCCCCTAGCCTTGGTCATTTAAGACCAGCCTGTGGTTACCTGTCCACTGCCCGGACAAGAAGACTCCAAACATTAATTATTAACAGATGCCTGAGACAAATCCTACACATCAAATGATTTGATAAAACTACAAACAAAGAACTTTGGGGAATAACACATCAAGATCCGATAGAAGTAAAGAATAAGAGAAGGGATAGCTTGGACACACCTTTAGAAAATCAGCAGAAAATATAACGTGTCAGGCCTTAAGATAGAATCCACAAGGGAAGAGAGGTTGAGGGAGAACAAAGACAACATGGAGGAGGTCAACCCTACAGGAAGCTCGGCAGCTGGGCCTTTCCTGGAATGAGACAGAGATGGTGGCGCAGGACAGAGTGAAGTGGAGAGACCTCATTGGTGACCTATGCCCCTCACAGGGTACAAGGGTGTAAGTCAAGTGAACCCATTGTTCTTTTATACTTGGTGAGCATGCTGATGGTTTGACCATTGCTAGCCACAAAGACCCGAAGGTACAACGAATATGGCCAATGCGAGAATGGGAGCAATGAAACTGTTTACAGGTCCCTAACTCAATCATGATCAATTAAAACAACAGGTAATTTCGTGCAACTTACGACATCAATGGGGACAGGCATTTAGACAGTAGTAACTAAATGTATTATAACCAAACGAAAGTCAGACATGTCCTATTCAACCATTGGTTTCAGTCATGCCACATGGCTGTTATCATTGACCTTTTATACTGCTCGAGTTCAAGTAAGCTGCTGTGTCAGGTTTGGGAAAATGATGGAGGCCAGTCACGGAATACTGCGGCAAATGGGAGCATATTTGTCTCTTTTTTTCACCATACGTTTTTTTCTTAGTTATGTCCCTTGGTTTAGGCTCAACGATGGGAGTCCTTCCATCTAGAATTAGCGAGTCAAGTTTAAAAACTTCAAACAGCTGCCAATGTATTCTTTGTCACTATTGTAAGTTGCAGTAATAAATATAAAATATGCATCTATGCACGGCTTTGCCGAAACTTGGCGACACACAACTGCTGGAATGAATGAGATTCCAGAGACCCAACTTTGGATTAGATTTGACACTTGGGGGAAGGGGTAGGCAAAGTCCTCCTTTTCAATTCTCCTCTTCTAAAGAAGAAAATATAAAAGTCAACTTTTCTTTTCAAATCTTCTTTAATATTGCATTTAATTGAAGTCAAAATTTTTTGTTTTTCAGATAACCTGACATAAAAATCAAAATGTCCTTTCAAATGAATGCGCCACCCTCTCGATTGGCAAGGAAATTGAAAAGGAGCGCCAAGAAGAAGGCGAGGCTGGGGAAGAGCCTAAAAAGCAATCCCAGAGAAGAATGGAAAAAGCAACGAGAATTGGAAGAGATGAGAAAGGCTGGAACGCCCCAGCCATGAAAGACGAGGAGGAAAGTAAGTCAGGATTTGCAGTTCAGGTTTTAGTTTTTTTTTACAAATTTTATATTTAATCAACAAAGTTGGTGAGCGTTATAATAGCTCCTTTTTAATTGATATCTATGAAAAAACTTAACCATAGATATCAAATTTTGACATGAAATTGTCAAGACTGCTGCAGTATGAGAATATTTTGTTGTGTTAAAAAAAGATTATTTGACCATGCAGATAAGTTATTTCGGGAGGGATGCTGGAGGTCTTTGTACATCAATTTTGGATATTGACATTGCTATCAAAGATGCTCAAAAAGCATGGGTTCTAAAAAGAATTTGGAGAACACTTGCTGGATAGCATTGCACATGTAATATATATGGACAATAACAATGGAGGATGTGATTTTATCATTTTATCTCACTGTTCACAGGGACATCAATCCACACATTCCCCAATATATCATGCAAGCCCCTTGGTATTTTGGATCTGACACAGCAACTCTTAAACATCAGAGGCAACAAGATGAGAAAATCCAGACTTATGCTCCTCTTAACGTTCAATTAAAGAAGGGCATCAAAGAGGTATGATGGACGACAATCTGAGACATTTTTCTTAAGTTATTAAAAAATATATGTATTTATCTTTTAGTTTATTTATTAGTGCGACAAATTCTCTCAGTAAAGAGTTTTGTTGCCTTGTCAAATTGTGATTATATTTTTTTCTTCATTTTCTTTTGGTTTGGTTTTGTCTATAGTTGCTTCTTTTCCTTAATTCCCACTTAAAATATTGGTACTGTGTCTGCTTTGGACTATGTCAGATGTAGGCCAATAGTGAATAAGTTCATTTTTACTTTCCTGTGAGTTTTCTACGGATGATTCACATTTAATTTTATTAAAATGCATAAATTAAAAAAAAGATATGTAGGGATAAAAAAGTCCTTGAAATGAATTCTTTTGAAGCAAATAAAACAGTTATTTGATAATATCGCGATAAAGTAGAAAAAAGGACGTACGCCAAATGGGTAGCCGAAAGTGGTTATTCTGCTTGACTTTGGATCATGAAGTTCTGAGTTGAATCATTGCACAGCTAGGTCCTATGTTGTGTCTGACAATGGGAAAGACACTTAACACGCATTTTCTCCTCTCGACCCAGATGCAATACTTCTAGTTTGGAAGTAAAAACCTGCGTCAGACTAGCATCCTGTCCAGGAGGTCATCATGATCACCTGTTTTGCTTCACGCTATAGAAACTGATATACACTCTGGCTCTACGGGCTGTGATGGTCTTGAAGGAGCTGTTTTTGGTACAAAAGGGTAGCAGCTTGAGGATAATTATAATTTTGCCTCATTAGCTAAAGTGCTAAAATTAAAAATTCCTGTGGGGCTTGATTAGGTCGACGGTCATTACTTTGAATGGGCAATTCAATTTCCTTTATGTGTAATTGAACATTATGGCCCAATTAAAGGGTAATGACATTAAATTGTATTAAAGCCCTATAGGAACAAAGACGAGACAAGGGATAGACATAAAAATGTTGGTCGTCATAGGAATTGAACCCGCAACCTCTGCGCGGTACCCATCGCCTCACCATGAAAGGAAAGCGCTACCAACTAAGCTTGGTGGCCAAAGATTTTTTTCTGTATATTCCTTGTATTTATCTTGTCTTTGTTCCTTGACCACTTAAAGGGCTACTCAAAGAGATTATCTTGTCAAATGGTTGACTTTTATGTATTTTTATTACATTGTGAGTATCTCCTTTGCTTTTTGTACTCCATCAGGGTCCAGCTGCGGTCAAGTTTAGAAAGGGTGCCTGTGGAAACTGTGGAGCAATGACACACAAAAGAAAGACTGCTTAGAGGTATTACATGCAAAGAAAAGGCTGTTGTATTTTCAAACAATTATAAAATAGATTAAACTTCAGGCAGAGGACCAGTATACTATGAAATGTGGCGGCGATTTTCATGGCTTCCTCAAACTAATGTTAAACAGGATGTATAACTATGTATTTCTTCTTTTGATTAAATAAGGCAGATTTTTTCTGGTCCTCCTGTGGACCCAGCAGCGAAATGAGTAACTAGGTCTGTTCAACTTTGACGGAAGTAAAGGTGACGTGGCAGCGATGGCAAACTACCACATTGATGCTGTATGCCTAGAAAAATTAGGGCCCTGCTCCTGATTACCCTACTCTCAACTTTCAGCATGGACTTTTTACTTACTGTCCTAATTAATACTTTACGTTTGTGTGTGATGACCTTCATTTTACAAACTGTCAGATATAAAGGGAAAAAAGGGGAAGGGGAGGATTTATGCAAGTACACACACACACAGAGGCACACATTTTTGACATTTGTGTTGATGAAAGCAAGATTGTTAATTGGTTGCGATCATGTCACCAGTCTCCACTTACTCTATGTATCATATCGGTCACCTATTTAATATATGGTACTCACCATATTTGGTTCTTCGTGGCTTATATGCCAGTCTTCATCAGTTAAAAAAAGAAAGTGCAATTATTGTGAATGGGCTGTTGATTCCTTTACTAAGCCTAGCCATTGTTGACTGCCAACATAGCAATGGGAACTTGCTTTGCAATGAATGAAAGATTTTTACCTTTTCTTTTTGCAGTTCAAATCCTTTTTTTTTCTTTAGTTTTTATTTTATGGCTTCATGAACTGTCACATCTTGTAACTTATCCTGGAATCAAGAGGATGATCATTTTGCCATGTCTTCAACAAGATTTTGCCAGTAAAACATAGATATCTCTTTCTGCCCCCACACCCCCACACACACACACACACACCCACAAGGGGGGAAAAAAAGGAAAGACCCAAACCCAACCCCGCCCCAAAACAAATGACAAAACAACAAAAGATATAGCTCGAAATGAAATGCATATAGTGCAATTTTCTTTTCTGCGCCCCCAAGTTTTATTTCTTATTACTTTTCACAGCACAAGAGGATTATAATGTTGTCAGCATACTTCCTCCAGTGAATCAATGCTTATATTATATCTATGACATGAGGAATGAAATGGAGCCAACTTTTTCTGTATTGGTTTTTTTTGGTGGGGGGGTTTGTGTGTTACCTTTTTATACTTTTATACATAGAATGTTGGTATATTGAAAATGATAATGTTATGCCTTAGATATTGTATCCTTGGTTTTTGTCATTAAAAATATTTGTGTGTGTGTTTCAATCTCTTAGCGACCTCGCAAAATTGGTGCCAAATTCACTGGTGATAAGATTGCTCCAGACTATTAACATTATTCCTACTGTCACGATGGATTTTGAAGGGAAACGTGACACTTGGAATAACTTTGATGCTGAGGACCACCAACGCCGATTACAGGACGAATACCGCGAAATAGAAGAGGTGGGAAATTTATTTAGATGTCTCACTGTGATCTAGCCTTTGTGTAAGCAAATATTAAGAAGGAAAATCTGTATACATGAGTAAGGCATGTAATTGGCCTTTTGAGAGTAATTTTTCAGTTTTATCAAGAGCTATAGTTATTTGTTAAAGAATAAAAGAAAATGGGTTTGTTTTATAGTCACAGGAAATATTTGATTATCTTTATTCGCTAAAGTTTACAGTCATGGTAATTAGGTTCAGTAGGAAAATTTGAAATCGTCTTTGAAGTACATTTGCATTTGAACATGTTTTTGAAAATCTTAAGGCTTTCCGTGAAACTTAAGAATGAATGGCACATTTTTTCATGACAACTTTGTATTCCTTGGAATGTGTTTTACAAAACAAAAGTAGTTAGACAGGAAAATAGGCAGATGAGACAGATAAATGACTCATATTTTGTCTATCCTCTGAAGATATAGTGCCTGCATTTATACAAATGTACAAATCATACCTAAGGGTAATCATGTAATACCAAATGTATCAAATTTCCCTTAATAAGGGAAATATTAATCATTATCAAAAGCCATTTCCCTTTAGATATTTGTTGGACAAATTTAGATATTTGTGTTTGCTTGTGTTCAATCACTGCAGACTTTCATCCATCTTTAGGGTGTAGATAGTCATGCGATTGATGACTGAAATAGCTCAAAGGATTCAGGACCAGACATATTTAGCCATGCACATATTGCTTCCAAAAAACATTGAAGCCCTAGTTTATTGTTTTTAAGCCTCTTCTTATTACCAAGGAAAATGATCTTTGTTTTCTGGCACCAGCTTTCAAACGAAGCGTGTTTCAATTATGGCGTTAGCCCTAGCAACTTTTATGTTGTTCCTCTGCAGTAAATTTTGCAATTTTACACTTTTTGGGCTTTACTTATCACATATGGGTTGAATTGCTAACACTAACAGCTGAAATACAGCGATAGGTGTTAATTCTCTTTTACACCCCCTAAATGCCTATTGTTGTTGTTTGTGGTTTATGCAATACAGACACATACATTTCATTTGTACTTTTGTTTATATTACAGGCCAAACGTTCTTTAAAGGGACAGTCCCTTGATGCATCACTCTTGAGGAGCAGCAAGAAGGAGAAGAAGCTGAGCCGGTATGGTCAGAATTTGTATCATAAGTCATTCATGTTACAACGACTTGTGGAAGGAAAATATTATTTTTAGATTTCTTGTCAATTCCTGGGGTCATTCCGTATCTAAAACTTCCGGTACACTCAAATTTGAGTATGATTAAGATGATATTGGGATGAATTTCATAAAATAGTTTTGGTTATGAGTTGCACCAAAAGAATTGTGAATAGTCAATGTCTGCTGTCCCATGTCATAATAGTTTATCATATGAAAAGAAGAAGGGGCAATTTGCATTTATAATAATTGATTTATGATGCAATTCTAAGAGCAAATTAATTTATATGCACAGTGCTCAGTATTTTACTTATTTCTCTGAATATTTTTATAGAAAATTTAACGGAAAAATTTTCAGTTACCTGTGGTGGACACTAGTTGCCTATGACCAGTGGCTTTTTAAAAATAATTTTAATAGCAATTTTTAGGAAAAGATTGAAAACCTTTTTTTCATTTATGTCTTTCTGTTACAGGATAGTGATGAAGGCGATGAAGATAAGTATGCTGAAGAGATGGACATGCCTGGACAGAAGTTTGAAACAAAACAGAGAATTACAGTGAGGAACTTGCGTATCAGAGAAGACACAGCCAAGGTAAATAAGACCAATTCAGTTTGTAAACAAAAATGTCAGGTTTACATTTAGCAACATAATCATCTCTGATTTCAATCCTGGTTGGTGTTAAAAAATGTTTTTTTTAATTTTTTCACTTAAAATTTGATGTGTGACATATTGAAATGATATGTTTCTTCACTCTGAAATAGAAGTTTCTAATCTTTATATTTCTGGATTATGCAACTGGTTTTTTTTTCTTTGCTAAGAGAACGTCATTGTTTTACATTTGACACCTGCAATCTTCACATTATCTTCCTCACAGTATTTGTACAACTTGGATATCAATTCAGCCTACTACGACCCCAAGACCCGTTCCATGAGAGAAAATCCATTGAAAAACACAAGCAAGGAAGATATTACAGAGTAAGTCACTTGCGAGAAAGAATTATTTTTTAACCAGGTGGAATTTTTAATGATTTACCTTCCTTTGTTTACTCATTTCTCTATCTTTTTTCTTTTGTTTTTTTGGGGTGTTTTTTTATCCCAATGAAGTCAACAAAGGCAATATGAGGCACATAATTTGATTGATCGGGGGGGGGGGACGAGTCCTGAACATGTTTTCAATATGTGATATAGACCATTTTTGACCACTACCATGTCTAAATTAGCTGAAAAAAATCTTTCTTTTTTTTTTATCATATGGTTGCCAAGGAGTGCTGCCATCTTGGTTTTTCATTGCGAAAATGCCTATAACTTCATTTCAAATAGGTGTTTTCAGTTTTTAACAAACTTGGCTACAACTTTGCACACACGTTACTTGGTTCAATATCTAGCTGCATCCCCTAGCTTTTTTAGATTAATTAAACGGTTTTGATTTTATGAATTTTTGGAAAATGCATATAGCAACCTTTCCTATTTTTGGCAAATTGGATCTCCTAAAAATTCCTTTTGAAAAGATTTGAAGAGATATTGAAAATCACTACAGGGTGAAATTTTCTATTGCGTCATAGATGCTATATACCAAAATTTGGGGCAATTGGACAAGAAATAAAAAAGTAGATTGTATATCACTGTCAAAAAGTAACATTTTGAAAAAATCGCATTTTTAACAATTGTTTCCATTACTTAAATGTTTTTTTCGCATTTAAACCTATAAAAGAATAATATAATACTTTGAAACATCATACGATCTTGAGAGTCTATCAAATACTTCATGGCGACCCTACTTCAACTGCTTCAGGTCTCTTATTTCGTAATATTTCCGTAATTTTCGGCCAATCAATAATATTCAAAACAATTCCTCAAAAGTACATTTTTCAGTAGAGTACTTTGTGGTAATTAAAATAGTATCAACTTGTTGTACTTTAGACAAAATTTCCGGCTTTTATGGTACAATCAATGTGTTGAAGGTTAGGCAAGTATCGTTTCTAAAAAATCGTATAAAATGAAAGAACCGTTACTGAGCCTTTTTTGTGGTACCAATGGGAAAGGAATAAACTACTCCATCCAGTAGTGCAATAAACGAGAATGGTCCGATTTGTGTTAAAAAGCGCCTTCCGCAGGGACTCATCCCCCTCCCTTATTACTGCAAGGTCATGCTTTTTCATATTTCTGTACCCGACTGGAGTAAAAAGAAATGTTGAAGTAGAAGAGTAAAAGTAATGCGTTAAAAACATGTTTGATTTTCTTCCCGTTTATGTTCAGTGCTAGTTTTCTTTATAAAATTATGCACTGTATTCACCATTAACTTTGTTTTGTTTTCTTTCAGATTGAAATTTGGAGGAGACAACTTTGTTCGCTTTTCAGGGATGCTCATGAAATGGCTAAAAGACAGTGTAAGAAAATCGTTTCTGTATGAAAAAATTTTTTAGTTGTAATGAACGATGAAGTCATTATTTTGATAATCACTCAGGCATTTTGACCTAGCTGCAAGAGCGTTTTTATAAAACTTGACAGTGTCTCCAACTTTATCATACAAAAGCAAAAGGTATGATGGATATAATGCAAGTCTATGAAAGACTAGCTTCTTGGGTCTGCAGTGAAAGTTTCCTTATCACAGAAAGAATTATAGTTATATTTTGGGCCAAAAAAAATTTCTACTGCAAAAAAATGTTTCTTACCTTACTACCCGTTAATAAACTCTTGTTTCATTCAGGCATAAATGGGAAATAATAACAGGTTAGAAGTTTAGACCTCTGACTGACTAGCGTCCTGTCCAGGAGGTGATTGCTATTTGTTTCACACTTTAGAAACCAAAATAAGTTTGAGCTCTATGGACGGGATTGGCATCGGTAGCTGAGCGGTCAGGCTGCCGGACCGGGGACCATGAGATCCCTCCCGTGTTAGGATCCTAGCAAAGTTAGGTCAACGTCATATTCTTTGAGAAAGACACGTAACACGCAATTTCCCCACTCTCCTGGTGCACGGTACAAACACTAGCTTGGGAGTAAAGCCTGCGTCAAAGTGTCTTGACCAGAAGATGGTTATTATACCTATTCCACTTCACGCTATTGATCGGGATAACTAGCTTGGGATGGGTAAGCTCTGACTCTATGGGTCGGGATAAGCTCTGACTCTATGGGTCGGGATAAGCTCTGACTCTATGGAGTCGGGATAGCTCTGACTCTATGGGTCGGGATAAGCTCTAACTCTATGGGTGGGATAAGCTCTGACTCTATGGGTCGGGATAAGCTCTGAAGCTCTTCTATGGGTCAGGATAAGCTCTGACTATGGGTGGGATAGCTCTGACTCCATGGGTGGGATAAGCTCTGACTCTTGGAGAAACTTGATTCTTTTACTTTTTACTATGGGATGGATGGAACAGCCTTGAAGGAACTTTGTTTTACTTACCTATTCTTCTATCACATTGATACCTCCAGGAAAAACATCGATCAGAGATGTTTGACTACGCTAACTGTTTCTGGGTTTATTTGTGTTCCCTCTTAACTAGATTGAAATAAACTTCCTGCTTTGACATGGCAATGTGAAAACGTAATCTTTGGGATACTGAATATGTGGAAATACACTTTCCATTCTGTGTAGGAATTCATTAATTTTGAAAACAATTAAATGAAAGGGTGCAAACAAATAGATACAAAAAGATTGAAATGAAAAGGTATACAAGTACATTAATTTTATCAAAAACTATTTTCGTCATTTTTTTGCACTCTACATGGGGGAACCTTATGAGCTTTTGGGAATACTGAATGAAAATACATAACAAGTCGTTTAGAATGCATCAATATCAAAAACAATTCAATTAAAGTGTGCAAACAAATAGATACAAGAGATTGCAAATGAAAAGGTATATACATTGACTTATCAGAGCTTTTGCATAATTTTTGTGTGCAGTGTTTGCATGGGAAGCCTATGGCGTGGAAAATGACATCCATCTTCAGGCCGATCCAACCAAGTTGGAACTCTTGCACAAAGAATTCGACAAGCGAAAGGATAACTTCAAGAAAGTCGGCCAAAGACACGATCTTAGAGAAATATGGAGGGGAAGAACATCTCAGAAGCACCCCAAAACAACTTCTTCTTGCTCAAACGGTCGGTAATTCCTACTCTCTCTCTCTCTCTCTCTCTCTCTCTCTCTCTCTCTCTCTCTCTCTCTCTCTCTCTCTCTCTCTCTCTCTCTCTCTCTCTCTCTCTCTCTCTCTCTCTCTCTCTCTCTCTCTCTCTCTCTCTCTCTCTCTCTCTCTCTCTCTCTCTCTCTCTCTCTCTCTCTCTCTCTCTCTCTCTCTCTCTCTCTCTCTCTCTCTCTCTCTCTCTCTCTCTCTCTCTCTCTCTCTCTCTCTCTCTCTCTCTCTCTCTCTCTCTCTCTCTCTCTCTCTCTCTCTCTCTCTCTCTCTCTCTCTCTCTCTCTCTCTCTCTCTCTCTCTCTCTCTCTCTCTCTCTCTCTCTCTCTCTCTCTCTCTCTCTCTCTCTCTCTCTCTCGCTCTCTCTCTCTCTCTCTCTCTCTCTCTCTCTCTCTCTCTCTCTCTCTCGCTCTCTCTCTCTCTCTCTCTCTCTCTCTCTCTCTCTCTCTCTCTCTCTCTCTCTCTCTCTCTCTCTCTCTCTCTCTCTCTCTCTCTCTCTCTCTCTCTCTCTCTCTCTCTCTCTCTCTCTCTCTCTCTCTCTCTCTCTCTCTCTCTCTCTCTCTCTCTCTCTCTCTCTCTCTCTCTCTCTCTCTCTCTCTCTCTCTCTCTCTCTCTCTCTCTCTCTCTCTCTCTCTCTCTCTCTCTCTCTCTCTCTCTCTCTCACTCTCTCTCTCTCTCTCTCTCTCTCTCTCTCTCTCTCTCTCTCTCTCTCTCTCTCTCTCTCTCTCTCTCTCTCTCTCTCTCTCTCTCTCTCTCTCTCTCTCTCTCTCTCTCTCTCTCTCTCTCTCTCTCTCTCTCTCTCTTCTCTCTCTCTCTCTCTCTCTCTCTCTCTCTCTCTCTCTCTCTCTCTCCTCTCTCTCTCTTCTCATCTCTCTATCTCTCTCTCTCTCTCTCTCTCTCTCTCTCTCTCTCTCTCTCTCTCTCTCTCTCTCTCTCTCTCTCTCTCTCTCTCTCTCTCTCTCTCTCTCTCTCTCTCTCTCTCTCTCTCTCTCTCTCTCTCTCTCTCTCTCTCTCTCTCTCTCTCTCTCTCTCTCTCTCTCTCTCTCTCTCTCTCTCTCTCTCTCTCTCTCTCTCTCTCTCTCTCTCTCTCTCTCTCTCTCTCTCTCTCTCTCCTCTCTCTCTCTCTCTCTCTCTCTCTCTCTCTCTCTCTCTCTCTCTCTCTCTCTCTCTCTCTCCTCCCTCCCTCCCTCCCTCCTCCTCCCTCCCTCCCCTCCTCCTCCCTCCTCCCTCCTCCTCCCTCCCTCCCTCCTCCCTCCCTCCCTCCTCCCTCCTCCCTCCCTCCCCACTCCCTCCTCCCTCCCTCCCTCCCCACTCCCTCCCTCCCTCCCCCCTCCCTCCCTCCCTCCCTCCCTCCCTCCCTCCCCCCCCTCCCTCCCTCCCTCCCTCCCTCCCTCTCTCTCTCTCTCTCTCTCTCCCTCTCTCCCTCTCTCCCTCCCTCCATCCCTCCCTCCCTCCCTCCCTCCTCATTCAGTTATTCACACTCTTTCTTTATGAGTAGGTTGTATCAGACTTTTTGGTTTTGCAAAATTAATTTTTGTTTAGTAGTACTTTGTATGTATTCAAGCACATTTTCAATGTAAATACAAACAGGAATGTGGTGACAGGGTTCATAGGTACTTTCCTTTATGATGAGGTCGTGGGTGTCAGTGTAGGAGGTCATAGGTTGGAATTTTTCTCCTTCAGTGTATTTTCTTGTGTATATTTCGTCTTTTGTCTCCATGGGACCCGACATCAATATAATATCAATATTGAATATTTGTGTTTTTGTATAAAAACTCTGTTTCTTTACTCTATGCTGTCTTATCTTTGGGTCTTGCCGAATATGTTTAAGAATATCATGTTTTCCTTCAAAGCCCTTTCGGCTCATAGCACAGAAGCATAACCCGGGTTCTATAGCGTGAAGCGGAGAAGATGATAATAATCACCTCTAGGAAAGGAAGGTAGTGTGATGCAGTTGTTACTCCCAAGCTGTTGCTGGTACCCATTTGCACCGGGCAGAGAGGGAAAAAGCATGTTTAGTGTTTTTTTCCCAAGGAACACATCGTCTGAAGCTAGCATTCCAGGATTTGAACTCAGGACTTCATTATCCCAAGTCCTGCAACCTTAACCACTAGGCCAGCGATGCCCAGTTTCTTTGTTTTATCAAAGATAGAGAAGAAGGATAGGCATGATTTCCATATTTTAAAGTTTTTTTTGTTTTTCATTTTGTAGGTGATTTCTTTTGAGTAGTTTGTGGGGTGTTTGGCCTTACACATTACTTACTGGTGACAAGAGTTTCATCATTTTTAAGCTTTAATGAAAATGAATCCTTTTTTTTCTTTCATTAGATGGTCTTCTTTGAGGAAGTTTGTGTGTTTGCATTACTTTTTCTTTCTTTTTTCTCATGAATTCTTTTCTTTTCATTTTTTATATATATGTATCTCCCTTCAACATATATCTTTGGTATAAATATAAAGATAGTTGTTTTCAATACCCAAACATAGAACGGGAAAAATGTCATGCGATCCATTGATAATCCCATCCTGATATCTTTTCATCCCTTTCCTGTTTTCAGGAGGACTATGTGGAGTATTCACGTCACGGGGCTGTCATCAAAGGTCAGGAACGCTCAGCCATCAGATCTCGCTATGATGAAGACGTGTACATTAATAATCACACAGTAAGTTTGACATATGAAACATTTCAAAATGATTTTGGTAGGTAAATTATGTGTCAGCTGCAGTGGGGATGGGGGGGGGATTTGAGATGGGGTTTTCTGCTGTTATTTTGCAAAAAGCAAAACCTGTATTTTGTTCCCATCATTCTTAAAAATATCTTTTTAATATCATATCAATTTTTGGTGAGATGTTGAATTATAGTTAGAATTTTCAGATTTATGTACTATCTGTTTTATGCAAGGTACATATAAATAACAATCTCTGTCTCTTTACAACCATCACTTCAGTGAAGTGAAAAAATCTTTTGGTTTTTCATTGCCCACATTGTTTTCGCACCATTGCATTAACATAATTCAATGTTATGTTATTTATTATTTGTTACCTACTTCTCCTTATTTTTTCAATCTTCATGTCATTTCAAATCTTTCAAGAGAATCATTTGTGGAATTTGAAATAAATGGAATTTAGTTATCTGTAGTATATATTTCATATTTCACAAATGTTTGAAAGGCCAGTGAATTTGTAAATTTGCTTGAAAGACCAGCTAGTTTGTAAGTTTGCGACTTTGGTTTTTTTTTTTTTGTCTTACTTAAATGTTATAGTCAAGCAGACACAAATAAATTGATAAAAGCATGTATTAATTCTCCTGGTAAATGATTTTCTTTTTTATCATGATTAAATTGTCATAGAAATGAAGTAAGCAGTTCACAGAAATTGTTTCAAAGAATTCTTGGAATGACAAACTTTTTTTTTTTATATGCCTGTTTTGATATAGATTTGTGTGAGATTTTGTCTTGCATAATCTAGCTAATCTCTTTAAAACAAAAATGTAATCACCTTGCAAGCCCTGGTTCACATACAGCACAGGGTGTATAAAAAGCAATAATACTCAAGTCAATGATATAATGATATCAAGGTATCAATTGATATAATGACATCAAGGTATCAACATGATGATCTCATTGATGATGTAAAGAAAGTTTCAAACTTCATCATTTAACCTTTTTTCATGTGGGAAAAAAATCAATATTTACAAAAAATTCACCCTTGGATTATCAATTTTATTGGAATTTATTTTTCTCTTTTCTTCTCAGCTTTTGCTGTTCATTTTAGAATTCATGATACAATTTCCTTTTTTGGTTCATTATTATCATAATTAATTGGCACGGCTTCTGCCAGGTACAGTTGTGTTTTATGTTACAAACTTTTTAATTGATATTTTTTATGTATTTATTTGTATAAGTCTGAAGAAATGCAATTTCAGTCTCACAAATTACTTTTCTTATTTCAGTCTGTATGGGGCTCTTTCTGGAAGGATGGCACGTGGGGCTTTGCTTGTTTGCCACTCCTGCATTAAAGAATCTTACTGTACTGGTGAGGCAGGGGAAAATGGCAGAGGCGGTAAGTGTATAAATAATTGTTGCCAGGCCTTTTAAGAGAAAATTCCATATTGTGTTAGATATGGGTGATGTATTTTCTCGTAGATATACATATACAGAGATTTTCCTTGAACACGGTACAACAGCCAGTGACAATTCACATAAGCATCAACAACGACCACATGAAGGAAGTGAAATTTAAGAGAAGTGTCCTTAGTTTGCAGAGATCGCGACAGAGTTACGATTCTTTAAATTTTAGAAATGTGTATGACAATGATTTGCTTTGCTTTATGCTTAATGGCGGATGAGACAAATGTAGGGTATGTGGCTTCATCGTAAATAAGAGGTGACTTGATAGTTGTCTAAATCACTTCCAAATGCAGACAGGCCCTTATTCCAAATGCGGTTATACCAAATTCTGGTTATTCCAAATTAAAAGAAAACAGATTTTTGTTTGTTTTATGTTTGAAACAGTTAATCCAAATGGCAACCCGCTTAATCCAAACTTTTTCTCGGTCCATGGAGAAAAATGTCAAAGATTTGATTGAATGAATCCCGTCCTAAATCAAAGTAAAACTTCACATGAGTACCACACCCTGGTTAACTTCAACTAAGGTAAACACATAGATACTGCACCAGTCAACACAATTATAGTGCTACATATTTAACACCATTCACATGTTAGACACTGTCAGTTGGTGTAAGCTGGACCGGTCACCTGTTTTGATAAAAATACTAGGGCGTTGACGTGACAGGTGGACCAAGGTGTAACGAACATGAAAGAAGAATATGCGTCAAGCTGTCTAGACAGAAATCAAAGGAAATAATATCAATGAAGCGATGATTCCAGCCATCTATACCTGGTGTTTCTAAAACTGGTTACGCATTTCACTGTTTCCGTCTCTGATCCATTAGGATAGGGACGCAAATCGTAGATTCGTCATATATAAGCCTGTATATAAGATGCAGAAGTCAATGTTTACATTCAATTTACATATTTAAGCCCCCTCCCCCCGCCCATCCCTCCCCCCCCGCCCCCCCCTCCCCCGCCCCCTCCCCCACCCCCCCTCCCCCCGCCCCCCCCCCGCACCTCCACCTATAACTAGATTAAGATCAGGCATTCTCGGTTAATCAAAATTCAGGTTATTCCACATTTTTTTGTCTGTTTCTGCACATTTAGATTAAATGGGTTTTACACCTCATGTGTAAGGTGAAAGCATTAAAAAGCTAAATAACAACAAATGGAGATAAAATTGTAGTTATACTAAAACACAAATTTAGAAATCAAATGGAGATCACACTTGGTAAATGAAAAATCAATCAAAGAAAATTTTTCTCTGTAAAAGATTTTCTCACTAAGAGAAAAAAGCATTAAAAATATCTACTTTGTAAAAAATCTGCACTTGGTAAAGGGAAATTCTTCTAACACGCCACTGAACATTTAGAATTCATGAAGACAATACCATTTAAGAAAATTTTCTCTGTAAATTGATATATGTTTTGATTTTTTCTCAAGAGTTCTTTAAATTCTGCACTAGAGTTCCACTGGGCCGCAGATCAGGGGCAGCAACAGGAATCCTTATTAGAGGTATGAAATATTGTGTTTTCTCCTTCTTCCATCGTAAGAGAATAAAGTGTCCAAGTGGGACTTGAAAATACATTTTATTTTTTTTTTTTTTCCTTCCACTCTTGTGAGGAGATTTGGATACAACAATGTGACCTATTTTCACTTTTGTCATGTGTCATATTTCTTGTTGTCCAGAGGCAAGATGTCGGACCTCTTTAACTAAAGGTCGTGCGTTTATGTTCGACAGGTTGAACAATTTTCCTCAGTTTTTTCAAAGTAGTTGGAATGCCAGTCTTGGGATCATCAGCTCCCGGGTTTGAATACTAGCAATACTACATCCAATACTGTGTTCCTTGGGAAAGACATTTAACACGCATTTTCCCCTCTTGACCCAGGTGCAACTGTGACAACAACAGTTTTGGGAGTAAAAACCTGCGACAGACTACGTCCTGTCCAGGAGGTGATATTTAACACCTGTTCCGCTTTACGCGATAGAAACCGAGATAGGCTCCGGCTCTATGGACCATAATGGCCTTGAATGAACTTAACTTTCCTTTACCCCTAGTCCAGGAAGGTGGCTCAACACCTAGTCCCATCTTAGATGGACGATAAAAAGGTCCCATGTGCAGATCACAACTCTCTGTTCACGTTAAAGATTCCTTAGCTGTTTACAGGCAGCATGGGCAAAATTACCAAAACAAAACTTAAAGAAAAAAAAAATTACTTCCGAAAACTAAAAGCCCAAGATCATCTTTGTTGTGGATATGGATTATATCAGATAAAAAAACTAGAGCATTGACAGGAGAAGTAATTTATTTTTCAGCAAATTGTATTTATTTTCATTTGATGTAATTTGAATGAAACCTAGTCTTATTTAACATTTACATAAAAAAAAAAATTTGATATGATGTATTTATTTATGCCGTAATTTATTTTTATAATTCATCCAGAAAGAGACAAAGAAAATCACAAAGAAACAGGCAAAGAAGCGAAAAGAAGGAAGGATAAAAGAGGAGGAGCAAGAAGAGGAAAAGGAGGAGTGACTCAAGTGATAGTTCTTCGTCATCGTCTTCCTCTTCCTCCTCCTCTTCTTCGTCTTCTTCGTCTGATTCCTCATCTGATGAGGACGATGAGGAAGCTGAGAAGGAAAAAGAAGTGAAGGAGGTAATGTAGAGTCACACTTTGTCATTTATAGTATTTGAATTGACACTGGTTGTTTACACAGTGAATTCCTACCATGTCTGTCCCCGA
Source organism: Doris montereyensis (assembly GCA_037039925.1). Lineage (NCBI taxonomy): Eukaryota > Metazoa > Mollusca > Gastropoda > Nudibranchia > Dorididae > Doris > Doris montereyensis. The sequence continues at coordinate 68,115 of JAXRKP010001812.1, forward strand.
ATTTCATTCATTAAAAAATAATACACACATTCACATATCGTCGGTGAAACTGTCTTAAGGCGTAAGTTCAGGATATATGGGATATGAGATGTGTCCTTAAAATGATCAAACATACGCTTCTTTTGTGTCTTTATAAATATTGGAGGCCTTGAACCAAAGGAAAGCTCATTTTACGCATAAGATCTAAACACAGATTTCCGTTTTTTGTTCTTCCCAAAAGCATAGCATAACGTTTGCAGCTCTAATTGATGACTTATGACGTATTTTGCTTTTCCTGAAAATATTATGTCAGGCAGACTTACAGTTTCACCGACGCTATTTACACACCTTGTCATATGACCTGTACTTTCATGCTGAGACTAGACAGTCAGCGACATTAGTATTTATTTTGCTATAGTACATTATTATTGTATTGAGCAGTGCTAAAAAATTTCGTTTTCGAGAGCAACATTATGGACATCTGCTTTCTATTACCATCATCAAAGGACTTACCGATAATGATATTATGTAGTCTTTCTATAAAATGATTTGACTACACGTGTGAGAAATGCCAATTTCAAAGGTATCGGGAAGTGGTATAAAATTATTAAAAAACATTTTTTTTAAAGTCAATACAGACTGGTGCCGAATTTAGCAGCAAACAGCCTTTTAATGAGAGCTGAAATGTGTCAGTAATGGCAGTGAGATGAGTTGAAGGCAATCCATGGGCTATCAGCGGGACCCCCTGATAGGAAGCCTAACAGTAAAAAGGTGTGAAAGCTATAGTACCGGGACATGACTGGTGATCCCAGGATTCAATAGTACCGGGACATGACTGGTAATCCCAGGATTCAATAGTACCGGGACATGACCGGTGATCCCAGGATTCAATAGTACTAGGATATGACTGGTGATCCCAAGATTCAACAGTACCGGGACATGACTGGTGATCCCAAGATTCAATAGTACCGGGACATGACTGGTGATCCCAGGATTCAATAATACCGGGACATGACTGGTGATCCCAGGATTCAATAGTACCGGACATGACCGGTGATCCCAGGATTCAATAGTACTGGGACATGACTGGCGATCCCAGGATTCAATAGTACTGGGACATGACTGGTGATCCCAGGATTCAATAGTACCGGGACATGACTGGTGATCCCAGGATTCAATAGTACCGGAGCATGACTGGTGATCCCAGGATTCAATAGTGCCGGGACATGACTGGTGATCCCAGGATTCAACAGTACTGGGACATGACTGGTGATCCCAGGATTCAATAGTACTGGGACATGACGGTGATCCCAGGATTCAATAGTACCGAGACATGACCGATTCAACAGTGATCCCAGGATTCAATAGTACCGGCACATGACTGGTGATCCCAGGATTCAAATCCTTTTTAAATTGATATATTATGGCTGTCAAGAAAAAGTGACATCTTCTTGGTAATGAAAAGCATGTACCATGTGCCATTGCAAAGGTAGAATTAGCCAATAGGGCTTCCTCCTCACACTTAAACCGTTTGTACTTAAGTAGACCAGAGTGGTACTGCCTCAAGTCTCAAGAGAAATCTCTTGATACATCAAGATTTAGTTTGTGTGCATAAATAATGCTGTTGACAAGCTTTTTGTTTCATTGAAATTTGCCCCATCCACCACAAGCATATAACTGCGGTAGGCCGATCAGATCAGCTCATTGCTGTACACCATTCTTCGGGAGCCAACCTAATCGGTATATTTCCAAACCATATTTTCATTCATTTACTCTTTTAAAATGACTATTGTACATGGGTTTTGAATCATGTATTTCTCTTTTGATTCACTCACCCATATAGGCTTTGAAATCCCAGAGCACGACCACCGAATGGCTAAGCTGCTAGAGTTGGATGAAAGGAAGCG
>JAXRKP010001812.1:75000-90868 GCA_037039925.1 Doris montereyensis
ATTCTAAACAGTTCCTGAAAACAGCAGATAATCACTGAGGATTGGCGTGGATGAATCAATACGCACAGACTAAATCGCATGCAAAACACACACACACACACACACACACACACACACACGCACACACACACACAATCTCGCAAGATGCCACGCTGTTGTTATTTAGTACATGTACAGGAAATTACATTGAATGCTATTAAAGACCCATAGGAACAATGACGAGACAAATACCAGGAATAGACAGAAAAATATCCTGGTCCTCATAGGGATCGAACGCGCAACATCTGCGTCGGCACCCGTCACCTCGCCATGAAATGAAAGCGTGTTACCAACTGAGCTAACTACGCTTCCTAAAATTGTTGTTATCTAGTACCATAGTATTAGCACAATGTATCAAGTTATGAAAAAGACAAACAGTGGGGTAAGGGTGGGGGCGGGGGGGGGGTGTGGATAAGGAGGTCATGTGGAAAGGAACGAATAAGGACATAAAAATAGATGTTGAAACCCCATGGAACGAATAAGGACATACAAATAGATGTTGAAACCCCATGGAACGAATAAGGACATACAAATAGATGTTGAAACCCCATGGAACGAATAAGGACATACAAATAGATGTTGAAACCCCATGGAACGAATAAGGACATACAAATAGATGTTGAAACCCCATGGAACAAATAAGGACATACAAATAGATGTTGAAACCCCATGGAACGAATAAGGACATACAAATAGATGTTGAAACCCCATGGAACGAATAAGGACATACAAAAGATGTTGAAACCCCATGGAACGAATTACAAATAGATGTTGAAACCCCATGGAACGAATAAGGACATACAAATAGATGTTGAAACCCCATGGAACGAATAAGGACATACAAATAGATGTTGAAACCCCATGGAACGAATAAGGACATACAAATAGATGTTGAAACCCCATGGAACGAATAAGGACATAAAGATAGATGTTGAAACCCCATGGAACGAATAAGGACATAAAGATAGATGTTGAAACCCCATGGAACGAATAAGGACATAAAGATAGATGTTGAAACCCCATGGAACGAATAAGGACATAAAGATAGATGTTGAAACCCCATGGAACGAATAAGGACATAAAGATAGATGTTGAAACCCCATGGAACATAAAGAATAAGGACATACATACAAATAGATGTTGAAACCCCATGGAACGAATAAGGACATACAAATAGATGTTGAAACCCCATGGAACGAATAAGGACATAAAGATAGATGTTGAAACCCCATGGAACAAATAAGGACATAAAGATAGATGTTGAAACCCCATGGAACAAATAAGGACATAAAGATAGATGTTGAAACCCTATGGAACGAATAAGGACATAAAGATAGATGTTGAAACCCCATGGAACGAATAAGGACATACAAATAGATGTTGAAACCCCATGGAGACAAAGTAGAGACTGGGCACTAGACAGAATCGAACGTGCGACCTCAGGATCGACACCCATTTGAAATTTTATTTTATTTTGCCTTTACCCACATCCAAAACTAAGGGGGTTTTGGTAGGATTTTTTAAATTTTGCCACGGAATGCCCTTTAAGCAGCCAAGAGATCGTTAACGTACACAGAGTGTTGTGATCTGCACAGGGGACCTCCTTTTATCGGCCACCTCCGATGGGACTAGATGTCGCTCCACCTACTTTGACTAGGGGGGGGGAGATGGTGGTGGTAGATGTTTCTAAAAATAAACTCGAGTAAATTCTTCAACTGTCGGGGCTTGAACCCACGAACTTCTACCGAGTCCCCCCTCTCCCCTCCTCTCCTTGGCACCCATCGCTTCGCCATGGAAGAAGAATTCACTACGAACATTTTAGGAGCGAGTTGTTATAATAAAGGTTTGTAAAAAGTCGTTTTTCTTTGTGTAAAAAAGAAAATTGGTTCTTTCATGAAGCAGACGATTATGATGGCTATTTCTGAGAAAGTGTTGCTTCTTTCTTTTTGGATTTGCTTTCGTTTTGTTTCGTTTTTTTTTATTATTTTTTTCTTTCGTCGTTTTTTAAGCTTATAAAATACGATCGAATTCTAAATCGAGAAAGGATTGAGTAAAAAAAAATAAAAAATGAAAATGGCTAACAACGTCTTGTGAATTGTGAACGCAGAGGATTAAAACAACGCCTTCTATTTTGGGCTCTTTCCTGTTGAGAAAAAAAAACAGTGTGCTGGCGGCTTTCTTGGAAGATGACATTATTTAGCTGTTAGCTGTAAGAGAAAAGAGACAGGAAAGGAGCGGCAGCAAAGGAGGAAAATCAACTCCCACATGTGTGTCCGTCTATTTCTGGACTAACAAACATGTGTGGGGGGAGCTACAATCGGACAGAGAGTGCAGAATGATCCGTTTGAGGTCAAGCCCTTAACTGATCGAGGCGGCCTTCGTGTTGCTCGATGTTCACCCCAGGCCCGATCTCCACTTGTTCATACATTTTCTATTTATTAAGAACAATAAACCCAAAACAAAACAGAAACAACAAAACAATGCAACACAAAAACAACTACAAAGCAAAGCAAAAACCCAACTAAAAAGCAAAAAACACACAAAAAACAAAGTAAAACAACAACAAAAAACTTTAAAATAAACTAAACCCCCTAAAAAATTTAAAAATCCAAACAAACCAAAAAAACACACCCAACTGCAACCAAACCACAAACAGTAAAGGTAACTTGCCCTCTCCCAGGTCAAAATTTCTTGAACATGTTAATTTGTTTTGTGTTGTTGCTGTTTTATGTTGTTGGTTTGGTTATACGTTGTAGACTCTCTATTCTTATTTGTTTTGTGTTGTTGTTTCTGTTGTTGCTGTTGTTACTGTTATTGTTGAAAACCTATCCCATTTCCATGGTGGTCTGCTTTTGTGCTATATATATATATATATATATATATATATATATATATATATATATATATATATATATATATATATATATATATATATATATATATATATATATATATATATATATATATATATATATATATATATATATATATATATTTATATATATTCAGCGGTCACTTGTGGTGCATTAAAAAGATCTCATCGACAATCTTAAGGGCTGTCACTGCCTATGACTCACGACAGATTTCAGGCTTCTAGACTGTCATAGCGAGGATATCCAAGACATGTAATGTGATCACCTCTCCAGGGTAAACCGTATTATCAACAAATCCATGTGCCTCAGTAGCATCACATTTCAGGTCTTGCACCGAATTTCATATAAAATAAATGACAAACAGAGCGTTGTGTATTGTATGTAACACATCAATGGGACCTGATGTAACAGCATTGATGCAAATCAGGAATTATATCCTTGATGTAACCCAGGACTATATCCTTCTTTTAACTCAGGACTACATCCCTGTTATAACCCAAGACTACAGTTCTGTTATAACCCATAAATACATTCTGTTATAACCCAGAAATAAATCCGTTATAACTCAAAATTATATCCTTGTTATAACCCATAAATACATCCCTGTTATAACCCATAAATAAATCCCTGTTATAACCTATAGATACATCCTTGTTTTATAACCCATAAATACATCCTTGTTTTTTATAATCCCATAAATAAATCATCCTTGTTTTATAACCCATAAATACATCCTTGTTTTATAACCCATAAATACATCCCTGTTTTATAACCCATAAATACATCCTTGTTATAACCCATAAATAGATCCTTACATTTTATAACCCATAAATACATCCTGTTATAACCCATAAATACATCCTTGTTATAACCCATAAATACATCCCTTATAACCCATAAATACATTTTATAACCCATAAATACATCCCTGTTATAACCCATAAATACATCCCTGTTACAACCCATGAATACATCCCCTGTTATAACCCATAAATATATTCCCGTTATAACCCATAAATATATTCCTGTTATAACCCATAAATACATTCCTGTTATAACCCTAAATACATTCCTGTTATAACCCATAAATACATTCCTGTTACAACCCATAAATACATTCCTGTTATAACCCATAAATACGCCCCTGTTATAACCCAGAATTAAATCCCTGTTACAACCCATAAATACACCCCTGTTACAAACCATACATACATCCCTGTTACAAACCATAAATACATCCCTGTTACAACTCAGAACTATTTCCATGTTATAAACCAAGAATGTTACAATTCATCCCTTTACAACCCATAAATACATCCCTGTTACAACCCATAAATACATCCCTGTTACAACCCATAAATACATCCCTGTTACAACCCATAAATACATCCCTGTTACAACCCATAAATACATCCCCCCCATTACAACCCATAAATACATCCCTGTTACAACCCATAATTACATCCCTGTTACAACCCATAAATACATCCCTGTTATATAACCAATAAATACATTCCTGTTATAACCCATACATACATTCGTGTTATAACCCATAAATACATTCCTGTTACAACCCAGAAATGCATTCTGTTACAACCCAGAAATGGATTCCTGTTGCAATCAGTTCTACGTCCTGTTACAACCCAGAAATACAGGGTGTCCTAAAATATATAAAGTTAAAAGCTCTTGTAGAAACCATTGTTTCAAAATATACAGTTGACCGGAAATGGACAAAGTATATTTCTTGTAAGATAACCCATTTTGATATGTGTTGTAAAATTCAATGTAACCCAAAAAATAAAGAGTTCCACAAATGTAAAGAAAATGAGTCACAAGAATGTATAGAACGTTTAGATAAACTGCCTCAATAACTAAAAAAAATTCAAATTTGAACAATAGGATAGACAAAAACTCTTTTTTAAGTGATTAATATAATAGTTTTCAACTGCTCTTTGTTAAGGGGAACATGATTGCGAAGGACTTGAGATCCATCATATATCCCCACAGAACGAAGTTGCAGGGTTCAGATCAAGTATTTCAACTTTCAACAGGTGCATTTCGAGAGATTAATTGAGGACCTGAACATTTCGTTGGGAGGCAGTTCATCACACGTTTAGATTGTGTCACAGAGCATGGACGATCTCAAACTCTTGATTTAATAAAACAATTGCGTAACCATGCGTAACTAATGAGTGAAGCAAGTTTCATCCTTTCGTTCACTTGGTCGTCTCCATTTCCTACCTTGGTGCATTTGGACGAAAACACTCATTTCCTTAGAACTAATTGTGCGAACTCATTATTAAATATAGGCACATGGTTATTTGATCATATTAAATGCCTTTGAATGAGCTTTATTTGACAAATGTTTCATGTCAATAGTGGCACGGAAAAGCGCGTTATCGCACTTTGAAATAGTTACATGCTCAGGGCAACCTGTACATCCCTCTTACAACCATGCCTACATGGTTATAACTCAGAAATAAATCTTATTGTAGCCCAAGACTTTATTTTATGTTTTAATACAGGACTACATCATTTTTATAACACAGAACTACATCCCTGTTATCACACACAGAACTACATCCATTTTATAACACAGAACTACATCCCTGTTATAACACAGAACTACATCCATGTTATAACACAGAACTACATCTATGTTATAACACAGAACTTCATCCATGTTATAACAGAACTACACATAAACTACATCTATGTTATAACACAGAGCTACATCCATGTTATAACACAGAACTACATCCATGTTATAACAACAGAACTACATCTATGTTGTAACACAGAACTACATCCATGTTATAACACAAAACTACATCCATGTTATAACACAAAACTACATCTATGTTATAACACATCAACATCTTTATTATAACACAGAACTACATCCATGTTATAACACAGAACTACATCTATGTTATAACACAGAATTACATCCATGTTATAACACAAAACATCTCCATTATAACACAGAATTACATCCTTGTTATATGTTATAACACAGAACTACATCCATGTTATAACACAGAACTACATCCATGTTATAAACAAAACTACATGTTATAAACAGTACATTGTTATGCACTACATCCATGTTATAACATTCATGTTATGAACTACATCCCTTTATAACCAAGGACTACAATGTTATAACACAGAACTACATCCATGTTATAACACAGAACTACATCCTTGTTATAACACAGACAATCCATACACTACATCCCTGTTATAACCATGTTATAACACAAAACTACATCCTTGTTATAGCCCAAGGACTACATTTATGTTATAACACATAACTACAGCTGTTATAACACAGAACTACATCCATGTTATAACACAGAACTACATCCATGTTATAACACAGGACTACATCCCTGTTATAACACAGAACTACATCCATGTTATAACACAGAACTACATCTATGTTATAACACAGAACTACATCCATGTTATAACACAGAACTACATCCATGTTATAACACAGAACTACATCCATGTTATAACACAGAACTACATCCATGTTATAACACAGAACTACATCCTGTTATAACACAGGCTTGTTATAACACAAAACTATCCTTGTTATCCATGTTATAACACAGAACTACATCCTTATTATAACACAGAACTACATCCCTGTTATAACACAGAACTACATCCATGTTATAACACAGAACTACATCCTTGTTATAACACAAAACTACATCTATGTTATAACTCAGAACTACCTGCCTGTTATAACCAAGGACTACATCCCTGTTATAACACAGAACTACATCCCTGTTATAACACAGAACTACATCCCTGTTATAACACAGAACTACATCCCTGTTATTATAACTACAGAATTACATCCTTGTTATAACACAAAACTACATCCCTGTTATAACACATAACTACATCCCTGTTATAACACAGAACTACATCCCTGTTATAACACAGAACTACATCCTTGTTATAACACAGAACTACATCCCTGTTATAACACAGAACTACATCTTTGTTACAACACAACTACATCCATGTTATAACACAGAACTACCTGCCTGTTATAACATCCAGGACTACATCCTTGTTATAACACAGAACTACATCCCTGTTATAACGCATAACTACATCCCTATTATAACACAGAACTACATCCCTGTTATAACACAGAACTACATCCCTGTTATAACACAGAACTAGATCCCTGTTATAACACAGAACTACATCCCTGTTATAACACAGAACTACATCCCTGTTATAACTGTTATATCTCAAAACTACATCCCTGTTATAACACAAAACTACATCCTTGTTATAACACAGAACTAAATCTCTGTTATAACACAAACTACATCCCTGTTATAACTCAGAACTACATCCCTGTTATAACTCAGAACTATATCTCGATACTACACTACATCCCTGTTATAACACAGAACTACATCCCTATTCCCTCTTATAACACAGAACTACATCCCTGTTATAACCAAGAACTACATCCCTGTTAACCAAGAACTACACACAAAACTACATCCCTATTATAACACATAACTACATCCCTGTTATAACACAGAACTATATCCTTGAACTACATCCCTGTTATAACACAGAACTACATCCCTGTTATAACACAGAACTACATCCCTGTTATAACACAGAACTACATCCAATGTTATAACTCAGAACTACATAACCAAGGACTACATCCCTGTTATAACACAGAACTACATCCCTATTATTATACATCTTTGTTATAACACATGACTACATCCCTTTTATAACACAGAACTACATCCCTGTTATAACACAGAACTACATCCTTGTTATAAGAACTAGATCAGAACTACATCCCTGTTATAACACAGAACTACATCCCTGTTATAACACAGAACTACATCCTGTTCTAACAACCAAGAACTACATCCCTGTTATAACAGAACTACATCCCTGTTATAACACAGAACTACATCCCTGTTATCATTTGATATAACCAAAGACTACATAAATGTTATAAACGGGAACCAAGAACATCCCTGAAAGAACAACATCCCTGTTATAACACAATCCCTTTTATAACTCAGAACTACATCTTTGTTATAACTCAATTCACATCTGATATAACCAAAGACTACATCATTGATAACACAGAACTACATCCTTGTTATAAGAAAGAACTACATCCCTGTTATAACTCAGAACTACATCTTGTTATAACTCAGACCTACATCCTGTTATAACTCAGAACTACATCCCTGTTATAACCAAGAACTACAGAACTATACATCCCTGTTAAGAACTATATCTTGTTATAACTAGAACTACATTTGTTATAACCAAGAACTAACAAGAACTAAATTTCTGTTATAACCAAGAATATCTAGATTAAGAAGAACTACATTTTTGTTATAACACAGAACTACATCTCTGTTATAACACAGAACTACATCCCTCTTATAACCAAGAACTACATCTCTGTTACAACCAAAACTACATCCCTCTTCACATCTCTTATAACACCGAACTATAACCAAGAATATATCCCTCTTCTACCCCTGTTATAACACAGAACTATATCCCTGTTATAACACAGAACTACAACCATGTTATAATACAGAACTACATCCCTGTTACAACACAGAACATACATCCCTGTTATAACACAGAACTACATTTCTGTTATAACAATGAACCACACCCCTGTTATAACCAAGAACTAAATCTCTGTTATAACCAAGGCTACATCCTATTATAACCAAGAACTACACCTGTTATAACACAGAACTACATCTCTGTTATAACCAAGGACTACATCCCTTTTATAACACAGAACTACATCTCTGTTATAATCAAGAACTACATTCTTGTTATAAGACGGAACTACATCCCTGTTAGAACCCAAAACCACATCCCTGTTATAACACAGAACTACCTCTCTGTTTTGACAAAGAAATTCATCTCTGTTATAACCAAGAACTACATCTCTGTTATAACCAAGAACCACATCCCTGTTAAAGCAAGAACTACATCCGTGTTATAACCAAGAACTACATCTCTGTTATAACCATAAACTACACCCAAAACGTTTTCCCTTTTTAACCAGTATTTTCATGTAAGCGGTCCTGTCATAAATGGTTTTAACTGTGTAAATAGTGTGTTTAAAGGGGGGGGAGAGGGGTACCAAGAAGTGATTTGTTTTGCTTTTGAGTTGAAGTTTTGCTTTTAGTATGTACATGAGTAACTATCAAATTCAGTCATCCTATATCATTGAAAAGTTTGTAGCGTCCTTGGTTGCCATAGAAACGGCCGCCCTCTTGAATTTTGACACAATTTTCGAAATCTTTCTCCTCCCTTGGACTTATCGTGCAGATCGTATTTTCCATTCAATATCTAAAGAGTGACGGCGGATTTTTTCGATATTTTGTACAGGTTTTTAAAATGAATATTTGAAAATACTATATATACAATGTACAAAAAATCATTTAATTGAAAAAAAAAAAATTCTCAAAAAGAAAATCTAGATTTAGATGGCACTGTTGTGAAAACAGACTTCGAAATGACCAGTTTGTTTTTTTCCTCTATATCCTATGCTTGTGCGCGTGTTTACATACACACTGACGCGCAACGCCTCTTATATCACACAGCGACGGGAGACGCGCAGATCGTCGTCGGCAAACGAGATCAAATATCGTGTGCTACCACATTTGGCGATTAACCGCCAATATACGGGTTTTTACTGCCATTTTCTCAGCCAGTGTTAGGGTAATTTACGTCAGAATTTTGACTGTTTTTACATACTTGCCTACAAAATATGCTGTAAAAAAATTATACGTCATATGGACATTTCTCTGCCATGAACCTGTAGATAAATGATCGTTCTACATGAATATGCAAAGAACACAAAATCAGCCTTTTGTTCCAAAACTCGCCAGTCCAGATGCCGGGCCGCCCCCCCCTTAATTGCCCTCAGCACTAGACGTCCACACGCATAGATTGAACCTCATACTAAATTGATAGACATAATGCAATCATTACGACAACAACAACAACACCGACGCCAAAAACAACAATTAAAGAAATAACACCCATACAAATTAGGCCAATAAATATATTGGTATTTTAGTCTAATATAACAGCCATTTATTTTTCTTTCCCATAATTTATCATTAAATAATATTGTACGAGCTTGATACTAATGAGAAAACATACAAGTGCTGCGTTAGTACTGTTCTAGTGAAGAGACTATAACAACTCTGTTGACTATTGCATCGAAGCACAGATGGTGATATAGACCCGTGACGACACGTTGTTTTTCTTTCGCCTCCATGGACTTAACTCATGTGACATATGGCGTTCAAGTAAAACTTGAATGGTGGGTGTGTAAGTTATTCTTTTATTTTTTTTTACTAGTAGCTTGTGATGGGAGATCAATTCATGACCTTCAAATCACAACAACACAGGCGAAAAGTCATACCTGGACACGAGTACCATATTCAGAAGAAAAACCCCATCTCAATGAAGACTCGTATGCGAGTGCTAGAAAGTTCTATACTGTCAATCTTAACATACCGATGCGAGTCGTGGACGATCAACGGTGAAACTGAAAGTGCAACAATGAAGTGGAAATGTGGTTTCTCAGAAAAAAAACCAATATGGGACCGGTAGAAACAGCTGTGTGTTAAGATAAGGGGGGGGGGTAGAGAAAAGGAGAGAGAGAGAGAGAGAGAGAGAGAGAGAGAGAGAGAGAGAGAGAGAGAGAGAGAGAGAGAGAGAGAGAGAGAGAGAGAGAGAGAGAGAGAGACAGAGAGACGGAGAGAGGGAGGGAGAGAGATGAGCAGAGCAGAGAGAGAGAGAGAGAGAGAGAGAGAGAGAGAGAGAGAGAGAGAGAGACAGAGACAGAGACAGAGACAGAGACAGAGAGAGAGAGAGAGAGAGAGAGAGAGAGAGAGAGAGAGAGAGAGAGAGAGAGAGAGGAGGGAGAGAGAGAGAGGGAGAGAGAGAGAGAGAGAGAGAGAGAGAGAGAGAGAGAGAGAGAGAGAGAGAGAGAGAGAGAGAGAGAGAGAGAGAGAGAGAGAGATATGCAAAAGATATTGGTACAGGTGGCTAGAATAGAAAATCAGAGGAAAACAGTGATTTAGAAATGTAGACAGAATAACAACATGACTGTCTGGAACAAATAAGCGGAATTGACACAGACTGTGAGAGACAGAAAACAGTTGACCTACAGAGACATGATCGCCAATGCACCTGAAGAGAAGAAGAAGAGTGTTTGAGAGTGAATGTTTCTTGGGGTGAGTGAAGGAAAATGAATGAACTATAATGTAGTAAGCCTGCTCAGTGGTGATCATTTAATAACTTTCTTTTTTTTTCTTTTTTTTTTTTTACTTTAGAATGTAGTTCTTTGTAGTTTGTTTTCCTTCATTCATGAAGTATTTTCTTAACCAATCCCTGGCTTTGTATTGTGGTGTAGTCGGCAGTGTTGCAGGTTTGTAACCATGACCTGGTTCAAACCATGGACGATCAGAATCTTTTCTTCTCTCACGACACTGTACTTCACTCTTTCTTCATCGCTTGACTCAAGTGTGAATGAGTGTCTAGCTATAGACAGAGCAGAAGAATAAGTGTCAACTTTATATGAAAGGCCTTACGGGCATTACATGATAGTAAAACCACCTCATCGGCTCCCATCGCCTCGCCTTGAAATCAAAGTGTGCTACCAACCAAGCTCAGCGTAGTTGACGTTTTTTTTTTGATAGCACGTTTTCTTTAATGGCCAGGCAATGGGCGCTGATGCAGAGGTCGTGGGTTCAATTCCCACAGGGGTTATCATTTCATCTGTCTTCTCCTTGTATTTGTCTCCTATGTGTTGCTATGGGGATTAATATTGTTTAACGTCATTATCCTTCACTTTTGACATGTCCCTTGCCTCACTGTTTGTCGCTTCTTGTGGATTGACATGTTCTTTTGTTCATATTTTTTGGGAGACATGGTCTGGATTTTGTATTGTTTCTTAATCTATGTTTTTCCTTAGTCTTATGCTTGCTTTGAGTGTAGGCCTATGAGATTGACTGTTGTGGCTCCATCCTCATGACGTGTCCAAACAATATAGATTTGATTTGTTGTCTCTCAATATAGTACATGCTTGATTCGATGCCCATCTGATGTCTCTCAATATAGTACATGCTTGATTCGATGCCTATCTGTTGTCTCTCAATATATCTGTTGTACATGCTTGATTCAATGCCTATCTTGTTGTCTCTCAATATAGTACATGCTTGATTCAATGCCTATCTGTTGTCTCTCAATATAGTACATGCTTGATTCAATGCCTATCTGTTGTCTCTCAATATAGTACATGCTTGATTCAATGCCTATCTGTTGTCTCTCAATATAGTACATGCTTGATTCGATGCCTATCTGTTGTCTCTCAATATAGTACATGCTTGATTCAATGCCCACCTGTTGTCTCTCAATATAGTACATGCTTGATTCAATGCCTATCTCTTGTCTCTCAATATAGTACATGCTTGATTGGATGATCTGTTGTCTCTCAATATAGTACATCTTTTGTCTCTCAGTATAGTACATGCTTGATTCGATGCCTATCTGATGTTTCTCAATATAGTACATGCTTGATTCAATGTCCCATCCGATGTCTCTCAATATAGTACATGCTTGATTCAATGCCTATCTGTTGTCTAATGTCTTCTCAATTTTCTTTGTTTGTCTGAACTTGTGAACTGGCTGATATTATTACGTTTACAAAAGGATTTGTTTTTCCATCCCGGGCACATGATCATGGTACTATCATTCAAGTTCGGCGCAAAGGATTCGATCTTGGTTTTCATTATACACAGATCCACAACTAAGGTGATCTCTGCGGGGGTTTTGGGGTAGAATCTAAAATTTGCCAGGATTACACTATAACAGCAAAAGGGATCTTTTACGTGCACATAGTTCATGATCCGCACACGGGCCCCCTCCTGTTTATCGCCCGTCTTCAATGGAAATGAGGGTGGTAGGGGCGGGGGTGAAGTCAATCTACCAACCTAGTCGACGGACTTTTACTTTTAAAAAACCCCAACAAATCACTCGTAAAAAAACTTTCAACTCATAGACGGACTTTTACTTTAAAAAAAACTCCCAACAAATCACTCGTAAAAAACTTTCAACTCATAGACGGGCTTTTACAGCCTAGGGCACCTCCCCCAAGATTTTAGTTGAGAGGAAGACTTGTCTCTGGATCGTCGCCGAATCTCCCATTCGGCGAAAGTAAAGGCGACCTGGAAAGCAATGGCAAACTACCACGACGGTAGGGGACTCGTTAGTCAAAGGCAAGGTGTCGGCCTCTCAACCAAGAGGTAGTGGATTCGAATTTGAGCCCGCCAACGGTTGAAAAATTATCTCGATTTTTTTCCAGCAAAATCTACTCGCTCTCTCTCTCTCTGCCTATCTCTCTCTCTCCCCTCTCTCACTCTCTCTCTATATATCTTTCCTCTCTCTCTCTCTCTCTCTCTCTCTCTCTCTCTCTCTCTCTCTCTCTCTCTCTCTCTCTCTCTCTCTCTCTCTCTCTCTCTCTCTCTCTCTCCCTCTCTCTCTCTCTCTCTCTCTCTCTCTCTCTCTCTCTCTCTCTCTCTCTCTCTCTCTCTCCCAATCGCTCTCTCTCTCTCTCTCTCTCTCTCTCTCTCTCTCTCTCTCTCTCTCTCTCTCTCTCTCTCTCTCTCTCTCTCTCTCTCTCTCTCTCTCTCTCTTCCCACTCTCTCTCTCTCTCTCTCTCTCTCTCTCTCTCTCTCTCTCTCTCTCTCTCTCTCTCTCTCTCTCTCTCTCTCTCTCTCTCTCTCTCTCTCTCTCTCTCTTTCTCTCTCCCAATCGCTCTCTCTCTCTCTCTCTCCCTCTCTCTCTCTCTCTCTCTCTCTCTCTCTCTCTCTCTCTCTCTCTCTCTCTCTCTCTCTCTCTCTCTCTCTCTCTCTCTTCGCTCACTCACTCTCTCTCTCTCTCTCTCTCTTCTCTCTCTCTCTCTCTCTCTCTCTCTCTCTCTCTCTCTCTCTCTCTCTCTCTCTCTCTCTCTCTCTCTCTCTCTCTCTCTCTCTCTCTCTCTCTCTCTCTCTCTTTCTCTCTCTTTCGACATTACAATGTATACCTCTTATGCACATATGAATACAATGTTGCACCTGGGGTGTGTGTGCACATTTTCATTTTTTAATTACTATCATTATCATTATTATTATAATTTTTTGTTATATGATTTTGGTCAATGTAAACTTGATATTAGATTTAGTAATTTCATTCCGTGGATATGAACAATTATCCCTCCGTGGTGATTACAAGTATTTTGAATTGAATTGAATTTAATAGCCTCCTTTTGGGTTCTTATCGTATTTAATCTATTTTGGACCAAAACAACATTCGTTTCGACTGATGGAGAAAAAAAAAGAACATTTTGTTTGCCTGCGATCGGGGGAAACCTTTTATTGTTTCTAGATGTAGTTACCAGATTATGATACTTTTTATGAAAATACATGATATGATAAATAATAGTATATGCATGATGTACTTATACATGATATACTATTTTGTATATTATATATTTTCATGTTAATTCAAATCATTTCCTACGCCAGCTACACATGACTTTATTATACTTTCAAAGTAATTCTTTTTGGTACGAAAACTACGTCAGCTACACATGACTTTTATTATAGTCTCAATGTTATTCTTTTTGGTACGAAAATCATGTCAGCTATTCATGACTTTATTATAGTCTCAATGTTATTCTTATTGGTATGAAAATCATGTCAGCTACATGACTTTATTATAGTCTCAATGTTATTCTTTTGGTACGAAATCATGTCAGCTACCCATGACTTTATTATAGTCTCAATGTTATTCTTTTGGTACGAAAATGTCTTCACCGCGACTTTATTATAGTCTCAATGTTATTCTTTTTTATTTTTGAAAATCAATATGCGGCAGCATTATAGTCTCAATGTTATTCTTTTTGGTACGAAAATCATGTCAGCTACCCATGACTTTATTATAGTCTCAATGTTATCTTTTTGGTACGAAAATCATGCAAGCTACCCATAACTTTATTATAGTCTCAATGTTATTTTTTGGTACGAAAATCATGTCAGCTACCCATGACTTTATTATAGTCAATGTTATTCTTTTGGTACGAAAATGTTACACATGACTTTATTATAGTCTCAATGTGTTATTCTTTTTGGTACGAAAATCATGTCAGCTACCCATGACTTTATTATAGTCTCAATGTTATTCTTTTTGGTTTCATGTCAGCTACCCATGACTTTATTATAGTCTCAAATTCTTCAGAAAATCATGTCAGCTACCCATGACTTTATTATAGTCTCAATGTTATTCTTTTTAATAATGAAAATCATGTCAGCTACCCATGACTTTATTACAGTCTCAATGTTATTCTTGGTACGAAAATCATGTCAGCTACCCATAACTTTATTATAGTCTCAATGTTATTCTTTTTGGTACGAAAATCATGTCAGCTACCCATGACTTTATTATAGTCTCAATGTTATTCTTTTTGGTACGAAAATCATGTCAGCTACTCATGACTTTATTATAGTCTCAATGTTATTCTTTTTGGTACGAAAATCATGTCAGCTACCATGACTTTATTATAGTCTCAATGTTATTCTTTTTGGTACGAAAAATCATGTCCGGCTACCATGACTTTATTATAGTCTCAATGTTATTCTTTTTGGTACGAAAATCATGTCAGCTACTCATGACTTTATTATAGTCTCGTATTTATTCTTTTTTTGGTACGAAAATCATGTCAGCTACCCGTAACTTTATTATAGTCTCAATGTTATTCTTTTTGGTACGAAAATCATGCCAGCTACCCATAACTTTATTATAGTCTCAATGTTATTCTTTTTGGTACGAAAATCATGTCAGCTACTCATAGACTT
>JAXRKP010001813.1:10000-30000 GCA_037039925.1 Doris montereyensis
CATCAATTTCCACACAGCCAATGGTATACTTTTAACATTGCACATTTTTTCTTTTTTTATCAGTTCCCATTCTATCTTTCGGTGTATGGGTTCAGATGCCTGAGATGATCTCACTCCAGGATGTCCTGTCCTGGCATTTTCTGTTTTCTTCCAAAAAAAGTTAAATTTCTATGCTTCAATGCCTCTTTTATATCTTCTTCCCACTTTCTCCTAGATCTGTCTTTTGGTCTCTTTCCTTAGGCTTTAGCACTGTATACGGATTTAGCTATTCTAGTGCCATTCATTCTGTTTACATGCTCAAACCATCTCAATTGATTTGTTTCTATCTTAGTTTTTATGCCATCTGCTTTGGTTTTTCTGATTTTGTCTCTTTTAGTTTTGCCTACTACTCTTCTTATATATTTCATTTCAGCTGCCTGTACTCTACCGTATTCTCTACTGTGTAAGGTCCAGGTTTCACTGCCATAGAGGAGAGTAGGACAATAAACTGTGTTGTATACTGCCATTTTGGTTTTTGTTGACAATTCTTGTTTACCTACACATGCCTTTCCTAGATGGTTATATATTCCCATTGCCTTTTGGATTTTCTGGCTGATTTCTTCTCTTAGTTTGCCCTCTGAGTTATTCATTACTCCTAGGTAATTGTAGCTTTGAACTTGTTCTAAATTCTCCTGCCCAATTTAAGATTTTGTGTTTTAGCTTCAGTAGTTACTAGCATTGTTTTGGTTTTCTTTGCATTTACTCTCATTCCTCTTTTATTTATTTCATTGTTCATAATGTTGATATTCTGATTTTCCAAACAGAACTAAAACATCGGCAAATGAAAGCATTGATACATTTACCGGTTTGAGCTTCCACATACGTACATTCATTTTCTTCATTTTTGAGAATGCCTTCGCGACTGAATCCATAAATGTGATGAACAAAAGAGGACGTAGGATACAACCCTGTCTTACTCCTATATCTACATCAAATTCTGCAGATATGTTTCCAGCTACTCTCACTGCACATGTTGGTTTATTGTAAAAACTTTTAATGGCTTCTATTAAATAAAGGTGCAAGTCAGTGTTTGTCTCAATGAATTTTTCTATTATTTGTCTAATTGTAAATAATATGTGGTCTTGTACACTTCTTCCTGGTCTAAATCCTCTGATGCTCCTCAATCTGATCCTCTACTCTTTTCCTTAATCTCTTTTCCTGGAACGTTAAGTAGTGATATCGCTCTATAGTTTGAGCATGCCGTAGTTAATCCTTTCTTATGTATTGGTACTACCGTTCCCATTTTCCAGTCGTCTGGAACCGGTTTGGACTTCCATGCTTGTTGAAATATTGCATGTAGTAGTTTGTCTGCCTCTCTCCGTTTTTTAATCCGTTTTAGATAACCTGATCTGCTCCTGGGGCTTTTCCTAATTTCACTTTTCTTATAGCTGTTTGGATTTCTTCCTTTGATATATCTACATATTCAGCTGTCTCCTCTGGATTACTTGTTATTCTTACTAATTGATCTTTACTCCTTGTTTCATACATTCAGGAGGGATGATGTAATTGGTGAAAATGCTTTCTCCTTGTTTCCATGATTTCGCTATATTCGTATATTTGTTCTCCTTTGGCATTTTTAATTTGTCGTATTGGAAATGCTTTGGTCTTTCTCATGCTCTTCATTGCCCCAAGAACAGCTTTTGATTTCCTTGATAGTCCTTGAAGCCTGTGTCTAAAATCTTCCCGCTGTTCCTGTTTTGCTTTCTAACTTCCTCTTTGGCGATAGTTTTTTTATTCACGACATCTATCTACGTAGATGTAATGTGTGACTTTGTACAACACCATCATCAAGTCACACTTACACAGTATATTGTATTGTGTGACTTTGTACAACACCATCATCAAGTCACACTTACACAGTAGATGTATTGTGTGACTTTGTACAACACCATCATCAAGTCACACTTACACAGTAGATGTATTGTGTGACTTTGTACAACACCATCATCAAGTCACACTTACACAATAGATGTATTGTGTGACTTTTACAACACCATCATGAAGTCACACTTACACAGTAGATGTATTGTGTGACTTTGTACAACACCATCATCAAGTCACACTTACACAGTAGATGACTTTGTACAACACCATCATTCACACTTGTGACTTTGTGACTTTGTACAACACCATCATGAAGTCACACTTACACAGTAGATGTAATGTGTGACTTTGTACAACACCATCCTGAAGTCACACTTACACAGTAGATGTAATGTGTGACTTTGTACAACACCATCATAAAGTCCTTAAGTCACACTAAAGTCACACATAGACACAGATGTAATGTGTGACTTTGTACAACAACAGCATCATAAAGTGATACTTACACAGTAGATGTAATGTGTGACTTTTTACAAAACCATCATAAAGTCACACATAGACAGTAGATGTAAAATGTGACTTTGTACAACACCATCATAAAGTCACACTTACACAGTATATGTAATGTGTGACTTTGTACAACACCATCATCAAGTCACACTTACACCACAGATGTAATGTCTGACTTTGTACAACACCATCATAAAGTCACACTTACACAGTAGAGGTAATGTGTGACTTTGTACAACACCATCATAAAGTCACACTTAAACAGCAGATATAATGTGTGACTTTGTACAACACCATCATAAAGTCACACTTACACAGTAGAGGTAATGTTGACTTTGTACAACACCATGTAACTTGTGCAAATTTTGTACAACACCATCATAAAGTCACACTTACACAGTAGATGTAATGTGTGACTTTTACAACACCATCATCAAGTCACACTTACACAGTAGATGTAATGTGTGACTTTGTACAAGACCATCATAAGTCACACTTACACAGCAGATGTAATGTGTGACTTTGTACAAGACCATCATCGAGTCACACTTACACAGCAGATGTAATGTGTGACTTTGTACAAGACCATCATAAGTGACACTTACACAGTAGATGTAATGTGTGACTTTGTACAAGACCATCATAACGTGACACTTACACAGCAGATGTAATGTGTGACCTTGTACAACACCATCATAAAGTCACACTTAAACAGCAGATGTAATGTGTGACTTTGTACAACACCATCATAAAGTCACACTTAAATAGTAAATGTAATGTGTGACTTTGTACAACACCATCCTAAAGTCACACTTAAACAGCAGATGTAATGTGTGACTTTGTACAACACCATCATAAAACCACACTTACACAGTAGATTTGAAGTTTGACTTGTAGAATGCTATCATAAACCACACTTACACAGTAGATTTAAAGTTTAACTTGTAGAATACTATCATAAAACCACACTTACACAGGAGATTTAAAGTTTGACTTGTAGAATACTATCATACAACCACACTTACACAGTAGATTTAAAGTTTGGCTTGTAGAATACTGTCATAAAACCACACTTACACAGTAGATTTAAAGTTTGACTTGTAGAATACTATCATAAAACCACACTTACACAGTAGATTTAAAGTTTGACTTGTAGAATATCATCTTAAAGTCACACTTACATAGTAGATTTAAAGTTTGACTTGTAGAATATCATCTTAAAGTCACACTTACATAGTAGATTTAAAGTTTGACTTGTAGAATATCAATAGTCAGTTTCTGTAGAATATCATCTTAAAGTCACTTACACAGTAGATTTAAAGTTTGACTTGTAGAATACAATCGTAAAGTCACACTTACATAGTAGATTTAAAGTTTGCCTTTTAGAATACTATCATAAAGTCACACTTACACAGTAGATTTAAAATTTGACTTGTAGAATACCATCATAAAACCTCACTTACACAGTATATTTAAATTTTGACTTGTACAATACTATCATAAAATCACTTACACAGTAGATACAAATATACATACGCAAGACAAACAAGCAGACATGTCTGGTGAAAGCCTCTACCTGCCCACCCCACTGTCTTCACAGTTACATTACAATCCTTACCTCGGAGAGTTTAATATCAAAATCCACTATGTCCTTTGCATCCTTCATTGCAATTGTTGCATTTCCGTCACCCATGATCTTCGCAAAGGCATAAATCTTTTTCTGTTGTGCATCGAGAGACGCGTATTCGTTGCCGAATTTCAGCAATTCCATCTGAGGAAGTGATCAGTCAATTTCCTTTCAGCCTAATTAGGGTAAATTATGATAGCCCATACAAAGAGTGTTTTTAACCATTAAGCTTCCAGTAAAATATATTCCATATGTCAATAGCTGTGTTGAAAGATAGGCTTGTATCGTTTCTTTAAAAAATCGTATAAATTCAAAGAATCGATACTGAGTTTTTTATGATATCATTGTGACGGGACTGACCTAGGTTTGTCCGATTTTTGAGAACAAATGGCACCCCCCCTTAAGATTTATAATGAGTTCAACGGCGACATTAGAGGAAAACAATTGTGAAAGTCATTTCTAATGTTTAGGTTGCCATGGAAACGTTTGCCATCTTAAATTTCTTGTGCAAAACTAGATCAATTTTGACAATTTTCAACAACTACGTTTTCAAGCGAAACCGTTGAAAATAATAGGACTACTTAGCAAAAAAACAGTAAAAGCAGTCGATTATGAGAAAACCGTATTTAAAGGTGTGTGTTTTTCGTCATTTGAATATTTTATTCGAATCGAAAACTAGACAAGAGCAGGAAAACACGTTGGAAAGTCATAAACAATGAGAGGATCTCAACTACTTCTTATCGAGCCTGTTTCATCTACCCCGGCTGTCTTATATTCATTTCGAACAGCATCTTTTGATAACAGGTGTGCGGAATACATCACGTAATTTCCTGACGACGTAAAGCAATTTTGAATAGCGTTTGTCATAATATGTTCATTTTTTAGCTAGCTTACACTGTGTTAATGAAAATCAACATAAAGTTACTATACTATAGACAAAACTACCGGCTTTGATGGTATATTACGTATGAAAATCGTTAAGATTCAAAGACCCGATACTTACCTTACTTTAGGTGGTGAACAGCGGCGTCAAAAAATACAACAATGGTAACAATACCTATAACCACTTCCCACCTTCACCTTCATCTCAACACACCTGTTGTAAATATACCTATAACCACCTTCCAAATTCATGTTCATCTCAACAAACCCGTTATAATTATACCTATGACCACTTCCAACCTTCACCTTCGTCTCAACACACCCGTTGTAATTATACCTATGACGACCTACCACTTTCACCTTCATCTCAACACACCCGTTGTAATTATACCTATGACGACCTCCCACTTTCACCTTCATCTCAACACACCCGTTGTAATTATACCTATGACGACCTCCCACTTTCACCACAGATAAACACCCGTTGTAATTATCACCTCCCACTTTCACCTTCATCAACACACCCGTTGTAACTATACCTATGACGACCCCTCATCTTCACATCAACACAACCGTAGCAACTATACCCATGACCAACTCCCCCCTACAGATAAACACAACCGTGGTAGCGAATACCCAGAACCACCTCCCACCTTCACCTCAACACAACCGTTGTAACTATACCCATGATCACCTCCCACCTTCACCTCAACACAACCGTTGTAACTATACCCATGACCACCTCCCACCTTCACCTCAACACAACCGTTGTAATTATACCCATGACCACCTCCCCACCTTCAACCTGTAACACATGACCGTTCACCTCAACACAACTATACCCATGATCACCTACCACCTTCACCTCAACACAACCGTTGTAACTATACCCATGATCACCTCCACCTTCACCTCAACACAACCGTTGTAACTGTACTCATGACCACCTCCCACCTTCACCTCAACACAACCGTTGTAACTATACCCATGATCACCTACCACCTTCACCTCAACACAACCGTTGTAACTATACTCATGACCACCTCCACCTTCACCTCAACATAACCATAACTATACCATGACCACCACCTCCATCTTACCCATGACCACCTATTCACTACCGTTGTAACTATACCCATGACCACCTCCCACCTTTACCCTCAACACAACCGTTGTAATTATACCCATGATCACCTACCACCTTCACCTCAACACAACCGTTGTAACTATACCCATGACCACCTCCCATCTTCACCTCAACACAAGCGTTGTAACTATACCCATGACCACCTCCCCCCTTCACCTCAACACAACCGTTGACCAATTATACCCATGACCACCTCCCACCTTCACCTCAACACAACCGTTGTAATTATACCCATGACCACCTCCCACCTTCCCCTCAACACAACCTTGGTAACTATAACCATGAACAGCTCCTACCTTCACCTCAACACAACATTGATAGCTTTACCCATGATCACCTCCCATTTCACCTCACCACACCCTTTGTAACTATGACCATGATCACCTCCCATCTTCACTTCAACAAAAGCTTTATAACCATACATATGGACACCTCCACCTTCACCTCAACACAACCGTTGTAATTATACCCATGACCACCTCCACCTTCACCTCAACACAACCGTTGTAATTATACCCATGACCACCTCCCACCTTCACCTCAACACAACCGTTGTAATTATACCAATGACCACCTCCCACCTTCACCTCAACACAACCGTTGTAACTATACCCATGACCACCTCCCACCTTCACCTCAACACAACCGTTGTGACTATACCCATGACCACCTCCCTTCTTCACCTCAACACAACATTGGTAACTATACCCATGACCACCTCGCTTCACCTCAACACAACCTTGATAGCTATACCCACGAACACCTCCCACCTTCACCTCAACACAACCGTGGTAACCATACCCATGATCATTTGCCATCTTTACCTCAACACAACTTTAGGGGCTAAATCCCATGGCCGCCTTCCAACTTGACATCAACACAACCTTGGTAAATATACCCAAAACCACCTCCCACCTTCACATTAACACAACCTTGGTAGCTATGCCATTATTCATCTCCAACCTTCACCTCAACACAACCTTGGTAGCTATGCCATCATTCCTCTCAACCTTCACCTCCACACAACCTTGATACCGATACCCATATCCATCTCCAACCTTCACCTCCACATAACCTTGATAGCGATACCCATATCCATCTCTGACCTTCACCTCCACACAACCTTGATAGCGATACCCATTTCCATCTCAGACCTTCACCTCCACACAACCTTGATAGCGATACCCATATCCATCTCCAACCTTCACCTCCACATAACCTTGATACCGATATCCCATATCCATCTCCAATCACCTCCACATAACCTTGATGACCTTCACCTTCACACAACCTTGATAGCGATACCCATATCCATCGAAGACCTTCACCTCCACACAACCTTGATAGCGATACCCATATCCATCTCTGACCTTCACCTCACACAACCTTGATAGCGATACCCATTTCCATCTCTGACCTTCACCTTCACACAACCTTGATAGCGATACCCATGTCCATCTATGACCTTCACTTCCACACAACCTTGATAGCGATACCCATTTCCACCTCTGACCTTCACCTCCACACAACCTTGATAGCGATACCCATATCCATCTTTGACCTTCACCTTCACACAACCTTGATAGCGATACCCATTTCCATCTCTGACCTTCACTTCCACACAACCTTGATAGCGATACCCTTGTCCATCTCTGACCTTCACCTACTCACAACCTTGATAGCGATACCCATTTCCATCTCTGACCTTCACCTCCACACAACCTTGATAGCGATACCCATATCCATCTAAGACCTTCACTTCCACACAACCTTGAAAGCGATACCCATTTCCATCTTTGACCTTCACCTCCACACAACCTTGATAGCGATACCCATATCCATCTTAGACCTTCACCTCCTTGATACAACCTTGATAATGATACCCATTTCCATCTCTGACCTTCACCTTCACACAACCTTGATAGCGATACCCATATCCATCTCTGACCTTCACCTCCACACAACCTTGATAGCGATACCCATTTCCATCTATGACCTTCACCTCCACACAACCTTGATAGCGATACCCATTTCCATCTCTGACCTTCACCTCCACACAATCTTGATAGCGATACCCATTTCCACCTCTGACCTTCACCTCCACAACCTTGATAGCGATACCCATATCCATCTCTGACCTTCACCTCCTCACAATCTTGATAGCGATACCCATGTCCATCTCTGACCTTCACCTCCACACAACCTTGATAGCGATACCCATATCCATCTCAAACCTTCACCTCCACACAACCTTGATAGCGATACCCATGTCCATCTATGACCTTCACTTCAACACAACCTTGATAGCGATACCCATGTCCATCTCTGACCTTCACCTCAACACAACCTTGATAGCGATACCCATGTCCATCTCAAACCTTCTTCACAACCGTGGTAGCGATACCCATGTCCATCTATGACCTTCACCTCCTCACAACCTTGATAGCGATACCCATGTCCATCTCTGACCTTCCACCTGCTCAAACCTTGATAGCGAACCCAACTGACCTTCACCTAACAACCTTGATAGCGATACCCATTTCCATCTCAAACCTTCACCTCAACACAACCTTGATAGCGATAATCCATCTCAAACCTTCACCTCAACACAACCTTGGTAGCGATACCCATGTCCTTCTATGACCTTCACCTCAACACAACCTTGGTAGCGATACCCATGTCCTTCTCAAACCTTTTCAACACAACCTTAATAGCGATACCCGTCCAGAAACCTTCACTTCAACACAACTTTGAAAACAACTGTCCACTACCTTATACAACCTTGGTAATACCCTCCTTTTCACTTTCAACACAATGGTAGCTATACCGAGACCACGCCCTCCATTTCACTTCAACACAACCATATAGCTATATCCCGAGACCACGCCCCTCCCTTTCCTTTTTTCCACAAACTAATAATATACTGAGACCCCCAATCCGTTTCCACTTCAACACAACTCATAGCTATACCCGATCCTTTCTTTTTTCAACACAAACCCTCCCTTTCCACTTCAACACAACGTCATAGCTATATCCGAGACAACGCCCCTCCCTTTTCCTTTTCAACACAAACGTCATAGCTATATCCGAGACCACGCCCCCTCCCTTTCACCTTCAACACAAACGTCATAGCTCCTTTTTCAACACCGAGACCACGAGACCCCCCTCCCTTTCACCTTCAACACAAACGTCATAGCTATACCCGAGACGCCCCCCCCCCCGTTTCCACTTCAACACAAACGTCATAGCTATATCCGAGACCACGCCCCTCCTTTCCACTTCAACACAAACGTCATAGCTATATCCGAGACCACGCCCCTCCCTTTCCACTTCAACACAAACGTCATAGCTATACCCGAGACCACCCCCTCCCTTTCCACTTCAACACAAACGTCATAGCTATACCTGAGACCAACCCCCCTCTTTCCACTTCAACACAACGTGATAGCTATCATCTGAGACACCCCCTCCCTTTCCACTTCAACACAAACGTGATAGCTATACACGAGACACCCTCTCTCCTTTCCACTTCAACACACACGTGAAGCTATACCCGAGACACCCCCCTGTCTTTCCACTTCAACACACACGTGATAGCTATACCTGAGACATACCCCCCTTCCTTTCCACTTCAACACAAACGTGATAGCTATAACTGAGACATCCCCCTCCCTTTGCACTTCAACACAAACGTGATAGCTATACCTGAGACACCCCTCCCTTTGCACTTCAACACAAACGTGATAGCTATACCTGAGACACCCTCCCTTTCCACTTCAACACAAACGTGATAGCTATACCTGAGACACCCTCCCCTTTCCATCTTCAACACACACGTGATAGCTATACCTGAGACACCCTTCTCTTTTTCCACTTCAACACAAACGTGATAGCTATACCTGAGACACCCCTCCCTTTGCACTTCAACACAAACGTGATAGCTATACCTGAGACACCCTCCCTCTTTCCATCTCAACACAAACGTGATAGCTATACCTGAGACACCCTCCTACTCTTTCACATTCAACACAAACGTGATGGCTATACCTGAGACACCCCCTCCCTTTCCACTTCAACACACACGTGATAGCTTTACCTGAGACATCCCCCTCTCTTTCCACTGCAATACACACGTGATAGCTATACCTGAGACACCCCCTCTCTTTCCACTTCAACACACACGTGATAGCTATAACTGAGACACCCTCTCTTTTTCCACTTCAACACACACGTGATAGCTGACCTGAGACACCCTCCCTCTTTCCATCTCAACACAACCGTGACAGCTATACCTGAGACACCCTCCCTCTTTCCATCTCAACACAACCGTGACAGCTATATCCGAAACCTCCCCCCAACCTCAAGGCAACCGTGATATCCATACCCGAGACCACTCCTCCCCCCCCACCTCTCAACCTCAACACAACCGAGATAGCTATACCCAACAGTCCCGTCGACCCTCCTTTTGAGGCGAGGGTGGTGTTGTTCGTTGATATAGGTGTGAAATGACTGTGGGATTGGGAATAAATAGTTTTTTTTTATGTTCCACATTGGTCTCTTACCAGCAGCATCACATTTGATACATTGCTCGGATTTTTTACAGGGTCGATAGAGAAAAAGGCCGCCTGACCGATTTGCCTCATTTGACTGGCCAACTCCTCAACATCAAACATACTTTCCTTCCATGATGGATTGGCTATAGGCCATCCCCCAAGTTTAGTCAACAGCTCTTTCATTGGTTGGGCTCCTGTTTTCTCGATGCGATCTGAAATCACAGTAGCCAGGAAGATTCATTATTGTTTATAATACAAGCATGCCCGAGACAATGGTAGATAAGAATATTTGATTTATAATAAAGCTGTGTCTCCACAACTTTGACTGTGGTAAACTCAGAAACCATTGTATTGGTTTTTAGGGATATCGAATAGGTCGCAGCAGTACTCGGTACTGAGGTTACGCGGAATTGTTATTGAAATGACCGCAAATCGATGGCTAAGATAGGGTAACAATAAAAAAAAAAAATTCGTGGGTCGCAGACAAAAGAATATTTTTTTCCAATTAATTAAAATACAGATTTGATCCAAGAGTTTATTCGGTAAGAACCTGGAGCTGGACATTTGAAAACTACATGTGAATTATGGTGGTTGTGGGTACAGAGATCCCTGAGTTATAAGCGGTCAAAGCTGGAGACGTTGGATCATATACTGTCTGTTATGTAGGTGCCCGATGTTGCTTAATCTGTCTTTTGAAAAATCTAGAACAAAACCCAAGCCATGAAAGGTTATAACAAAACAAAACAATAGAAAATAGATAATTTATTATTTAAAGAATAATAGACCAGCTGGGATTTGAACCTGGGACCATCAGATTCCAAATCTTAACCACGACACCACGAATGCTGCTTAAGTGATATACGAAGAGAAATGACAGATCTATCAACAGAGATAGAATAAACACGTGACGTTTCGGGTATAACTCTTCATCAGGCAAGAAACTAGGAATATTTACACACTTATACAGGCATCATACAAATAAGAAAGCAGGAAAGAGGAGGCAAATACGGAGGAGAATAATCAGAAAATGAAACATGCTATTACATGTAACAAGAATGAATACAAAGGAAACTAGAAAGAAGGAGACAGAAGAATAGATTCTACCTTTGGAAGGCAGTTTTACCCAAAATTGGATAAATCTAGTTTATTCAACTATTGGATGAAGCAGTTCATTCCTTTCACATCGATACTATGAAAGACGCTCAGTATCGATGCTTTCATTTTATGCGACTATTTAGTAATATAAAAGCCAGACTATTTGTGTAAAGTATAACAAGTTGGTATCTATTTCAATCAGCACAAAGTAGTCTCTCAAACTATCTTGAATATTGCCTGAGATCGGCCGGATATCACGGGACATAATAATATATATTACCTTAGATCGGCCGGAAATCACAGGACATATATATTACCTTAGATCGGCCGGAAATCACAGGACATATATATTGCCTTAGATCGGCCAGAAATCACAGGACATATAGATTGCCTTAGATTGGCTGGAAATCACAGGACATATATATTACCTTAGTTCGGCCGGAAATCACAGGACATATATATTGCCTTAGATCGGCCGGAAATCACAGGACATATATATTGCCTTAGATCGGCTGGAAATCACAGGACATATATATTGCCTTACATCGGCCGGAAATCACAGGACATATATTTTGCTTTAGATCGGCTGGAAATCACAGGACATATATTGCCTTAGATCGGCCGGAAATGACATATTATTGCCTTACATCGGCCGGAAATCGGGACTTATATATTGGACGGAAATCACAGGACATATATATTGCCTTAGATCGGCCGGAAATCACAGGACATATATATTGCCTTACATCGGCCGGAAATCACGGGACTTATATATTGCCTTAGATCGGCTGGAAATCACAGGACATATATATTGCCTTACATCGGCCGGAAATCACAGGACATATATATTGCCTTAGATCGGCTGGAAATCACAGGACATATATATTGCCTTACATCGGCCGGAAATCACAGGACATATATATTGCCTTAGATCGGCCGGAAATCACAGGACATATATATTGTCTTACATCGGCCGGAAATCACAGGACATATATATTGCCTTACATCGGCCGGAAATCACAGGACATATATATTGCCTTAGATCGGCCGGAAATCACAGGACAAATATATTGCCTTAGATCAGCCGGAAATCACAGGACATATATATTGCCTTAGATCGGCCGGAAATCACAGGACATATATATTGCCTCAGATCGGCCGGAAATCACAGGACATATATTATTCCGCGCATCTTTTCTAAAAGAAAAAATTGCCACCAGACATGAGTATAAGGGAGCCGGAGCAGTTCAAACGGAGACGACAAGAAATAGTCCACAGCTCCTCAAGATTGTATAAAGTTTCAAAGTATTATACAATTGTTTTTCTAAATTTATATGCGACATAACATTCAAATAAAAGGGAGAAGAAAGTTTCAAATGCGATGTTTTTCAAAATGTACTAACTAAAATACTTTTTGACAATAATTTTCGACCTTGTTTTTAGTTATTGTCCGATTGCACCCAATTTTGGTATACATATATCTATCGAGCAAAACAAATTTCAGTCAGTAGTGATTTGAGATATTTTTTCAAATCTTTGCAAATATATTTTTTTATGATTATATTTGCCAAACAATTGTACAAGGTGCTATATGCATTGCAAAAATTACTAATCATAAAAGTTAAACCGTTGGATTTATTCTAAAATTTCTACTATGTGCGGCTAGATATTGAACCGAACAATGGGTGTGCAAAGATTCAACCACATCTGTAGAAAGCTGAAAAGGTCTATTTGAAATGAAGTTGCTGGTATTTTTGCAATGAAATTCCTAGATGGAAGCATTCACATGGTAACCATATGATATGATAAACACATTTGTTTTTTTTTCTTTTTTACAGCTTATTTAGACATGTTGACTTTACTCATGGTAAAGGTTACAATTGTTTATTTTTAAAAATATTTTAAAAATCATGTTCAGGACCCTTTATCCTTCAACAATTCCTGAAAAACGGGAGTATTGTAGAAATATAATGTACCATTATATCCTCTCCTTTGACTTACCTGTATTCATGCACGCCGAATATATTTTTCTGATGCCTTTGAGGTATTTTGGGTCATTTTCGTTGTCTTTGCCTTCCAAAATATCTGGAGGGGGAAAAGGTAGCGACATAATACCAACCACATCTTTAACTTTCAATCAGACACTTTTACGCCAAAATAAATGGCGATAATATATATGCTCACAGTAATCAAAACTGTATATGCAATAAGCATGCTGATAAATTACAGTTATGAATAATTTACCACTTAAAATTCAGTAATGACAATGGCTAGTGCAAATATCAGCCCTGTATAAGTACCGAATAACTCATTGATCAATGCTACTAAGTATAAAAAAGAATAAAAAAAGAAAAAAAAGGAAAGGAAGGAAAATGCACTTATAAGCAGAAAATGGAAGTGAATAGGTTACACATGTAGGAGATAATAGATGAGCAATAGAAGAATAGCCTTGCATTTGGACACCTTAAAGTGAGGAAAACCAACGATCGCAGGGCGAAGAACCATACGAGGAGAATTGAAAACCTGAAAAGAGACAAGGCACACCATTGCCAAAAAAGCCCAAAGCGAGCAAAAGTGAGAAAGATTCATAGTTGTCCTACGTGCTATCTTGGATAAAGGGAAGAAAGTACAGATGACAAAAGAAGATAAAGATGGATTTATAGTCCGTATCCACGCCTAGCCGTAAACTCCATGACTTACTAGAACTTATCTCCCCGCAGGCTACTTCGTTTATATTCTTCTCCTCTTCCTCAAAGCATTCAGTACATCAGCCTATTAAGTGCATCTGATGCGATCTTCTTCTATTTCCTAAAGCTAGGTAGAGATTCACAACTAGGTCAAGTGAGGAAAGTTCAGTTACTAAGAGTACGACGTTGTGAAGAAGGAGTAAATTTTAGTTTTTCTAAGAGCAGGATGTAGCAAAGAGTGAATTACCTTTTCAAAGAGTAGGACGTAGTGAGGAGAGAATAACCTTTATTCTTTAATTATTTTCTAAGACTACAACTCTTCTAAGACTACAAGAGTGAACTGTCTTTTTTAAGACTACAACATAGTAAAGAGTGGACTGTCTTTTCTAAGACAACAACATAGTAAAGGGTGAACTGTCTTTTCTAAGACTACAACATAGTAAAGGGTGAACTGTCTTTTCTAAGACTACAACATAGTAAAGAGTGAACTGTCTTTTCTAAGACTACAACATAGTAAAGAGTGAACTGTCTTTTCTAAGACTACAACATAGTAAAGAGTGAACTGTCTTTTCTAAGACTACTGAACAACAAGAGTGAACTGTCTTTTCTAAGACTACAAAGAGTGAACTGTCTTTTCTAAGACTACAACATAGTAAAGAGTGAACTGTCTTTTTCTAAGACTACAAGAGTGAACTCTTGTCTAAGACTACAAGAGTGAACTGTCTTTTCTAAGACTACAAGAGTGAACTGTCTTTTCTAAGACTACAACAAGAGTGAACTGTCTTTTCTAAGACTACAACAAGAGTGAACTGTCTTTTCTAAGACTACAAGAGTGAACTGTCTTTTCTAAGACTACAACATAGTAAAGAGTGAACTGTCTTTTCTAAGACTACAATATAGTAAAGAGTGAACTGTCTTTTCTAAGACTACAACGTAGTAAAGGGTGAACTGTCTTTTCTAAGACTACAACCTAGTAAAGGGTGAACTGTCTTTTCTAAGACTACAACCTAGTAAAGAGTCAACTGTCTTTTCTAAGACAAACTGTCTTTTCTAAGACTACAACGTAGTAAAGGGTGGACTGTCTTTTCTAAGATTACAACCTAGTAAAGAGTGAACTGTCTTTTCTAAGACTACAACCTGGTAGAGAGTCAACTGTCTTTTCTAAGACTACAACGAAGTAAAGAGTGAACTGTCTTTTTCTAAGACTACAACTTAGTAAAGGGTGAACTGTCTTTTCTAAGACTACAACGTAGTAAAGAGTGAACTGTCTTTTCTAAGACTACAACCTAGTAAAGAATGAACTGTCTTTTTTAAGACTACAACAAGTAAAGAGTGAACTGTCTTTTCTAAGTTTGCAACATAGTAAAGAGTGAACTGTTTTCGTAAGATTACAACGTAGTAAAGAGTGAACTGTCTTTTTTAAGATTGCAACATAGTAAGGAGTGAACTGTCTTTTTTAAGATTACAAACGTAGTAAAGAGTGAACTGTCTTTTCTAAGACTACAACATAGTAAAGAGTGAACTGTCTTTTCTAAGACTACAACATAGTAAAGAGGGAACTGTCTTTTCTAAGACTGCAACGTAGTAAAGAATGACCTTTCTTCGTAAGATTGCAACGTAGTAAAGAATGAACTGCCTTTCCTAAGATTGCAACGTAGTAAAGCGTGAACAACCTTTCGTAAGATTGCAGCGTAGTAAAGAGTGAACTGTCCTTCCAAAGATTGCAACAGTAAGGAGTGAACTGTCCTTTGTAATATTGCAAACGTAGAGAGTGAACTGCCCTGCGTAATATTGCAACGTAGTAAAGAGTGAACTGCCCTTCGTAAAATTGCAACATAGTAAAGAGTGAAAAGTCTCTCATAAGATTGCTAGAGTGAACTGCCCTTCGTAATATTGCAACGTAGTAAAGAGTGAACTGCCCTTCATAAGATTACTACAACTGCCCTTCGTAAGATTACTAGAGTGAACTGTCTCTCCTAAGATTACAACGTAGTAAAGAGTGAACTGTCTCTCCTAAGATTACAACATAGTAAAGAGTGAACTGTGTCTCATAAGATTACAACATAGTAAAGAGTGAACTGTCTCTTCTAAGACTACAACATAGTAAAGAGTGAACTGTCTCTTCTAAGACTACAACATAGTAAAGAGTGAACTGTCTCTCCTAAGACTACAACATAGTAAAGAGTGAACTGTCTCTTCTAAGACTACAACATAGTAAAGAGTGAACTGTCTCTTCTAAGACTACAACATAGTAAAGAGTGAACTGTCTTTTCTAAGACTACAACATAGTAAAGAGTGAACTGTCTCTTCTAAGACTACAACATAGTAAAGAGTGAACTGTCTCTTCTAAGACTACAACATAGTAAAGAGTGAACTGTCTAATTCTAAGACTACAACATAGTAAAGAGTGAATTAATAATGATTAAGACTACATCATAGTAAAGAGTGAAGTAATGATTAAGACTACATCATAGTAAAGAGTGAACTGTCTATTTCTAAGACTACAACATAGTAAAGAGATTAACTGTAATCTCATAAGATTACATCATAGTAAAGAGTGAACTAATCTTCTAAGACTATATCATAGTAAAGAGTGAATTAATCTCCTAAGACTATATCGTAGTAAAGAGTGAATTGTCTATAACTAAGACAATATCGTAGTAAAGAGTGATTAACTATGACTAAGACAATATCGTAGTAAAGAGTGATTAAATATAACTAAGACAATATCGTAGTAAAGAGTGATTAACTATAACTAAGACTATATCGTAGTAAAGAGTGATTAACTATGACTAAGACAATATCGTAGTAAAGAGTGATTAACTATGACTAAGACTATATCGTAGTAAAGAGTGATTAACTATGACTAAGACTATATCGTAGTAAAGAGTGATTAACTATGACTAAGACTATATCGTAGTAAAGAGTGATTAACTATAACTAAGACTATATCGTAGTAAAGAGTGATTAACTATGACTAAGACTATATCGTAGTAAAGAGTGATTAACTATGACTAAGACTATATCGTAGTAAAGAGTGATTAACTATGACTAAGACTATATCGTAGTAAAGAGTGATTAACTATGACTAAGACTATATCGTAGTAAAGAGTGATTAACTATAACTAAGACAATATCGTAGTAAAGAGTGATTAACTATGACTAAGACTATATCGTAGTAAAGAGTGATTAACTATGACTAAGACTATATCGTAGTAAAGAGTGATTAACTATGACTAAGACAATATCGTAGTAAAGAGTGATTAACTATGACTAAGACTATATCGTAGTAAAGAGTGATTAACTATGACTAAGACAATATCGTAGTGAAGAGTGATTAACTATGACTAAGACTATATCGTAGTAAAGAGTGATTAACTATGACTAAGACAATATCATAGTAAAGAGTGATGAACTATGACTAAGACTATATCGTAGTAAAGAGTGATTTACTATGACTAAGACAATATCGTAGTGAAGAGTTATGAACTATGACTAAGACAGCGCAGTGAAGAGTGAACTGCATTTCCTTAGATTACAACGTGATGAATGTGAGCTGTCTTTCCTAAGATTAGAAGATAGAGTAGAGGGAACTGTCTTTCCTAAGACTAGAAGATAGAGTGAACTATTTTTCCTAAGACTAGAAGATAGAGTAGAGTGAACTGTCTTTCCTAAGACTAGAAGATAGAATAGAGTGAACTGTCTTTCCTAAGACTAGAAGATAGAATAGAGTGAACTGTCTTTCCTAAGACTAGAAGATAGAGTAGAGGGAACTGTCTTTCCTAAGACTAGAAGATAGAATAGAGTGAACTGTGTTTCCTAAGACTAGAAGATAGAATAGAGTGAACTGTCTTTCCTAAGACTAGAAGATAGAGTAGACTGAACTGTCTTTCCTAAAACTAGAAGATAGAATAGAGTGAACTGTCTTTCCTAAGACTAGAAGATAGAGTAGAGGAACTGTCTTTCCTAAGACTAGAATATAGAAGATAGAGTAGAGAACTGTCTTTCCTAAGACTAGAAGATAGAATAGAGTGAACTGTCTTTCCTAAGACTAGAAGATAGAATAGAGTAACTGTCTTTCCTAAAACTATAAGATAGAGTAGAGTGAACTGTCTTTCCTAAGACTAGAAGATAGAATAGAGTGAACTGTCTTTCCTAAGACTAGAAGATAGAATAGAGTGAACTGTCTTTCCTAAGACTAGAAGATAGAATAGAGTGAACTGTCTTTCCTAAGACTAGAAGATAGAATAGAGTAACTGTCTTTCCTAAGACTATAAGATAGAGTAGAGTGAACTGTCTTTCCTACGACTAGAAGGTAGAATAGAGTGAACTGTCTTTCCTATGACTAGAACATAGAATAGAGTGAACTGTCTTTCCTAAGACTAGAAGATAGAATAGAGTGAACTGTCTTTCCTAAGACTATAAGATAGAGTAGAGTGAACTGTCTTTCCTAAGACTATAAGTAGAGTAGAGTGAACTGTCTTTCCTAAGACTAGAAGATAGAGTAGAGTGAACTGTCTTTCCTAAGACTATAACGTAAAGTAGAGTGAACTGTCTTTCCTAAGACTAGAAGATAGAGTAGAGTGAACTGTCTTTCCTAAAACTATAACGTAGAGTAGAATGAACTGTCTTTCCTAAGACTATAAGATAGAGTAGAATGAACTGCCTTTCCTAAGACTATAAGATAGAGTAGAGTGAACTGTCTTTCCTAAGACTATAAGATAGAGTAGAGTGAACTGTCTTTCCTAAGACTATAACGTATAAGTAGAGTGAACTGTCTTTCCTAAGACTATAACGTAGAGTAGAGTGAACTGTCTTTCCTAAGACTATAACGTAGAGTAGAGTGAACTGTCTTTCCTAAGACTATAAGTAGAGTAGAGTGAACTGTCTTTCCTAAGACTATAAGATAGAGAGAGTGAGTGAACTGTCTTTCCTAAGACTATAACGTATAATAGAGTGAACTGTCTTTTCCTAAGACTATAACGTAAAGTAGAGTGAACTGTCTTTGCTAAGACTATAACGATAGAGTAGAGTGAACTGTCTTTCCTAAGACTAGAAGATTGAGTAGAGTGAACTGTCTTTCCTAAGACTATAACGTAGAGTAGAGTGAACTCTCTTTCCTAAGACTATAACGATAGAGTAGAGTGAACTGTCTTTCCTAAGACTAGAAGATAGAATAGAGTGAACTGTCTTTCCTAAGACTATAAGATAGAGTAGAGTGAACTGTCTTTCCTAAGACTAGAAGGTAGAATAGAGTGAACTGTCTTTCCTATGACTAGAACATAGAGTAGAGTGAACTGTCTTTCCTAAGACTAGAAGATAGAGTAGAGTGAACTGTCTTTCCTAAGACTAGAAGATAGAATAGAGTGAACTGTCTTTCCTAAAACTATAAGATAGAGTAGAGTGAACTGTCTTTCCTAAGACTAGAAGGTAGAATAGAGTGAACTGTCTTTCCTAAGACTAGAACATAGAATAGAGTGAACTGTCTTTCCTAAGACTAGAAGATAGAGTAGAGTGAACTGTCTTTCCTAAGACTAGACGATAGAGTAGAATGAACTGTCTTTCCTAAGACTATAACGTAAAGTAGAGTGAACTGTCTTTCCTAAGACTAGAAGATAGAGTAGAGTGAACTGTCT
>JAXRKP010001813.1:35000-47500 GCA_037039925.1 Doris montereyensis
CCACGGCATTTGTTGGGTGAATAGGTTGGTTAGGAGTTGTCGATCACCACAGTAATCGTTGGGTCAATAGGTTGGTTAGAGGCTATTACCACAGTAGTTAATAGGTTTAGGGAGTTTGCTATTACCACAGTAATCGTTGGAATAGGCAATAGGTTGGCATTATCGTTGGGAGTTGGCTAGGATATTACCACAGTAATCGTTGGGTCAATGGGTTGGCTAGGAGTTGGCTATTACCACATTATTTGTTGGGTCAATAGGTTGTCTAGGAGCTTGCTATTACCACAGTAATTGTTGGGTAATCTAGGAGTTGCTATTACCACAGTAATCGTTGGGTGGTTGGCTAAGAGTTTGCTATTACCACAGTAATCGTTGGGTCAATGGGTTAATAGAGTTTGCTAATTCAGTAATGTTGGGCAATAGGTTGGCTAGGAGTTGGCTATTACCACAGTAATCGTTGGGTCAATGGGTTGGCTAGGAGTTTGCTATTACCACATTAATTGTTGGGTCAATTGGTTGGCAGTAATCGTTGGGAGGTTGCTAGTTTGCTATTACCACAGTAATCGTTGAGTCAGTTGAGTTTGTTGTAATCGTTGGGTCAAGGAGTTGGCTATTACCACATTGTTGGTCAATTGGTTGTCTAGAGTTTGCTATTACTACAGTAATCGTTGATGTAGGTTGGCTAGGAGTTTGCTATTACCACAGTATTGTTAGGTCAATGGGTTGGCTAGGAGTTGGCTATTACCACAGTATTTGTTGGGTCAATGGGTTTAGAGTTTGCTATTACCACAGTAATCGTTGGATCAATAGGTTGGCTAGGAGTTTGCTATTACCACAGTAATCAGTCAATGGGTTGGCTAGGAGTTTGCTATTACCACAGTAATCGTTGGATCAATAGGTTGGCTAGGAGTTTGCTATTACCACAGTAATCGTTGGGTCAATAGGTTGGCTAGGAGTTTGCTATTACCACAGTAATCGTTGATTCAGTAGGTTGGCTAGGAGTTGTCTATTACCACTGTAATCGTTGGGTCAATAGGTTGGCTACAAGTTTGCTATTACCACAGTAATCGTTGGGTCAATTGGTTGGCTAGGAGTTTGCTATTACCACAGTAATCGTTGGGTTAATAGGTTGGCTAGGAGTTTGCTATTTCCACAGTAATCGTTGGGTCAATTGGTTTAGGAGCTATTACCACAGTAATCGATGGGTCAATAGGTTGGCTAGGAGTTTGTTATTACCATGGTAATCGTTGGGTCAATTGAGTTTTACCACAGGGTCAATTTGTCTACGAGTTTACCACCATGGTAATCGTTGGGTCAATTGGTTTAGGAGTTTGCAGTAATCGTTGGGTCAATTGGTTTAGGAGTTTTATACCACAGTAATCGTTGGGTCAATTGGTTGGCTAGGAGCTATTACCACAGTAATCGTTGGGTTAATAGGTTGTCTACGAGTTTGCTATTACCACAGTAATCGTTGGGTCAATTGGTTGGCTGGGAGTTTGCTATTACTGCAGTAATCGTTGATTCAGTGGTTGGCTAGGGAGTTTGCTAATCGTTTCAACAGGTTGGCACTTTGTAATCGTTGTTTATCATTTAGGTTGCTAAGCTAGGACTTTGCAATATTACCACAGTTGTTTGGTCAATAGGTTGGCTAAGACTTTGTTATTACTACGACACTTATTGGGTCAATAGGTTGGCTAAGAGTTTATCATTACCCGACACTTGTTTGGACACTTGTTTGGTCAATAGGTTGGCTAAGAGTTTATAAGAGTTTGTTATTACTACGACACTTATTGGGTCAATGGGTTGGCTAAGAGTTTATTATTACCACGACACTTGTTTGGTCAATAGGTTGCTTAAGAGTTTATTATTACCACGACACTTGTTTGGTCAATAGGTTGCTTAAGAGTTTGTTATTACCACAACACTTATTGGGTCAATAGGTTGCTTAAGAGTTTGTTATTACCACGACACTTATTGGGTCAATAAGTTGCTTAAGAGTTTGTTATTACCACGACACTTACACTTAAGAGTTTATTATTACCACAACACTTGTTTGGTCAAAGGTTGGCTAAGAGTTTGTTATTACCACGACACTTATTGGGTCAATAGGTTGGCTAAGAGTTTGTTATTACCACGACACTTATTGGGTCAATAGGTTGCTTAAAAGTTTATTATTACCACAACACTTGTTTGGTCAATATAAGAGTTTATTATTACTACGACACTTATTGTCAATAAGTTGGCTAAGAGTTTGTTATTATTACAATACGTTTATTATTACCACAACACTTATTGGGTCAATAGGTTCAATTAGGTTAGGGCTTAAGAGTTTGTTATTACCACGACACTTATTGGGTCAATAGGTTGCTTAAAAGTTTATTATTACCACAACACGTATTGGGTCAATGTTTAAGAGTTTGTCACATAGGTTAAAAGTTTAGTATTGCTTCAAGGTTGGCTAAGAGTATTATTCACAACACTTGTTTGGTCAATAGGTTTAAGAGTTTGTTATTACCACGACACTTGTTTGGTCAATAGGTTGGCTAAGAGTTTGTTATTACGAAAGCACTTGTTGGATGAATGGATTGCCTAAAAGTTTGCTATTACGAAGGCATTTGTTGGGTTAATGAGTTGCCTAATAGTTTGCTGTGACGAAGGCTACCTGTAGGGTTAATGGGCTGCTTAAAAGTTTGATATTACCATGTACTCGTTTGGTCTGAAATCCAAGACGAACTGAGAATTAACGTCATTTCCCAGTCATTTGTACGGTCGAATAAAAAGCCAATGCGCATGATTATTGTGTAAGCTGGCAAACGAAGCTAATGACTGACTAAAACTGACTATTGTGCATACATCTGGGAATGACAAAACATTTTAGTGAACTCACCGTCTTACACACC
The DNA here is from genome assembly GCA_037039925.1 of Doris montereyensis. Classification (NCBI taxonomy): domain Eukaryota; kingdom Metazoa; phylum Mollusca; class Gastropoda; order Nudibranchia; family Dorididae; genus Doris; species Doris montereyensis. The sequence goes on from JAXRKP010001813.1 coordinate 37,898, forward strand.
TACTAACTAACACAACTAATGTAGGACAGTCAATTTAGTTTTATGTTGGCAACGGTTGTTATTTCTAGATAACGTTGTTATTTACACCATATCGAGAGTTAAAACTTTGTTATTTTATCGCTTTGTTATTTATCAGGAGTTAAAGCTTTGTTATTTACACCATATCAAGAGTTAAAACTTTGTTATTTACACCATATCGAGAGTTAAAACTTTTGTTATTTACACCATATCGAGAGTTAAAACTTTTGTTATTTACACCATATCGAGAGTTAAAACTTTGTAATTTACACCATATCGAAAGTTTTTGTTATTTACACCATATCAAAAGTTAAAACTTTGTGCAGTTCTATAAAAGCTAGTGTCACAATAAGCATATTTTTTTCAAACATTTTGTGCTTGGAAAAAGAACCACTTGTATCTACCTCTATTTCAGGACAACACAACCATCGTCTTCGTCCATGTTATTATCTTAATCACATTCAGACCAATCTGCTTATAATTTTCGGCTGTAAGTAATAAATAAGCTAATGGTTAAACGAAGCGCTGCAATAAAGCAATTATCCAGTTGTATATTGCGCATATACGGTTTTATTCATATTTTCGAGACGACACGAGAAAACACAGTAAGCTCTTTTTAAAGCCGGTACTTAATGTAAACTACTGGATTTATGATTATTGTAAACATTATCCGTGACATGTACAGATCTAGCGGCCAGTTTAAGTAAATGATGTTGTGGTTGTTGTTTTATATTAAGATCGAACTAAGCATAATAGCCATACGGTTTCAAGTGAATGTGCAAAATTTGAACATGAAACATAGTACGAAAGAAGAGTTATCCTTAGATACGTTGTCCTTGTGAATTAAATTGACTATAATGACATAAGTGAATTAAATTAAATATAATGACATAGGTGTATTAAATTAACCATATGACATAAGTGAGTTAAATTGACTATAATGACATAAGTGTATTAAATTAACTATAATGATATAGGTGTATTAAATTACCTATAATGACATAAGGGAATTAAATTAAATATAATGTCATAAGTAAATTAAATTGACTATAATGACATAAGTGAATTAAATTAACTTTAATGACATAAGTGGATTAAATCAACTATAATAACATAAGTGAATTAAATTAACTATAATGACATAAATGAATTTAATTGTCTATAATGACATAAGGGTATTAAATTAACTATTCAGACATAAGTGAGTTAAATCGACTATAATGATATAAGGAATTAAATTGACTATAATGATATAAGGGAATTAAATTTACTATAATGACATAAGTGTATTAAATTGACTTTAATGGCATAAGTGTATTAAATTAAGTATAATGACATAAGTGTATTAAATTAACTGTAATGACATAAATGAATTTAATTGACTATAATGACATAAGTGAATTTAATTGACTATAATGACATAAGTGAATTAAATTGACTATAATGACATAAGAGCTTAACTTGGAGACGCTTACACATGTCTAACCACAGCGTCGCACGAGCGTTTTGTTGGGTTTTTTTAAATCTTTGATTCTAAATAATAGAGCGGAACCTATGTGGTTTCCAGGTGTATCCGACATAAACAGGTGAACATATGTGGTCCCCATGTGTATCCAACATAAACAGATGAACCTATGTGGTCCCCATGTGTATCCAACATAAACAGGTGAACATATGTGGTCCCCATGTGTATCCAACATAAACAGGTGAACCTATGTGGTTCAAATGTGTATCTGACATAAATAGGAGAACCTATGTAGTTCCCAGGTGTATCCGACATAAACAGGTGAACCTATGTGGTTCAAAGGTGTATCAGACATAAACAGGTGAACATATGTGGTTCAAATGTGTATCAGACATAAACAGGTGAACCTATGTAGTTTCAAGGTGTATCCGACATAAAAAGGAGAACCTATGTAGTTTTTAAGGTGTATCCGACATAAACAGGTGAGCCTATGTGGTTCCCAGGTGTGTCTGACATAAACAGGTGAACCTATGTGGTGCCCAGGTGTATCGGACATAAACAGGTGAACCTATGTAGTTCCCAGTTGTATCTGACATAAACAGGTTAACCTATGTGGTTCAAAGGTGTATTCGACATAAACAGGTGAACCCATGTGGTTCAAAGGTGTATCCGACATAAACAGGTGAACCTATGTGGTTCCCAGGTGTATTCGACATAAAAAGGAGAACCTATGTGGCTCCAACGTGTATCCGACATAAAGAGGTGAACCTATGTGGCTCCAACGTGTATCCGACATAAAGAGGTGAACCTATGTGGCTCCAACGTGTATCCGACATAAAGAGGTGAACCTATGTCGTTCCCAGGTGTATCCGACATAAACAGGTGAATGTGACATTTGAGATGTGAACCCTATGAGGTCCCCAGGTGTATCCAACAATAGAGCTGAACTTCTACGGTTCCCAGGTGTATCAGACAAAGGTGTGAACCCCATGTGCCAATGGGGTGTACCATTAAGACAGCATGAGGGTAAAACACACGCTTTGTTTATCATTTTTAAGTTGCTTGGACTTCCCCGTAAACAAGCAATGGATCTTCAAAGTGTTCAGAGTGTTGTGATCTGGACACGGGACTTTCCTTGAATCGTAGGTCCCACCTAGCTTGACCGGAGGTTGGTCGGGATGGGTTTTACCCAAAATCAAAACTCGACAACACGTATCAGCTTGTCAGGGCACGAACCCCTATTTAGTTGAGAGGCTTGAAGTCTCACCTCTGGACCATGTGGACTCTAATTAAACGTCCTACCCTTATCGTTATCTTTTTTCTCCTTGATGTAGAGAACGGCGAGCACTGCCACTGCGATGACGGTCAGCAAAAGTACGAGTCCAAGTCCCAACATGATATACGTCTGTCTTGACCACCGCTTCTTGTTCTCACTGTGAGCGATCCAAAAAAAAAAAAAAAAGCAGAATGATAATATGAAGAAGAGAGAAGAGAGAGAGAGAGAGAGAGAGAGAGAGAGAGAGAGAGAGAGAGAGAGAGAGAGAGAGAGAGAGAGAGAGAGAGAGAGAGAGAGAGAGAGAGAGAGAGAGAGAGAGAGAGGCAGAGAGAGATACACAGACAGAGACAGAGACAGAGACAGAGACAGAGACAGAGACAGAGACAGAGAGAATCAGACAGACAGACAGACAGACACACACACACAGACCCAAAGAGATGCAGATAAATGCAAAACCTGGGCAAAATACATACAGATCTGTATGAAATACAAACAGAGACACAGATGACAGTGAAATACAGACAGACGGATATACAGATGAGTCTAAATCACGTAAAGAAAGACAAACAGATTAGTGTGAAACACGGGCAGAAAAAGATACAGATCAATATCAAATCAGACAGAAAGCGATACAGATCAGTATGAAAACAGACAGAAAGCGATACAGATCAGTATGAAAACAGACAGAAAGAGATACAGATCAATATCAAATCAGACAGAAAGTGATACAGATCAGTATGAAAACAGACAGAAAGAGATACAGATCAGTATGAAAACAAACAGAAAGAGACACAGATCAGTAAACAGAAAGAACAGATCAGTATGAAAAAGTCAGAAAGAGATACAGATCAGTATGAAAACAAACAGAAAGAGATACCGATCAGTATGAAAACAAACAGAAAGAGATACAAATCAGTATGAAAAAACAGACAGAAATAGATACAGAGAAAGTATGAAAACAGACAGAAAGAAACACAGGTCAGTATGAAAACAGACAGAATGAGATATAGATCAGTGTAATTTCTGAATAACTAAAAAAGACCACAAGAGATACTGATCAGCGCGAATTTCTAAATAACCTAACACATACAGAAATCGATTCAGATCAGTATGAAAGTCAAAATAACTGAACACAGGGTGAAACACATGCAGATTAGGTGTGAATTTCTATGCAATGTAACACAGAGAGAAACAGATACAGGTAAGTGTGAAAGTCAAAATAACTTAACATAGACAGAAACAGATACACATCAGTGTGAAGGTCAAAGTAACTTAACACAGAGATTAACAGATACAAATCAGTGTGAAATACAGACAGACCGAGATACAAATCAGTGTAAAATATAGGCAGAAAGAGACACAAATCGGTGTGAATTACAGACATAAAGAGATACAAATTAGTGTAAAATAAGGATATAAAGAGATATAAATCAGTGTAAAATACAGACAGAGATACAAATTAGTGTAAAATAAGGATATAAAGAGATATAAATCTGTGTGACATACAGACAGAACGAGATACAAAGCAGTGTGAAATACAGACAGAAAGAGATACAAATCAGTCAGAATTACAGACAGAAGGATAAACATATCAGTGTAACATACAAACAAAAAGAGATACAAAGCAATGTGAAATATAGCCAAACAGATATACAGATCACTCTGCTAAAAAGACAGAAAGAGATATAAATTAACGTGAAACGCATTGAGAAAGAGATGCAGATCAATCTGAAATTTAGACAGACAGAGATACAGATCAATATTAAATACAGACCAGGGTGACATACAGACAGACAGAGGTACAGATGAGTGTGAAACACGTATACAAAGACAAACAAATTAGTTTGAAACACAGTCAGAAAGACGTACAGATTAGTGTCAAGCACAATCAGAAAGACGTACAGATTAGTGTCAAGCACAATCAGAAAGACGTACAGATTAGTGTCAAGCACAATCAGAATCAGTTACATATCAGTGTGGAATACAGACAGAAAAGATACAGATAAATGTGAAACACAGACAAAAAGACATAGAGATCAGTATAAAATACAGACAGGCAGATATTATAGAGATCAGTGTGAAACACAGACAGAAAGAGATACAGATCATTATGGAACACTGACAGAAAGAGATATAAATCAGTGTGAACACTGACAGAAAGACAGAAAGAGATATAAATCAGTGTGAAACACTGACAGAAAAAGATGCAAATAAGTGTAAAACACGGACAGAAAAAGATACAGATCAGAATGATACACATACATAAAGAAGAATATATGAGTATGAAACACAGACAAAGAAATATCGATCATTGTGAAACACAAACAGAAAGAGACATATCTCATTGGAAAACACAAACATAATGAGATACAGATCAGAGTAAAATACAGACAGAAAGAGATATAGATCAGCGTGATGTGAAACACAGACAGAAAGAGCTGCAGATCAGTGTGAAACACAGAAGAAAGAAATGTAGATCAGTATGAAACACAGAAGAAAGAAATGTAGATCAGTGTGAAACACAGACAGAAAGAAATGTAGATCAGTGTGAAACACAGACAGAAAGAAATGTAGACCAGTGTGAAACACAGACAGAAAGAGATGTAGATCAGTGTGAAACACAGACAGAAAGAAATGTAGATCAGTGTGAAACACAGACAGAAAGAAATGTAGACCAGTGTGAAACACAGACAGAAAGAGATGTAGATCAGTGTGAAACACAGACAGAAAGAGATGTAGATCAGTGTGAAACACAGACAGAAAGAGATGTAGACCATTGTGAAACACAGACAGAAAGAAATGTAGATCAGTGTGAAACACAGACAGAAAGAAATATAGACCAGTGTGAAACACAGACAGAAAGAAATGTAGATCAGTGTGAAACACAGACAGAAAGAAATATAGACCAGTGTGAAACACAGACAGAAAGAGATGTAGATCAGTGTGAAACACAGACAGAAAGAAATGTAGATCAGTGTGAAACACAGACAGAAAGAGATGTAGATCAGTGTGAAACACAGACAGAAAGAGATGTAGATCAGTGTGAAACACAGACAGAAAGATATGTAGATCAGAGTGACATAGAGACAGATACAGATCAGTGTGAAATACAGACAAAAAGAAATATAGATCAGTGTGAAAGACAGTCAGAAAAATGATATAAATCCGTGTGAATTACAGACAAAAGAAAATACAGATCAATGTGAAACACAAATATGAAGAGATACAAATCAATGTGGATTACAGAGAGAAAGAGTTACAGATCTGAGTGAAACACAGACAATAAGAGACACATATCAGTGTGAAACACAGACAAAACAGATACATATCAGTGTTCAATACATACAAAAAGAGATACAGATCAGTGTGAAATACAGACAGAATGCGATACAAATCAGCGTGGAACACAGTCAGAAATAGATATATATCAGTGTAACATACAAACAAACAAAAGATGCAGAACAGTGTTAAATACAGACAGAACGAAATACAGATTGGTGTGAAATTCAAAATAGCTTAACACAGATAGGATGATATACAGGCCAGGGAGAAATTCTAAATAACTTAACACAGACAGAAAGAGATGCGAATCAGTGTGGAAGTCAAAGTAACTTAGCACAGACTGAAAAACAATACAGAAAGACAAAGATACAGATCAGTGTACAATACAGAAAAACAAAGATACAGATCAATGTACAATACAGAAAGACAAAGATACAGGTCAGTGTAAAATACTGAAAGACAAAGATACAGATCAGTGTACAATACAGAAAGACAAAGATACAGGTCAGTGTACAATACAGAAAGATAAAGATACAGATCAGTGTACAATACAGAAAGACAAAGATACACAGGCCAGTGTACAATACAGAAAGACAAAGATACAGGTCAGTGTAACATTTCAAATAACGCAAAATAGACAAAAGGGATACAGATCAGTATGAAATACAGACAAAAGGAGATACAGATCAGTGTGAAAGTCAAAAGAACTTAACATAGACAGAAATAGATACAGATCAATGTGAAACACAGACAGAAAGACATACAGATCAGTATGAAACACAGGTAGGAAAAAATATAGATCAGTGTGAAACACAGACATAAGGACATACAGATCAGTCTGAAATACAAATAGAAAGAGATCAAGATCAGTGCGATATTTTAAATAACTTACAACTCAATACTGGAAGGTGTGATGTCACCCGCGTTTTTAGCGGCAGGTGGCATTTTCTCCATGTCCATTTTTGAAAGGTGAGGGCTGTGAGAGTTTCAACTCAACCTCTCGTGGCAATGATAGGCAAGACCTCTTTTTATTTCCAGTGGTGTAGAGGTAAGTTTCGGTCAAATTTGATTAGTTTTGAACGTTCTATAGGAAAGAGATAGTTTCAGTTTGCTTACATGCAATTCAATTCAGTTTAATTCAATTCAAATTTCATGTGAATTCAGATTAATTCAATTCAAATTTCAATTCAATTCCATTTAATTCAATTCAAATTTCAATTCAATTTAATTAAATGTCCAATTCACATGGCCCACGGCTATTAGAGGTAAATATTAAACCAAAAGGAAGATCAATTAAATTATAAATAGCTTGTGGACCAAACGAAGATGCCATCAAAGAAGAAAAAGATAGCTTCGAAACCAATTTACAAATCGCTGCTTAGAATATTAAACACATACAGGAACTAATGGTTTTATGAGATTTAAACGCTAGAGTAGGCAACAATGTAGAAACATCAGGAGGAGTAATAGGTAAAGAAGGAGTGACAACAATTTCTCCAAATAGAGAGAGACTAATAGATTTTTGCCCAAAGAATAACATGAAATTAGCTAACACATTTTTTCCTCATAAAGATATCCATAAATATACAAGTGTAAATGAAGACAGATGTGAAAAGTCAATTATAGACTATATAATAGTTAGCAGCTCCTTCTTTTTTACAGTACAATGGATGCAAGAGTAAACAGAGAAGCTGAAATATTTAGTGACCATCAGCTGGTGATAGCCAAAATTAGTTTATTAACTGAAGAAAACAAAAGAGAAAAGGAAAGCGAAGAAAGCTACTAAACTCAAAATAGAAGTACTAAATAAACCAATAGTAAAACAGAGATACCAATCCAGAATAAAAAGATATATCCTTGAAAGGCAGATAGATCTGAAGGAAAGCACGATAGAAGAAAAGTGGCAAATATATAAAGAAACACTCCTCCGTTGTACTGAACAGGTCTGTGGTAGGAAACCGATTAAAACAGATAAGAAAAGAACAGCATGGTGGAATGAGAATGTCAAGACTAAGATCAAAGAAAAGAAGAATGCCTGGAAGAAATACTTGCAAACAAAGAAACCAGAGATAGATTATGTGAGTAAAAGAACTATCACAAAAGAGAAAGTTAGGAAAGCACAACAGGAACAGTGGGAAGAGTTTTGACAAAAACTTCAAGAAAGCTACCAAGGAAATCAAAAGCTGTTCTGGGGAGCAATGATGAGCATGAGAAAGACCAAAGCATTCCCAATACGACAAATTAAGAACGCCAAAGGAGAAATAATGAAAGGAGACAGCGAAATCATGGAAACGTAAAGAAAGTATTTTCAACAATTACATAATCTCTCCAGAACATATGAAACAAGGAGTACAGATCAATTAGTAAGAGTAACAAGTAATCCAGATGAGACAGCTGAAGATGTAGATATCTCAATGGAAGAAATCCAAACAGCTGTAAGAAAAATGAAATTAGGAAAGGCCCCAAGAGCAGATCAAATTTATCCAGAAATGATTAACAACAAAGAGAGAGAGAGGCAGACAAACTATTACATGCAATACGTTAACAAGCATGGAAGTCCAAACAGGTGCTAGACGACTTGAAAAAGGGAACGGTAGTACCAATACACAAGAAAGGGTCGACTATGGAATGCTTAAACTATAGAGGGATATCATTACTTAGCGTACCAGGAAAAGTGTATGCCGGGATTCTGGAAATGAGACTAAGGAAAAGAGTAGAGGATCATATTGAAGAACGCCAGAGTGGATTTAGATCAGAAAGAATTCTACAGGACCCCATATTTAGAATAATTAAATAATATAACAATTCCTTGAGAGAAACATTGACTTGCAACTGTGTTTTATTGACTTAGAAAGACATTTGACGATGTGAGGAGAGACGAACTATGGCATTCCTTAAAAGAGCACAACGTAGAGCACAATTTAGTAGAAGCCATTAAAGGTTTTTATAATAAACCAATACGTGCAGTGAGAGTATATGTAAATGTATCTGAAGAATTTGATGTAGATATAGGAGTAAGACAGGGTTGTAACCTAAGTCCTCTTTTGTTTATCACATTTATGGATTCAGTCGCAAAGGCATCCTCAAAAAAATGAAGAAAATGAATGTATGTATGTGGAAGCTCAAACCAGTAAATGTATCAATGCTTTCATTTGCTGATCATTTAGTTGTGTTTGGAAAATCAGAGAGGGACCTCCAGTTGAATATCGACGTGATAAATAATAAATTAAATAAAAAGAGGAATGAGAGTAAATGCAAAGAAAACCAAAACAATGCTAGTAACTAAGGAAGCTCAAACACAAAATCTGAAATTGGGCAGGGAGAATTTAGAACAGGTTCAAAGCATTATTAGTAATGATTAACTCAGAAGGATAACGAAGAGAAAAAATCAACCAGAGCATCCAAAAGGCAAGTGCAATATATAACCATCTAGGAAAGGCATTTGTAGGTAAACAAGAATTGTCAACAAAAACCAAAATAGCAGTATACAACATAGTTTATTGTCCTACTCTCCTGTATGGCATTGAAGCCTGGACCTTAGACAGTGAAGAATACAGTAGAG
>JAXRKP010001813.1:60000-85000 GCA_037039925.1 Doris montereyensis
GGCTTTAGCACTGTATACTGATTTAGCTATTCTATTGTCATCCATTCTGTTTTCATGCCCAAACCATCTCAACTAATTTGTTTCTATCTTAGTTTTTATGCCATTTGCTTTTGTTTGATCTCTTATTGTTCTGTTTCTGATTTTGCCTCTTTTACTTTTCTCTACTACTCGTCTTATATATTTCATTTCAGCTGCCTGTATTCTACTGTATTCTCTACTGTCTTAAGTCCAAGTTTCGCTGCCATAGGACAATCAACTGTGTTGTATACTGCCATTTTGTTTTTTGTTGGCAAATCTTGCTTACCTACAAATGCTAAGGTCCAGGTTTTGCTGCCATAGATGAGAGTAGGACAATAAACTGTGTTGTATACTGCCATTTTGTTCTTTGTTGGCAAATCTTGCTTACCTACAAATGCTAAGGTCCAGATTTCGCTGCCATAGAGGAGAGTGGAACAATAAACTGTATTGTATACTGCGATTTTGGTTTGTGTTGACAATTCTTGCTTACCAACAAATGCCTTTCCTAGATAGTTATATATAGCACTTCTTTTTTTTGATTCTCTGGCTGATTTCTTCTGAGTTTTCCCTCTGAGTTAATCATTACTTTTGAGGATGCCTTTCCAACTCAATCCATAATTGTTATAAACAAAAGAAAACTTAAGATACTTTCTTTCTTTCTTTATCAGCCCCCATTCTACTTTCCGGTATATGGGTTTTAGATGCCCGAAATGATATTTCTTCAGACTGCCCTGTCCTGACATTTTCTGTTACCTTCTTTGCGTTAATGCCTCTTTTATATCTTCTTCACACTTTTTCCGAGGTCTGCCTTTTCGTCTTTTACCTTGAGTTTTAGCACTGTATACTGATTTAGCAATTTTCATTCATTCTGTTAACATGTCAGAACCATCTCAGTTGATTCATTTCTATCTTAATTTTTTATGCTATCTGCTTTGGTTTGGTCTCTTATTGTTGTGTTTCTGATTTTGTCTCTTTTGGTTTTCCCTACGACTCTTCTTAGATATTTCATTTCGGCTGCCTGCACTCTACTGTATTCCCTACTGTCTAAAGTCTAGGTTTCACTGCCATGGAGGAGAGTAGGACAATACGCTGTGTTGTATACTGCCATTTTGGTTTTTGTTGAAAATTCTTGTTTACCTACAAATGCCTTTCCTAGATGGTTATATATTGCACTTGCCTTTTGGATTCTCTGGCTGATTTTTTCTCTTAGTTTTCCTTCTGAGTTAATCATTACTCCTAAGTAATTGTAGCTTTGAACTTGTTCTAAATTCTCCATGCCTAATTTAAGATTTTGTGTTTTAGCTCCCTAGCTATTAGCATTGTTTTGGTTTTTTTGCATTTACTCTCATTCCTCTTTATGTATTTCATTATTCATCATGTTGATATTTGACTGGACGTCCCTTTCTCATTTTCAAAACAGAACTAAATCATCAGCAGATGAAAGCATTGATACATTTACTGGTTTGAGCTTCCACATACCTACATTCATTTTCTTCATTTTTGAGGATGCCTTTGCGACTGAATCCATAAATGTGATAAACAAAAGAGGACTTAGGGAACAACCCTGTCTTACTCCTATATCTACATCAAATTCTTCAGATACATTTACAGCTACTCTCACTGCACGTATTGGTTTATTATAAAAACTTTTAATGGCTTCTATTAAGTTTTTGTGCTCTACATTATGTTCTTTTAAGGAATGCCATAGTTCGTCTCTCCTCACAGTGTCAAATGTCTTTCTAAGTCAATAAAACACAGTTGCAAGTCAATGTTTCTCTCAAGGAATTGTTATATTATTTGTCTAATTGTAAATATATGATCTTGTACACTTCTTCGTGGTCTAAATCAACTCTGGTGTTCTTCAATCTGATCCTCTATTCCTTAGGTCCATTTCTAGAATCCTAGCATACACTTTTCCTGGTACGCTAAGTAGTGATATCCTCTATAGTTTGAGCATTCCATAGTTGATCCTTTCTTGTGTATTGGTACTACCGTTCCTTTTTATTACAGTCGTCTGGCACCTGTTTGGACTTCTATGCTTGTTGACATATTGCATGTAGTAGTTTCTCTGCCTCTCTCCCTTGGTTGTTAATCATTTCTGGATAAATTTGATCTGCTCCTGGGACTTTTCCTAATTTTATTTTTCTTATAGCTAGCTGTTTGAAGTTCTTCAGTTGAGATATTTACATTTTCAGCTGTCTCATCTGGATTACTTGTTACTCTTACTAATTGATGTGTACTCCTTGTTTCATATCTTCTGGACGGATTATGTAATTGTTCAAAATACTTTCTCGAACGTTTCCATGATTTCGCTGTCTCTTTTCATTATTTCTCCTTTGGCGTTCTTAATTTGTCGTATTGAGAATGCTTTGGTCTTTCTCATGCTCTTCTTTGCTCCCCAGAACAGCTTTTGATTTCCTTGATAGCTTTCTTTGAAGTCATTGTCCAAACTCTTCCCACTGTTCCTGTTTTACTTTCTTAACTTTTCTTTGGCGATTGTTCTTTTATTCACGTAAGCTATCCTATCCTCTGGTCTCTTTGTTTGCAAGTATTTCTTCTAGGCAATCTTCTTTTCTTTGATCTTAGTCTTAACATTCTCATTCCACCATGCTGTTCTTTTCCTATCTCCTTTAGTTTGTTTCCTACCACAGACCTCTTCAGTACAACCGAGGAGTGTTTCTTTATATATTTGCCACTTTGCTTCTATTGTGTTTTCTTTCAGATCTATCTACTTTTCACTGATAGATCTTTTTATCCTAGATTGGTATACCTGTTTTACTATTGTTTTATTTAGTTCCTCTGAGTTTATTAGCTTTCTTTTCTTTCATTTTCTGTTTGGTTTTTTTAGTCCGTAATCTCATTTTGGCTATCACTACGTGATGGTCACTTAATATTTCTGCTCATTTGTTTACTCTTGCATCCAATGTACTGTACAAAAAGGAGCTGCTAACTATTACGTAGTCTATCATTGACGTTTCACACCAGTCTTGATTTAGTCTTGTATATTTGTGGATATTTTTATGAGGAAACAAGGTGTTGGCTATTTTCATGTTATTCTTTTCGGCAAAAATATATTAGTCTCTCCATTTGGAGAAGTTGTTTACCTATGACTCCTCCTAACGTGTCTACATTGTTGCCTACTCTAGCGGTTAAATCTTCTAAAAGAGTTGTTTCCTGTTTGGCTTTAAGATTCTCTGCAGCTATTTGTAAATCGTTTTCGAAGATATCTTTTCCTTCTTTAGTTGCGTCTTTGTTTGGTCCATAAGCTATTAATAATTTAATTTCTCGTCCTTTTGATTTAATATTTACCTCTAATAGCTGTGGGCTTATAAATTTCCAACTTTCTAGCAGCGTTTCATACCTTTTATGCACTAGGAGGCCTACTCCTGCTCTAACTCTGTCTTTGACATCTACTCCTGAGAAGATTAAAATATGAATTGGTCCTACATGTTCTAGTCCTTGTCCTTTTTTCTTTGTTTGTGTAATGGCCAAAATATCGTCTTAGAATTTTTTCATTTCTTCAACTAATTCTAATTGTTTTTCATTTATTGGCCTAACGTTCCATGTTCCAAAATCACGGTCCATATTCGTTTCCAAGTTCGTCTTCGAAAGATGAAGCCAGATCTATTATAGTTATTTCTCTGAATCCGTTTGGTTTTGGATAAGCAGGGGATTAGCCTACTGTACCCTAGGTAAATGGTGGGACTGCCACTTTGAGGCCCCCTACCAGGCCTTGTTATTTTCTATCAGGGTTAACTCCTTAGGTTTTAGTCTTTTAATACCAGACTGGAAGGCAGTAGGTTGTTATTTTTTGTCAGGGTTAACTCCCTTAGCCTTTGGTCAACCAAGACCGACCTGCAAGGCAGCAGGAGACTTGTGAAGGGTGGGATCTACTCCCCGTACAGGTGCTTACCTGTCCACTGCCCGGCTGCTCTTTGCGCCAAGTAAAATCACTTGCTGGTTGTGCCATTTGGAATCCCTTGCTAGTTGCATCAACAATTACAATCACAAGTTAATAGCGACAAATCGAATCACCTGCTAGTTGCACCAATTCTAATCGCCTGTTAATTGCACTAATTCTTACCCCCTGCTAGATGCAGCAAGTAAAACCATCAGATATTACCATGTATTCTAACCACCTGTTAGTGGCGTCAAATGTAATCACCTGCTAGTTGTGTCAATTACAATCATCTGATAGTTGCACCGTCGTAATCATTTGCTACTTGAACCAGATGCACTAAGTAAAACCAGCAGATAGTCCCATGTATTCTAATCACCTGCTTGTCGCACCATTTTAATCACCTGCTATTTTCCCCAATTCTAATCACCTGATAGTTGTACAATGTCTAACACCTGCTAGTTGCGTAAATTCCAAACAACTGCTAGTTGTACCAATTCAAATCACCTGTTAGTTGCACTATATTTCTAATCACATGCTAGCTGCACCTATTTAATCATCTTCTAGTTGCATCCATTCTAATTACTTGCTATTTCCATCAATTCCAATCACCTGTTAGTTGCATCAATTCTAATCACCTGCTATTCCCATCAATTCCAATCACCTCTTATGTACATCAGTTCTAATCACCTGCTATTTCCATCAATTCCAATCACATGTTAGTTGCGTCAATGTAATCACCAGTTAGTTGCGTTAATTTAATCACCTGCTTTTTCCGTCAATTCCAATCTCATGTTAGTTCTATCAATTCTAATCACCTGTCAGTTGCGTCAATTGAATCACCTGTTAGTTGCGTTAATTTAATCACCTGCTTTTTTCATCAATTCCAATCTCATGTTAGTTCTATCAATTCTAATCACCTGTCAGTTGCGTCAATTGAATCACCTGTTAGTTTCATCAATGTTAATTACCTGTTAGTTACATCAATTCTAAATGCCTGCTAGTTGCTTTAATTGTAATCACCTGTTAACTGCATGAATTGTAATCACCTGCTAGTTGCATCAATTTTAATCACTTGCTAGTTGCACCAATTCAAATCACCTGCTAGTTGCATCAGTTTTAATCACCTTCTAGTTGCTTCAAATCTCATCACCTGCTAGTTGCATCAATTCTAATCACCTGCTAGTTGCATCAATTCTAATCACCTGCTAGTTGCATCAATTCTAATCACCTGCTAGTTGCACCATTTCAATCACCGGCTATTTCCATCCATTTCAATCACCTGCTTTTTCCATCAATTCCCATCACCTGTAATGTACATCAATTCTAATCACCTGATATTTCCATCAATTCCAATCACCTGTTATGTACATCAATTCCAATCACCTGTTATGTACATCAATTCCAATCACCTGTTATGTACATCAATTCCAATCACCTGTTATGTACATCAATTCCCATCACCTGTAATGTACATCAATTCTAATCACCTGATATTTCCATCAATTCCAATCACCTGTTATGTACATCAATTCCAATCACCTGTTATGTACATCAATTCCAATCACCTGTTATGTACATCAATTCCAATCACCTGTTATGCACATCAAATCTAATAGCCTGCTATTTCCATCAATTCCAATCACCTGTTAGTTGCATCAATTCCAATCACCTGTTAGTTGCATCAATTCCAATCACCTGTTATGTACATCAATTCCAATCACCTGTTATGTACATCAAATCTAATAGCCTGCTATTTCCATCAATTCAATCACCTGTTATGTACATCAATTCCAATCACCTGTGATGTACATCAAATCTAATAGCCTGCTATTTCCATCAATTCCAATCACCTGTTAGTTGCATCAATTCCAATCACCTGTTAGTTGCATCAATTCCAATCACCTGTTAGTTGCATCAATTCCAATCACCTATTATGTTCATCAATTCCAATCACCTGTTATGTACATCAATTCCAATCACCTGTTATGTACATCAAATCTAATAGCCTGCTATTTCCATCAATTCCAATCACCTGTTATGTACATCAAATCTTATAGCCTGCTATTTCCATCAATTCAATCACCTGTTATGTATATCAAATCTAATAACATGCTATTTCCATCGATTCCAATCACCTGTTATGTACATCAAATCTAATAACATGCTATTTCCATCAATTCCAATCACCTGTTATGTACATCAAATCTAATAACATGCTATTTCCATCAATTCCAATCACCTGTTATGTACATCAAATCTAATAACATGCTATTTCCATCAATTCCAATCACCTGTTATGTACATCAAATCTAATAACATGCTATTTCCATCAATTCCAATCACCTGTTAGATGCACCAATTCTAATCACCTGCTTTTTCCATTAATTCCAATCACCTGTTAGTTGCATCCATTCTAATCATCTGATATTTCCATCAATTCCATTCACCTGTCAGTCGCATCAATTCTAATCACCTACTTTTTCCATTAATTCCAATCACCTGTTAGTTGCATCAATTCCAATCACCTGTTATGCACATCAATTCCAATCACCTGTTATGTATATCAATTCTAATCACCTGCTATTTCCATCAATTCCAATCACCTGTTAGCTGCATCAATTCTAATCACCTGTTATTGCCATCAATTCCAATCACATATTAGTTGCATCAAATCTAATAACCTGCTATTTTCATCAATTCAAATCACCTGTTATGTACATCAATTCCAATCACCTGTTAGTTGCATCACTTCTAATCACCTGCTATTTCGATCAATTCCAATCACCTGTTATGTACATCAAATCTAATAACCTGCTATTTCCATCACTTCCAATCACCTGTTATGTACATCATTCCAATCACCTGTTATGTATATCAATTCTAATCACCTGCTATTTCATCAATTCAATTACCTGTTATGTATATCAATTCCAATCATCTGTTATGTACATCAATTCCAATCACCTGTTAGTTGCACCAATTCTAATCACCTGTTATTTCCATCAATTCAAATGACATAATAGTTGCATCAAATCTAATAACCTGCTATTTCCATCAATTCCAATCACCTGTTAGTTGCATCAATTCTAATCACCTGATAGTTGCGTCAATTTAATCACCTGCTAGTTTCGTCAATGCTAATTACCTTTTAGTTACATCAATTTTAAATGCCTGCTAGTTGCTTCAATTGTAATCACCTGTTAACTGCAGGAATTGTAATCACCTGCTAGTTGCATCCATTCTAATCACCTGCTAGTTGCACCAATTCAAATTACCTGCTAGCTGCATCAGTTTTAATCACCTTCTAGTTGCTTCAAATCTAATCACCTGCTAGTTGCATGGTATAATCACCTGCTATTTCCATCAATTCCAATCACATATTAGTTGCATCAATTCTAATCACCTGCTTTTTCCATCAATTCCAATCACCTGTTAGTTGCATCAATTCCAATTACCTGTTATGTACATCAATTCCAATCACCTGTTAGTTGCATCAATTCTAATCACCTGTTATTTCCATCAATTCCAATCACATATCAGTTGCATCAATTCTAATCACATATTAGTTGCGTCAATTTAATCACCTGCTAGTTTCATCAATGCTAATTACCTGTTAGTTACATCAATTCTAAATGCCTGCTAGTTGCTTCAATTGTAATCACCTGTCAACTGCATGAATTATAATCATCTGCTAGCTGCATCAATTTTAATCCCCTGCTAGTTGCACCAATTCAAATCACCTGCTAGCTGCATCAGTTTTAATCACCTTCTAGTTGCTTCAAATCTAATCACCTGCTAGTTGCATAGTATAATCACCTGCTAGTTGCATCAAGTCCAATCACCTGCTAGTTGAATCATGTCTAATTACCTGCTAGTTGCATCAATTTTAATCACCTGTAGTTGCATTAAGTAAAATCAACTGCTAGCTACATATAGTCTAACCATCTGTTAGTTGCATCAAATCCAATCTTCTGCTAGTTGCATCAATATTAATGACCGGCCAGTTGTAGTACTTCTAAAGACCCTCCAGCTGCATCAATATTAATCCCCGGCTAGTTTTAGCAATTCTAAACACCTGCTAGTTGCATCACTATTAACCGGCTAGTGACATTAATTCTACTTAAATGAAGATGGAGGTGGAAAGGGCATGTTTTAGAAAAGACGAAGGGAGCATCATCAAGACTGCCCTATATTGGACCCTGAAAGGGAAAGAGGCGTGACAAGCCAGGGACAACTTGGAGAAGAACAGCAGAGAATGAGATTAAAGACTGGGGTGAAACCTTGAATTACATATTGACGCTTGCCACCAACAGAGAGAGATAAAAATTCTTCATTGCTGCCCTTCATCTCAACTGGCATAATGGGCAGTAAGTAAAATGCATAAATGAATTCTAATCACCTGCTACTTGCATCACATTTAAACATCTTCTACTTGCATCACATTTAAACACCTTCTACTTGCATCACATTTAAACATCTTCTACTTGCATCACATTTAAACACCTTCTACTTGCATCACATTTAAACATCTTCTACTTGCATCACATTTAAACACCTTCTACTTGTATCACATTTAAACATCTTCTACTTGCATCACATTTAAACACCTGCTACTTGCATCAAATTTAAACATCTTCTACTTCATCACATTTAAACATCAATAATTAAATCACCTACTACTTGCATCACATTTAAACACCTTCTACTTGCATCACATTTAAACACCTTGCTAGTTGTATCACATTTAAACACCTTCTACTTGCATCACATTTAAACACCTTCTACTTGCATCACATTTCTTCTACTTGCATCACATTTAAACAACTTGCATCACATTTAAACATCTTCTACTTGCATCACATTTCACATTTAAACACTTTCTACTTGTATCACATTTAAACATCTTCTACTTCATACATTTAAACACCTTCTACTTGCATCACATTTAAACATCTTCTACTTGCATCACATTTAAACACCTTCTACTTTCACATTTAAAGACTTGCATCACATTTAGCTTGTTATACATCTTCTAATCCCTTGCTAGTTGCATCACTTCTACTTGCATCAAAACATACTTGCATACATCTTCTACTTGCATCACATTTAAACATCTTCTACTTGCATCACATTTAAACACTTTCTACTTGCATCACATTTAAACATCTTCTTGCATCACATTTAAACATCTTCTACTTGCATCACATTTAAACATCTTCTACTTGCATCACATTTAAACATCTTCTACTTGCATCACATTTAAACACTTCTACTTGCATCACATTTAAACATCTTCTACTTGCATCACATTTAAACATCTTCTACTTGCATCACATTTAAACATCTTCTACTTGCATCACATTTAAACATCTTCTACTTGTATCACATTTAAACATCTTCTACTTGCATCACATTTAAACACCTTCTACTTGCATCACATTTAAACATCTTCTACTTGCATCACATTTAAACATCTTCTACTTCCATCACATTTAAACATCTTCTACTTGCATCACATTTAAACATCTTCTACTTGCATCACATTTAAACATCTTCTACTTGCATCACATTTAAACACCTTCTACTTGCATCACATTTAAACATCTTCTACTTCCATCACATTTAAACATCTTCTACTTCCATCACATTTAAACATCTTCTACTTGCATCACATTTAAACATCTTCTACTTGCATCACATTTAAACATCTTCTACTTGCATCACATTTAAACACCTTCTACTTGCATCACATTTAAACACCTTCTACTTGCATCACATTTAAACACCTTCTACTTGCATCACATTTAAAGATCTTCTACTTGCATCACATTTAAACACCTTCTACTTGCATCACATTTAAACATCTTCTACTTCCATCACATTTAAACATCTTCTACTTGCATCACATTTAAACATCTTCTACTTCCATCACATTTAAACATCTTCTACTTGCATCACATTTAAACATCTTCTACTTGCATCACATTTAAACATCTTCTACTTGCATCCATTTAAACATCTTCTACTTGCATCACATTTAAACATCTTCTACTTGCATCACATTTAAACATCTTCTACTTGCATCACATTTAAACATCTTCTACTTGCATCACATTTAAACACTTTCTACTTGCATCACATTTAAACACCTTCTACTTGCATCACATTTAAACATCTTCTACTTGCATCACATTTAAACATCTTCTACTTCCATCACATTTAAACATCTTCTACTTCCATCACATTTAAACATCTTCTACTTGCATCACATTTAAACACCTTCTACTTGCATCACATTTAAACATCTTCTACTTGCATCACATTTAAACACCTTCTACTTGCATCACATTTAAACATCTTCTACTTGCATCACATTTAAACACCTTCTACTTGCATCACATTTAAACACCTCTTTAGCTTGCATCACATTTAAACATCTTCTACTTGCATCACATTTAAACATCTTCTACTTGCATCATTTAAACACTTTCACATTTAAACATCTTCTACTTGTATCACATTTAAACATCTTCTACTTGCATCACATTTAAACACTTTCTACTTGCATCACATTTAAACATCTTCTACTTGCATCACATTTAAACACCTTCTACTTGCATCACATTTAAACATCTTCTACATTTGTATCACATTTAAACACACCTTCTACTTGCATCACATTTAAACACCTTCTACTTGTATCAAATTTAAACATCTTCTACTTGCATCACATTTAAACATCTTCTACTTGCATCACATTTAAACACTACTTGCATCACATTTAAACACCTTCTACTTGCATCACATTTAAACATCTTCTACTTGTATCACATTTAAACATCTTCTACTTGCATCACATTTAAACACCTTCATCACTTGCATCACATTTAAACATCTTTCTACTTGCATCACATTTAAACATCTTCTACTTGCATCACATTTAAACATCTTCTACTTGCATCACATTTAAACATCTTCTACTTGCATCACATTTAAACACCTTCTACTTGCATCACATTTAAACATCTTCTACTTGCATCACATTTAAACACCTTCTACTTGCATCACATTTAAACACCTTCTACTTGCATCACATTTAAACACCTTCTACTTGCATCACATTTAAACACTTCTACTTGCATCACATTTAAACATCTTCTATGCATCACATTTAAACACCTTCTACTTGCATCACATTTAAACACCTTCTACTTGCATCACATTTAAACACCTTCTACTTGCATCACATTTAAACATCTTCTACTTGTATCACATTTAAACATCTTCTACTTGCATCACATTTAAACATCTTCTACTTGCATCACATTTAAACATCTTCTACTTGCATCACATTTAAACATCTACTTGCATCACATTTAAACACCTTCTACTTGCATCACATTTAAACATCTTCTACTTGCATCACATTTAAACACCTTCTACTTGCATCACATTTAAAAACACCTTCTACTTGCATCACATTTAAAGACCTTCTACTTGCATCACATTTAAACACCTCTTTACTTGTTATATGCATCACATTTAAACACCTTCTACTTGCATCACATTTAAACACCTTCTACTTGCATCACATTTAAACATCTTCTACTTGCATCACATTTAAACATCTTCTACTTGCATCACATTTAAACACTCTTCTACTTGCATCACATTTAAACACCTTCTACTTGCATCACATTTAAACATCTTCTACTTGCATCACATTTAAACATCTTCTACTTCCATCACATTTAAACACCTTCTACTTGCATCACATTTAAACACCTTCTACTTGCATCACATTTAAACATCTTCTACTTGCATCACATTTAAACACCTTCTACTTGCATCACATTTAAACATCTTCTACTTGCATCACATTTAAACATCTTCTACTTGCATCACATTTAAACACTTTCTACTTGCATCACATTTAAACATCTTCTACTTGCATCACATTTAAACTTCTTCTACTTGCATCACATTTAAACATCACATTTCTACTTGCATCACATTTAAACATTTAAACATCTTCTACTTGCATCACATTTAAACATCTTCTACTTGCATCACATTTAAACATCTTCTACTTGCATCACATTTAAACATCTTCTACTTGCATCACATTTAAACACCTTTTTACTTGTATCACATTTAAACACCTTCTACTTGCATCACATTTAAACACCTTCTACTTGCATCACATTTAAACATCTTCTACTTGCATCACATTTAAACATCTTCTACTTGCATCACATTTAAACATCTTCTACTTGCATCACATTTAAACATCTTCTACTTGCATCACATTTAAACACTTGCTTCTACTTGCATCACATTTAAACATCTTCTACTTGCATCACATTTAAACATCTTCTACTTGCATTTAAACATCACATTTAAACACCTTCTATTTGCATCACATTTAAACATCTTCTACTTTGCATCACATTTAAACATCTTCTACTTGCATCACTATTTCACATTTAAACATCTTCTACTTGCATCACATTTAAACATCTTCTACTTGCATCACATTTAAACATCTTCTACTTGCATCACATTTAAACATCTTCTACTTGCATCACATTTAAACATCTTCTACTTGCATCACATTTAAACATCTTCTACTTGCATCACATTTAAACACATCTTCTACTTGCATCACATTTAAACATCTTCTACTTGCATCACATTTAAACATCTTCTACTTGCATCACATTTAAACATCTTCTACTTGCATCACATTTAAACATCTTCTACTTGCATCACATTTAAACATCTTCTACTTGCATCACATTTAAAGACCTTCTACTTGCATCACATTTAAAGACCTTCTACTTGCATCACATTTAAACATCTTCTACTTGCATCACATTTAAACACCTGCTACTTGCATCAAATTTAAAGACCTCATAGTTTCATCAATAATCAAATCACCTACTAGTTTAGCTTGTTATATCCATCAATTCTAATCCCTTGCTAGTTGTATCATTTCTATTCACTTGCTAGTTGCATCAAATCTGTTCACTGGCTATATCCAACAATTGTACTCACTTGCTAGTTCCATCAATTCTACATACTTGCTATATCCGTCAATTCTAATCTCTTGCTAGTTGCATTATTTCTACTCACTTGCTAGTTGCCTCAAACCATTCACTTGCTATAATATCCATCAATTATACTCACTAGCTATTGGCATCAATTCTAAAACTCGCTATATCCACCAATTCTAATCAATGCTAATGGTATCAATTCTAACAACTCGCTATATCAATCAATTCTACTCAATGCTAATTGCATGAATTTCAACACTTGCTATAACTATCAATTCTACTCAATAGTAGTTGCATCAATTCTAAACACTTGCTACAGCTATCAATTCTTCTCAATAGTAGTTGCATCAATTCTAAACACTTGCTATAACTATCAATTCTACTCAATAGTAATTGAATCAATTTTAAACACTTGCTATAACCACCATTTCTACTCAATAGTAATTGCATCAATTCTAAACACTTGCTATAACTATCAATTCTACTCAATAGTAGTTTAATCAATTTTAAACATTTACTACAACTATCAATTCTACTCAATAGTAGTTGAATCAATTTTAAACATTTGCTACAACTATCAATTCTACTCAATAGTAGTTGAATCAATTTTAAACACTTGCTACAACTATCATTTCTATCAATAGTTGAATCAATTTTAAACACTTGATATAACCATGATTTCTACTCAATAGTAATTGCATCAATTCTAAACACTTACTATAACTATCAATTTTACTCATAGTAGTTGAATCAATTTTAAACATTTGCTATAACTATCATTTCTAAATAGTAATTGCATCATTTCTATCAATAGTAATTTCATCAATTCTAAACACTTTCTATATACATCAATTCTACTCATTGCTAATTGCATCAAATCAAATGAAACATCATTTTTAAACACCTGCTATATCCATCAATTCTACTTAGTGCTAGTTGCATCAATTCTAAACACTTATTAATTGCATCAATTCTACTTAATGCTAGTTGCATCAATTCTAAACACTTGCTATATCCATCAATTTTACTTAGTGCTAGTTGCATCAATTCTAAACACTTGTTAATTGCATCAATTCTACTTAGTGCTAGTTGCATCAATTCTAAACACTTGTTAATTGCATCAATTCTACTTAGTGCTAGTTGCATCAATTCTAAACACCTGCTATAGCCATCAATTCTACTCAATGCTAGTTACCTTAATTCTATTCAAAGCTAGTTGCATCAATTCTAAACACTTGTTATATCCATCAATTCTGCTAAATGTTAGTTGCATCAATTTTACTCAATATGGCAGTTGCATCAATTATAAACACTTGCTACTTGCATCAATTATATGCACGTGCTAGTTGCATCAATTATAAACACTTGCTACTTGCATCAATTATAAACACTTGGTAGTTGCTTCAATCCTAAATACTTGCTATTTGCATTAATTCTACTCAATCCTAGTTGCATCAATTTTACTCAATACCAGCTGCCTGAATTCTAATCACTTGCTAGTTGTATCAATTCTAATCATTTGCTAGTTGTATCAATTCTAATCAGTTGCTAGTTGTATCAATTCTAATCACTTGCTATTTATATCAATTCTAATCACTTGCTAGTTGCATCAATTCTAATCACTTGCTATTTGTATCAATTCTAATCACCTGCTATTTATATCAATTCTAATCACTTGATATTTATATCAATTCTAATCACTTGATATTTATATCAATTCTAATCACTTGATATTTGTATCAATTCTAATCACTTGATATTTATATCAATTCTACTCGCTTGCTACTTGCATCAATTGTAATCAATTGCTAATTGCATCAATTCTAATCACTTGCTAGCTGCATTAATTCTCATCACTTGCTAGTTGCATCATTTCTAATCACTTGCTAGTTGCATCAATTCTAATCACTTGCTAGTGGCATCAATTTGCATTACTTGCTAGTCGCATCAATTTTAATCACTTGCTAGTTGCATCAATTCTAATCACTTGCTAGTGGCATCAATTTGCATTACTTGCTAGTCGCATCAATTTTAATCACTTGCTAGTTGCATCAATTCTAATCACTTGCTAGTTGCATCAATTTGCATCACTTGCTAGTCGCATCAATTCTAATCACTTGCTAGTTGTATCAATTTGCATCACTTGCTAGTCGCATCAATTCTCATCACTTGCTAGTCGCATCAATTCTAATCACTTGCTAGTTGCATCAATTCTAATCACTTGCTAGTTGCATCAATTTTAATCACTTGCTAGTTGCATCAATTTGCATTACTTGCTAGCTGTACAAATTCTAATCACTTGTTAGTTGCATCAATTTTCATCACTTGCTAGTTGCATCAATTCTAATCACTTGCTAGTTGCATCAATTCTAATCACTTGCTAGTTGTATCAATTCTAATCACTTGCTAGTTGCATCAGTTCTAATCACTTGCTAGTTGCATCAATTCTAATCACTTGCTAGTTGCATCAATTCTAATCACTTGCTAGTTGCATCAATTCTAATCACTTGCTAGTTGCATCAGTTCTAATCACTTGCTAGTTGTATCAATTCTAATCACTTGCTAGTTGTATCAATTCTAATCACTTGCTAGTTGCATCAATTCTAATCCCTTGTTAGTTGCATCAATTTCATCATTTTCATCACTCATCACTAGTTGCATCAATTCTAATCACTTGCTAGTTGCATCAATTCTATTTATATGACTTCACTAGTTGCATCAATTCTAATCACTTGCTAGTTGCATCAATTCTAATCACTTGCAGTTGGTACAATTCTACTTCATAGTTGCATCAATTCTAATCACTTGCTAGTTGTATCAATTCTAATCACTTGCTAGTTGCATCAATTCTATCACTTGCTAGTTGCATCAATTCTAATACCTTGCTAGTTGCATCAATTTGCATCACTTGCTAGTTGCATCAATTCTCATCACTTGCTAGTTGCATCAATTTGCATCACTTGCATCATCAATTTGCGTCACTTGCTAGTCACATCAATTCTAATCACTTGCTAGTTGCATCAATTTGCATCACTTGCTAGTTGCATCAATTCTAATCACTTGCTAGTTGCAGGAATTTGCATCACTTGCTAGTCACATCAATTCTAATCACTTGCTAGTTGTATCAATTCTCATCACTTGCTATTTATATCAATTCTAATCACTTGCTATTTATATCAAATTTAATCACTTGCTAGTTACATCAATTCTCATCACTTGCTATTTATATCAATACTAATCACCTGTTAGTTGCATCAATTCTAATCACTTGCTATTTGTATCACATCATCGAAAGCGTGTGAAAGCGGCGAGTTCCCCAGGACCTATTGGCAGCTGTTATTTGTATCAATTCTAATTACATGTTAGTTACATCAAGTCTAATCACTTGCTATTACATCAATTGTACTTATGTTAGTTACATCAATTCTAATCACTTGTTAGTTACATCAATTCTAATTACTTGTTAGTTACATTAATTCTAATTACTTGTTAGTTACATCAATTCTAATTATTTGTTAGTTACATCAATTCTAATTACTTGTTAGTTGCATCAATTTTAATTACTTGTTAATTACATCAATTCTAATTACTTGTTAATTACATCAATTCCAATTACATGTTAATTACATCAATTCTAATTACTTGTTAATTACATCAATTCTAATTACATGTTAATTACATCAATTTTAATTACATGTTAATTACATCAATTCTAATTACATGTTAATTACATCAATTCTAATTACATGTTAATTACATCAATTCTAATTACATGTTAATTACATCAATTCTAATTACATGTTAATTACATCAATTCTAATTACATGTTAATTACATCAATTCTAATTACATGTTAATTACATCAATTCTAATTACATGTTAATTACATCAATTCTAATTACATGTTAATTACATCAATTCTAATTATATGTTAATTACATCAATTCTAATTATATGTTAATTACATCAATTCTAATTACTTGTTAGTTACATCAATTTTAATCCCTTGTTAGTTACATCAATTCTAATTACATGTTAATTACATCAATTCTAATTACATGTTAATTACATCAATTCTAATTACATGTTAATTACATCAATTCTAATTACTTTTTAATTACATCAATTCTAATTATATGTTAATTACATCAATTCTAATTACTTGTTAGTTACATCAATTTTAATCCCTCGTTAGTTACCTTAATTCTAATCACTTGTTAGTTACATCAATTCTACTTACATGTTACTTATATCAATTCTAATTACTTGCTAGTTACATCAATTTTAATCACTTGCTAGTTGTATCAATTTTAATCACTTGCTAGTTGTATCAATTTTAATCACTTGCTAGTTGTATCAATTTTAATCACTTGCTAGTTGTATCAATTTTAATCACTTGCTAGTTGTATCAATTTTAATCACTTGCTAGTTGTATCAATTTTAATCACTTGCTAGTTGTATCAATTTTAATCACTTGCTAGTTGTATCAATTTTAATCACTTGCTAGTTGTATCAATTTTAATCACTTGCTAGTTGTATCAATTTTAATCACTTGCTAGTTGTATCAATTTTAATCACTTGCTAGTTGTATCAATTTTAATCACTTGCTAGTTGTATCGCTTTTAATCACTTGCTAGTTGTATCGCTTTTAATCACTTGCTAGTTGTATCGCTTTTAATCACTTGCTAGTTGTATCGCTTTTAATCACTTGCTAGTTGTATCGCTTTTAATCATTTTAGTTGTATCATTCATTTATATCTGCATCAATTTTAATCACTTGCTAGTTGTATCAATTTTAATCATTTACTATCTGCATCAATTTTAATCACTTGCTAGTTGCATCAATTTTAATCACTTGCTAGTTGCATCAATTTTAATCAGTTGCTATTTGCATGAATTTTAATCATAATTTGCTAATCGCATCAGTTTTAATCACTTGCTAGTCGCATCAATTTTAATCACTTGCTAGTTGCATCAATTCTAATCACTTGCTAGTTGCATCAATTATAATCACTTGCTAGTTGCATCAATTCTAATCACTTGCTAGTTGCATCAATTCTAATCCCTTGCTAATTGCATCAATTCTAATCACTTGCTAGTTGCATCAATAATCACTTGCTAATTGCATTAGTTTTAATCACTTGCTTGTTGAATCAGTTTTAAGTATTTGCAAGTTGTATTAATTCTAATCACCTGCTAGTTTCATTAATTCTAACCACTTGCTAGTTGCATCAATTCTAACCAGTTGCTAGTTGCATCAATTCTAATCACTTGCTAGATGCATCAATTCAAATCACCTGCATTAATTCTAAACATCTGTCAGTTACATTAATTCTAATTACCTGCTAGTTCCATCCATTAATTCTAATTACCTGCTAGTTGCATTAATTCAAAACACCTGCCAGTTTTATCAATTCAGATCACTTGCTAGTTGCGTTAATTTTAATTACGTGTTAGATCCATTAATTGAAATCATCTGTTAGGTGCATTAAATCCAATTACCTGCTTGTTGCATTAATTCTAATTACCTGCTAGTTGCATTATTTCAAATCACCTGCCAGTTCCATTAATTCTAAACACCTCTTAGTTGCATTAATTTTACTTACCTGCTAGCGGCATTAATTGTAATCACCTGTAGTTGCATTAATTCTAATTAGCTGCTAGTTGCATTAATTCTAATTAGCTGAAAAAGATTGATTTATTTCTTTTATCATAATCGTACTATATTGGCCGTTGAAACGCCACCATATGTGATTTTCAAATCGAAAATAACAACAACTTCATTTCAAGAAGGCTCTTTCAGTTATGCGTAAAATTGGCTATAACTTTGCACACGTTATTTAATTTTATATCTATGCATAACAAGTAGCGTTTTTGGACAAATGAAACCGTTTTCAGTTTTGAATTTTTGAAAATACGTAAAGCAACCTTTCCAATTTTTGTTAATTTTAATCTCGCAAAAAATTGTTTTGCAACGCTTTGAAGAGATATTGAAAAAATCTACTGGTGAATTTTATTTTTTATTTTATAGATGCTATATACAAAATTTAGGGCCAATCGGGCAATAAATGTTTTTTAAAAGTAGTTGGCATATCACTGTCAAAAAGTTACATTTTGAGAAAGTCGCATTTAAAACAATTATTTTCCGTTATTTCAATGGGGTGTTTTTTCATATAAACTTATAAAAGAATAATATAATGCATTGAAACATCATACAATTGCGAGGGGCTATCAAATACTTCATGTGGACCCTATTTCAACTGCTCCAGATCCCTTATACTCATATCCGCATGGCATTTTTCTTATAACAAGTATGCAGAATGTTTCCGTAATATTCGGCCGTTCTTAGCTAATATAGACAATAATTAATCAAAAGTAGATTCTTCAGATAGCGTACATTGTGGTAATTAAAATGACATGATATACTTCAGACAAAATTTCCGGCTTTTATAGTAGAGCCGATGTGTTGACGACTAGGCCGGCATCATTTCTAAAAAATCGCATGTAATGAGAGAATCGATACTGAGCCTTTGTTGTGGTATGAATGTCAAGGGAATTAACTGCTCCATCCAATAGTGTAATAAAGAGTTTTGTCCTTTTTGTGGTAATACTGCCTTCTCATGACCAGCCGCCTTCACCCCTTGCATTTATTCTAATCACTTGCTAGTTGCATTAATTCTAACCCGTACTAGTTGCATTAATTCTAACCACTTACTAGATGCATTAATTATAACCCCTTACTAGTTGCATTAATTCTAACCCTTACTAGTTGCATTAATTCTAACCCCTTACTAGTTGCATTAATTCTAACCACTTACTAGATGCATTAATTCTAACCCTTACTAGTTGCATTAATTTAAATTCTAATGCATTAATTCCCTTACTAGTTGCATTAATTCTAACCACTTACTAGTTGCATTAATTCTAACCACTTACTAGTTGCATTAATTCTAACCCCTTACTAGTTGCATTAATTATCATCACCTGCTAGTTGCATTAATTCTAACCCGTTACTAAC
This sequence comes from Doris montereyensis, assembly GCA_037039925.1. Lineage (NCBI taxonomy): Eukaryota > Metazoa > Mollusca > Gastropoda > Nudibranchia > Dorididae > Doris > Doris montereyensis. Next base: position 79,994 of record JAXRKP010001813.1, read on the forward strand.
CAGTTACATTAATTCTAACCCTCTACTAGTTGCATTAATTCTAACCACTTACTAGATGCATTAATTCTAACCCCTTACTAGTTGCATTAATTCTAACCCCTTACTAGTTGCGTTAATTCTAACCCCTTACTAGTTGCATTAATTCTAACCACTTACTAGTTGCATTAATTCTAACCCCTTACTAGTTGCATTAATTATCATCACCTGCTAGTTGCATTAATTCTAAACTTACTAGTTGCATTACCAGTTGCATTAATTTAACATTAATTGCATTAATTCTAACCCTTACTAGTTGCATTAATTCTAACCCCTTACTAGTTGCATTAATTCTAACCCCTTACTAGTTGCATTAATTCTAATCCCATTACTAGTTTCATTAATTCTAACCCCTTACTAGTTGCATTAATTCTTATCACCTGCTACTTACATTAATTCTAATCACCTGCTAGTTGCATTAATTCTAACCCCTTACTAGTTGCATTAATTAATTCTTATCACCTGCTACTTACTAGTTAATTCGAATCACATACTTTTAATCATTACCTGCATTAAATCGTTGCATTAATAATAATCACCTGCTTCTAATCACTTGCTAATTGCATTACTTGTACTGATTTACTAGTTCCATTAATTCTAATCACCTGCTTCTAATCACTTGCTAGTTGCATTAATAATAATCACTTGCTACTTACATTAATTCGAATCACCTGCTTCTAATCACCTGCTTCTAATCACCTGCTTTTAATCACGTGCTAGTTGCATTAATTCTAATCACTTGCTAGTTGCATTAATTCTAATCACTTGCTAGTTGCATTAATTCTAATCACTTGCTAGTTGTATTAATTCGAATCACTTGCTACTTACATTAATTCGAATCACCTGCTTCTAATCACCTGCTTCTAATCAACTGCTAGTTGCATTAATTCTAATCACTTGCTAGTTATATTAATTCGAATCAGTTGCTTCTAATGCATTGCTAGTTACATTAATTCGAATCACCTGCTTCTAATCACTTGCTAGTTACATTAATTCGAATCACCTGCTTCTATTCACTTGCTAGTTGCATTAATAATAATCACTTGCTTGTTACATCAATTCGAATCACTTGCTTCTAATCACCTGCTTCTAATCACCTGCTTCTTCTAATCATTTGCTAGTTACATTAAATCGAATCACTTGCTTCTAATCACTTGCTAGTTGCATTAATTCGAATCACCTGCTTCTAATCATTTGCTAGTTACATTAATACGAATCACTTGCTTCTAATCACTTGCTAGTTGCGTCAATTCTTATTACCTGCTTCTAATCACCTGCTTCTAATCACCTGCTAGTTGCATTAATTCTAACCACCTGCTTCTAATTACTTACTAGTTGCATTAAATCGAATCACCTGCTTCTAATCACCTGCTTCTAATCACCTGGTTCCAATCACCTGCTTCTAATCACCTTCTTCTAATCACCTGCTTCTAATCACCGGCTTCTAATCACCTGCTTCTAATCACCTGCTTCCAATCACCTGCTTCTAATCACCTGCTTCTAATCACCTGCTTCTAATCACCTCACCTGCTTCTAATCACCTGCTTCTAATCACCTGGTTCCAATCACCTGCTTCTAATCACCTGCTTCTAATCACCTGGTTCCAATCACCTGCTTCTAATCACCTGCTTCTAATATTCACCTGCTTCTAATCACCTGCTTCTAATCACCTGCTTCTAATCACCTGCTTCCACTCACCTGCTTCTAATCACCTGCTTTTAATCACTTGCTAGTTGCATTAATTGGAATCACCTGCTTCTAATCACCTCCGTCTAATCATCTGCTTCTAATCACCTGCTTCTACTCACCTGCTTCTAATCACATGCTTCTAATCACTTGCTTCTACTCCACCTGCTTCTAATCACCTGCTTCTAATCACCTGCTTCTAATCACCTGCTTCTAATCACTTGCTTCTAATCACCTGCTTCTAATCACCTCCGTCTAATCATCTGCTACTAATCACCTGCTTATAATCACCTCCGTCTAATCACCTGCTTCTAATCACCTGCTTCTACTCACCTGCTTCTAATCACATACTTCTAATCACTTGCTAGTTACATTAATTCGAATCACCTGCTTCTAATCACCTGCTTCTAATCACCTGGTTCCAATCACCTGCTTCTCATCACCTGCTTCTAATCACTTGCTAGTTACATTAATTCGAATCACCTGCTTCTAATCACCTGCTTCTAATCACCTGGTTCCAATCACCTGCTTCATCACCTGCTTCTAATCACTTGCTAGTTACATTAATTCGAATCACCTGCTTTCAATCACCTGGTTCCAATCACCTGCTTCTAATCACATGCTTCTAATCACTTGCTGGTTAGCATTAATTCGAATCACCTGCTTCTAATCACCTGCTTCTAATCACCTGGTTCCAATCACCTGCTTCTAATCACATGCTTCGATCACATGTTTCCTAATCACTGCTTCTACTCAACTGCTTCTAATCACATGCTTCTAATCACTTTGCTAGTTATTAATTGAACCAGATTAATCACTTCCTAGTTGCATTAATTCCAATCACCTTCCTAATCACCTGGTTCCAATCACCTGCTTTAATCCCATGCTTCTAATCATCTGCTTTAAATCACCTGCTTCCAATCACCTGCTTCTTAATCACTTGCTAATCATCTTGCTTCGAATCACCTGCTTCTAATCACTTGCTAGTTGCATTAATTGAATCACCTGCTCTAATCACTTGCTGGTTGCATTAATTGATTCACCTTTTCTAATCACTTGCTGGTTGCATTAATTCGAATCACCTGCTTTACTCACTTGCTAGTTGTACTAATTTGAATCGCTTGCTACTTACATTAATTCTAATCACTTGCCTAGTTGCATTAATTCGAATCACGTGCTGGTTGCATTAATTTGAATCCACTTGCTGATTGCATTAATTCTAATCACTTGCTACTTGCATTAATTCTAATCACTTGCTACTTACATTAATTCGAATCACTTGCTGGCGTTAATTCGAATCGCTTGCTGATTGCATTAATTGAATCGCTTGCTGATTGCATTAATTCGAATCGCTTGCTGGTTGCATTAATTGAATCGCTTGCTGGTTGCATTAATTGAATCACTTGCTACTTACATTAATTTGAATCACTTGCTACTTACATTAATTCTAATCACTTGTTGATTGCATTAATTCGAATTACTTGCTGATTCCATTAATTCGAATCACTTGCTAGTTGCATTAATTGAATTACTTGCTGGTTGCATTAATTGAATCACTTGCTGGTTGCATTAATTCAAATCACTTGCTACTTACATTAATTCTAATCACTTGCTAGTTGCATTAATTCGAGTCACTTGTTGGTTGCATTAATTCGAATTACTTGCTACTTCCATTAATTCTAATCAAGCATTAATTCAAATCACTTGCTAGTTACATTAATTCGAATTACTTGTTGGTTGCGTTAATTCTAATCACTTGCTAGTGGCATTAATTCTAATCACTTGCTAGTGGCATTAATTCTAATTATGCTAGTTACATTAATTCTAATCACTTGCTAGTTTTATTAATTCTAATCACTATTAGTTACATTAATTCTAATCGCTTGCTAGTTTTATTAATTCTAATCACTTTAGTTTTATTAATTCTAATCACTTGTTAGTTACATTAATTCTAATCACTTGCTAGTTACATTAATTCTAATCCTTGCTAAGTTACATTAATTCTAATCAATTGCTAGTAACATTAATTCTAATCACTTGCTGTGCATTAATCGAATCACCTGCTTCTAATCACCTGCTAGTTACATTAATTGAATCACCTGCTTCTAATCAATTGCTAGTAACATTAATTCGAATCACCTGCTTCTAATCACTCATGATTGCATTAATTCGAATCACCTGCTTCTAATCACCTGCTAGTTACATTAATTCGAATCACCTGCTTCTAATCACCTGCTATTCATTAATTTGAATCACCTGCTTCTAATCACCTGCTAGTTATATTAATTCGAATCACCTGCTTCAATCTTGCTACTTACATTAATTCGAATCACCTGCTTCTAATCACTTGCTACTTAAATTAATTCGGAATCATTTCACGTTTACATTGGTTCTAATAAGCTGCTAGTTACATTAAATCGAATCACCTGCTTCTAATCACTTGCTACTTACATTAATTGAATCACCTGCTTCTTCGAATCACCTGTTGATTACATTAATTCGAATCACCTGCTTCTAATCACCTGCTAGTTACATTAATTCGAATCACCTGCTTCTAATCACCTGCTACTTACATTAATTCAGATCACCCGTTTCTAATCACTTTGCTACTTACATTAATACGAATCCACCTGCTTCTAATCACCTACTAGTTACATTAATTCTAATCGCCTTCTTCTACGCACACTACACGTTAATTCTACGCACTTGCTACTTACATTAATTTGAATCACTTGCTACTTACATTAATTTGAATCACTTGCTATCTACATTAATTTGAATCACTTGCTACTTCTTACATTAATTTGAATCACTTGCCATTTACATTAATTCGAATCATTTGTTACCTTACATTAATTCGAATCATTTGTTAATGGCATGACCAATCATTTGCTTCTTTAATTAATTTGAATCACTTGCTACTTACATTAATTATAATCACTTGCTGGTTGCATTAATTGAATCACTTGCTACTACATTAATTCCTAATCATACTCACATTAATTCCAATCATTTGCTACTTACATTAATTTGAATCATTCGGTACTTACATTAATTCTAATCATCGCTACATTAATTTGAATCACGTGCTACTTACATTAATTTAATCACTTGTTACTACATTAATTCTAATCACTGTTACCACATTAATTGAATCATTTGCTACTTACATTAATTTGAATCATTTAAGGCTTACATACCTAATTTTACATTAATTCTAATCACTTGCTACTTACATTAATTCTAATCATTTGCTACTTCTACATTAATTTGAATCTCTTGTTA
>JAXRKP010001814.1:5000-67500 GCA_037039925.1 Doris montereyensis
AGACTAAATGAAGGCAGATGTCACAAATATACATGGCAAGACTAAATGAAGGCAGATGTCACAAATATACATGGCAAGACTAAATGAAGGCAGATGTCACAAATATACATGGCAAGACTAAATGAAGGCAGATGTCACAAATATACATGGCAAGACTAAATGAAGGCAGATGTCACAAATATACATGGCAAGACTAAATGAAGGCAGATGTCACAAATATACATGGCAAGACTAAATGAAGGCAGATGTCACAAATATACATGGCAAGACTAAATGAAGGCAGATGTCACAAATATACATGGCAAGACTAAATGAAGGCAGATGTCACAAATATACATGGCAAGACTAAATGAAGGCAGATGTCACAAATATACATGGCAAGACTAAATGAAGGCAGATGTCACAAATATACATGGCAAGACTAAATGAAGGCAGATGTCACAAATATACATGGCAAGACTAAATGAAGGCAGATGTCACAAATATACATGGCAAGACTAAATGAAGGCAGATGTCACAAATATACATGGCAAGACTAAATGAAGGCAGATGTCACAAATATACATGGCAAGACTAAATGAAGGCAGATGTCACAAATATACATGGCAAGACTAAATGAAGGCAGATGTCACAAATATACATGGCAAGACTAAATGAAGGCAGATGTCACAAATATACATGGCAAGACTAAATGAAGGCAGATGTCACAAATATACATGGCAAGACTAAATGAAGGCAGATGTCACAAATATAATGGCAAGACTAAATGAAGGCAGATGTCACAAATATACATGGCAAGACTAAATGAAGGCAGATGTAACAAAAACTAAATGAAGGCAGATTTTACGGTACAGTGGATGCAAGAGTAAACAGAGGAGCTGAAATATTTAGTGATCATCACCTAGTGATTTTCCGAAATGAGATTACTGACTGATGAAAACAAATGGAAAAGGAAAGAAAACCAATTAAAGGAGATATGAAAAGAACAGCATGGTGGAATGAGAATGTTAAGACTAAGACCAAAGAAAAGAAGGATGCCTGTAAGAAATACTTGCAAACAAAGAGACCAGAAGATAGGATAGATTACGTAAGAAAAAGAACTACAACCAAAGAGGAAGTGAGGAAAACAAAACAGGAACAATGGGAATAGTTTGGACAAAGACTTCAAGAAAGCTATCAAGGAAATCAAAAGCTGTTCTGGGGGCGATGAAGAGCATGAAAAAGACCAAAGCATGCCCAATACGACAAATTAAGAACGCCAAAGGAGAAATAATGAAAGGAGACAGCGAAGTCATGGAAACGTGGAGAAAGTATTTTCAACAATTACATAATCCGCCCCCCCCTCAGAACATGTGAAACAAGGAGTACAGATCAATTAGTAAGAGTGACTAGTAATCCAGTTGAGGCAGCTGAAGATGTAGCTGTCTCAATGGTGGAAATCCAAACTGCTATAAGAAAAGTTAAATTAGGAAAGGCCCCAGGAGCAGATCAAGTTTATCCAGAAATGATTAAAAACCAAGAGAGAGAGAGGCAGACAAACTACTACATGCAATATGCCAACAAGCATGGAAGTCCAAACAGGTGCCAGACGACTGGAATAAGGGAACGGTAGTACAAATACACAAGAAAGGATCAACTATGGAATGCTCAAACTATAGAGGGATATCACTACTTAGTGTACCAGGAAAAGTATATGCCAGGATCATGGAAATGAGACTAAGGAAAAGAGTAGAGGATCAGATTGAAGAACATCAGAGTTGATTTAGACCAGGAAGAAGTGTACAAGATCGCATATGTACAATTAGACAAATAATAGAAAAATTCCTTGAGAGAAATATTGACTTGCACTTGTGTTTTATTGACTTAGAAAAGGCATTTGACACTGTGAGGAGGGGAGAACTATGGCTTCCATTAAAAAAACACAATGTAGAGCAAAATTTAATAGAAGCCATTGAAAGGTTTTACAATAAACCAACATGTGCAGTGAGAGTAGCTGGAAATGTATCTGAAGAATTTGATGTAGATATAGGAGTAAGACAGGGTTGTATCATTAGTCCTCTTTTGTTTATCACATTTATGGATTCAGTCGCAAAGGCATCTCCAAAAAGGAAGAAAATGAATGTAGGTATGTGGCCACTCAAACCAGTAAATGTATCAATGTTTTCATTTGCTGATGATTTAGTTCTGTTTGGAAAATCAGAAAATGACCTACAGTCGAATACCAAAACAATGCTATAATAACTAGGGAAACTAACACACACAATTTTAAATTGGGCAGGGAAAATTTAGAATAAGTTCAAAGCTACAATTATCTAGGAGTCATGATTAACTCAGAAGGAAAACTAAAAGAAGAAATCAACCAGAGAATCCAAAAAGCAATGACAATATATAACCATCTAGGAAAGCCATTTATCGGTAAACAAGAATTGTCAACAAAAACCAAAGTGGCAGTATACAACACAGTTTATTGTCCTATTCTCCTCTATGGCAGTGAAAGCTGGGCCTTAGACAGTAGATAATACAGTAGAGTATAGGTAGCTGAAATGAAATATCTAAGAAGAGTAGTAGGGAAAACTAAAAGAGACAAAATCAGAAACACAACAATAAGAGAATTAAACCTAAGCAGATATCATAAAAACTAAGATAGAAATAAATCAACTGAGATGGTTTGGGCATGTAAACACAATGAATGACAATAAAAAAAGCTAAATCAGTATACATTGCTAAAATTCAAGGTAAAAGACCAAAAGACAAAACTTGGAGAAAGTGGGAAGAAAATAGAAAAGAGGCAGTAACGCAAAGAAATGTAACTTTTTCCGCCGCCTCTCCCTTTCGTCGATTGAAGGCGAAGACGAACGAACGAGAAGCGTATTGGCTTGTTGTTACACACGGAAGAGTGCAACAGTTTTATAGTGTATGGCAACGGGCGATGTTACTCATTATCTTTTGGTTTGCTTTGATATTGGTAAACAGATAAAATACTAAAAATATTAATGACCACAATTGAATTATTGTTTTCTATGAACTAATTAAAACGTCTAATACACCGATGCTAATTAAGTTTTAACGAAAGAAAGAAAAGGAAGACTTGTCAATGAGGTATACACGAATAAAGTAATGAAATTAAATATTATTATACGTATTGTTATCATATTATAGTAACAGGGCGGGGATGAGTTATAATCAAATAATCAAATCATTCCCACTTCGTCGATGTTTTAGTGATTACTTTGGAATAAAATGAATTGTTGCGCATTTTCAGAACTATGCTCGGTGGTATTAATAAAAAAAATATGTACATGTAGAACAGAATCTGGAATAAATTTTCTGACGGATAAAGCAAGCCTCCCCTGTTAAGGTTCTCTGTGTAGGAAACCACTTCATTTGAATATAAAGAGGAATCTCCCTGAAGGTTTGGAGAATCCTTATGTTTTTGACAAATATATCCACCAATATACAGAAGAGATATTTTCTCCTCTGAAGATACTCCTTTGTCTGGCAAGTCATCAATTAACAAAAGTTCAGCATCAGTCAGAGGCTTCTCACATAAATCACAAGAATGACAAGACTGACTGTAATCAATGTTATCTTGTTCAACCTCTATCATCAGTTTCGTCTTGTCAATTGCATGGGTGTTGAGCACATCTTCCACAGTGATAGTGATATAGAAATTATTCCCAGCAGCCATCCTAAAATGCGCAAAGTGGTGTTCTAGATTTGCACTTGTAGACTGAACATTTTCTTCCCATGTTTGGAATAACTGAAAAGAAAAAAACATACATTTTCAAATTCTCGGTAGAAAAGTAAGTAGATCTAGCCTACTGAATAATAATAATAATAATAATAATAATAATAATAATAATAATAATAATAATAATAATAATAGTAAAATAATAATAATAATAATAATAGTAATAGTAATAATAATAATAATAGTAAAAATAATAATAATAATAATAATAATAAATAATAATAGTAAAATAATAATCAAAATAATAATAATAAAAATAATAATAATAATAGTAATACAAATCAAAATAATAATAAATAATAATAATAATAATAATAATAAAAATAATAATACTAATAATAGTAATAATAATGATAATAATAATAATAGTAATAATAATAATAATAATAATAATATCTTCATTGTCCTTTTTCAGACAATTTGCACTAGGTTGCAATGCCATTTAATATTTAATCTGTGGTTTAGAAATGGGTAGGCTTAACTTCGATTAATTCACAACATTAATTACAAGCACAAAAGAAGCGTAATAAGCCCAGAAAAATAGCCATTTTCTAATACTTGATCTTACAGTTGAACAAAAATATAACACGATTAGAAAAAAAGAATTAGATAGATCTAGAACAAGCAAATTTCACATCAACTTCTAGTTGAACTTCTTGTCGAATCAACATCGACTTCCAAATCTCAATTTATCTTTCCTCACCCTTACTTGTTTATCTTTTAGTTTGGATTCATTCAAAATCTAATAAATACGAATAATGATAACTAAAATACAACGGGTGGCCTTCATCGCCATCCGCCTTCAATCAACGAAAGTAATGTTATCCTTTTGACACAGACTAGTACACAGTTTGGATAAATGTCTCTTAGTCTTTGTCAAAAAGTTTGCAGAAATGAATTAAATGAAATCACAAAAGACGCTTTGCTAAAAGAACGTCAATCCCATGCTATACACATGAGATATTTTCCCAACGGATTTTGTTAAGAATTTAGTGTTCAACACTTCAAAGGGCCTACTTACGATTTTCCTACTGATGTACGAACGGTGTCTTTGTTATAACTATTGATTTGATTTTCTTAATGTTCATCATCGCCATCCGCCGATATTTTCAATCACTGTGTCATCGGAATAGCACGGGATATTGCTTATGCCCCCTCCCCCAATAGGCAGTCCAGAGATGATTTCGATGTTTCTGAAAATATGATCTGTATATCATTTAAATATCACTGATGATAGAATATCCTTGGTGTGCTCCCCTTTTGATCCTTACTGGGTCGGAGAGTTTGCTGTTGTCAATAGAGATTTGCGATTATTGCGATTTCGTCTTGCTGACTGTTGTGTTTCTTTGCAATGTTGATATAAGTTCATCGTCGCTTACACTGTTGAGTGCCTTAGAGTAGTCGATGAAGCATAATATTACTCAAAATTAGAAACGGCCCTTTACGAATAGGAACATGGAACATTATAAATTGACCGAAGAGGAAAATTCGGCAACCTTCTACAAGATATGAATTTATGAAACTAGACAGAAAATGATGACGTATTCCTAACACAACATGGCAGTATTGAATATATCTGAATTTTGAGAGAAAGATACAACCGAAGTGAAAAACTACTATAAAATTCGACTAAATGAAAGCTCCATGCAAGAAGATGAAAGCACCAACGAGAACGTCGATGAACAATGGACATGTCGAAGAAATGCAATAACTATTATCAAACTAAAAAAGGAAATTATAGAAGCAAACAAAGCTGAATGAATCCGCAAATTTTAGCTTCATCCAAATACGATATTTTAAATAACAAGATTATAAGAAAATATGCAAAAAAATCTAACGAAGACTGTTAGCTCGGTTGGTAGCACGCTTTTTCTTTTTTTATGGCGAGGCGATGGATGCCGACGCAGAGGTCGCGGGTTGGATCCCCATGGTGGCCAGGATTTGTTTCTGTCTATTCCTTGTATTTGTTTTGTCTTTGTTCTTATGGGGCTTTCATTTTATCTTATGTCATTACCTTATTTTCCGACATATCCCTTACTTTAATGTTTGTCTTCATCTATATAATAGTTAGCAGTTCTTTTTTTACAGCACAATGGATGGAAGAGTTAACAGAGGAGCTGAGATATAGCGATCATCACCTAAGGATATAAAAGGAAATGAAATTAATGACTGAGGAAAGCAAACTGAAACGGAAAGGGGGAAAAGTTACTGAACTTAAAATAGTACTAAATAAAGCAGACGTAAACCAGATAAGGTGTGCAAATCAATTAATAAGAACGATAATTAATCCAGATCAGATAACTCAGGATGTAGATATCTAAATGGAAGATATCCAAACAGTCTAACAAGAAGTTGAGCTAGAGAGGTCAATGGGTCAAATCAAATTGATCCAGAAAGGATTAAAAACCAAGAGTGAGTGGCAAACACTATATCAATAAGCATAGAAGTCAAAACATGTGTCAGATGACTGGGAAAAAACCCCGATAGTATCAGTACACAAGAAAGGATCAACTACGGATTGCTCACACTATAGAGGGATATCACTACTTATAGTGCATCAGGGAAAGCTTATGCGGGATACCAGAAATGAGACTGAGGAAAAGAGTAGAGGGTCAGATTGAAGAGCATCGGAGCGGATTCAAACCAGAAAGAAGTATACAGGATCACATAATATTGACAATTAGAGAAATGATAGAATAATCGCAAATGTATCCTCAAACATGAAGAAAATAATGCAGGTAAGTGGAAACCCAAACCAGTATTTCTATGAATGTTTCCATTTTCTGATAATTTAGCTCTGTTTGGAAAATCAGAGAGTGACCTTCAGTATAGTATCAACATGCTGAAAATAAACTAAATAAAAGAAGAATGAAAGTAAACGCATATAAAATAAAAACAATGCTACTAACTAGAGAAACTAAAATACAATTGTTCTATAACTTTGCAGGGAGAAGTTAGAACAAGTTCGAAGCTACCTTGGAGTAATGATTAACTCAGAGGGAAAACTAAGAGAAGAAATCAGCTAGAGAATAGAAAAGGCAATGACAATAATATGTAACCACAAGTAAAGGCACTTATAGGTAAACAAAAATTGTTAACAAAAACCCAGATGGTAGTATACAACCAAGTGTATTGTACTACTCTCCTTTGTGGCAGTGAAGCCTGGACCTTAGACAGTGGGGAATCCAGTAGAGTACAAGCAGCTCAATTGAAATATCTCAGAAGAGAAGACTGGTAGGGAAAACTAAAAGAGATAAAGCTGAGGAACACAAGAATAAGAGATCAAACTAAAACAGATAGCATACAAACTAAGATAGAAATAAATCAGCTCAGATGGTTTGGGCATGTAAACAGAATGAATGATAATAGAATAGTCAGTATACAGTGCTAAAACCCAAGGTAAAGGACCAAAAGGTTTGAACTCGGAGAAAGCGGGAAGATACAAAAGAGGCACTAAACAATCCTTCACAGAATAAGGATCATTTCGGACATCTAAACATACATACAGCAATGTAGAATGGGAACTGATAAAGATAGAAAGAAAGTACTGATGTCCTTAAAAGTTGTATCTTGAGTGGAAGTCACTAAACGTTATGCTTATAGGCCTATTAACTAAACAAACTTGACACCTGTCCAAAAGCAGTAGGCCTATTACTGGATAGTGCCAATCGCTATTCAGTATACTATCGACATGAGGCTTACCAACGTGATTTCTCAAGGATATAACAGTGTTTTGTGCTGTTCAGTATAGTATACTGAGTAGCTACTCAGTTTTTAAGAAATATGTTGGTTGACTCCTTTGGATGAGAGTCGTTACCTTTCTCCAACTGGTCTTGAGGTCAGTTTGTTGTTCACCTGGTGTTATTGTCGATTGTCCACTGCCGTAGCTGTAGCTTGTTACCCACTAACCATGCCAACATCGCTCCTGTTATAAAAGACGTGTACTATTCAATATACTTATACTTATATTATAATTATATCATCTTATATAAAATAGTATATCCATACCTGGGTACCCGGCAAGCATAATTTGAATAAGTAGATCTACTCGTAAGAGATTTATTTGTGTTTCATACCATTGTGACATAGGTTTATAACAATATGATATCAACCGTTTCTGCTTTGTTTTCATGACAATTTGAGTGGTCTACTCTTGATTCAGATACAATAATATATTTTAATAGCTGAGAATGTTAAGCTACAGAGCCTTTTATACGGCACTTTGTTTGTTTCATTGATATTTACCGCGTCCACCATTGTGTTGATTTCAGTGTGAATTGAGACGAAACAGCAAGATACAAGAGAAGTGGAAAGAGTCAATGGACTGATCAATGTAATTTAATGTGCCGGGAGCACGATTATGTCCCTACCAAATCCAGTCGTTGCCTCTTTGTATTACGCTCCTCACCTACAACAGTAATGATTTAAATATGTTCAAGCACACAACATATGAGTTCTACAAGGTTAGTAATCTCCTCCACGACGAGAGCTTGATTTAGTTTGATTTAATTTACCCACATACACAATTTACTAGGTGATCTCGGGGTTTTTGGTAGATTTTTAATTTTACCCGGATTTCCCCGTAACCAGCCAATATATCTTTAACGTGCACAGTGTTGTGATCTGCACACAGGGCCTTCTTTTTATCGTTCGTCTTCGATAGGACTGTGTGTCGATCCACCTACCAGGACTAGGGGGGTGGGGGTAGATTCTGCTCGAACAAACTTGAGAAAATTTATCAACCATTGGTGGGGCTCAAACCCACTACTTTTTGGTTCAGAGGCCGAAACCTTGTCCCTGGAGAGCATCCGTTTTAAACCACGTAGTATGAAATTTGATTCGCTAGCAGTTTTTTAGTTTTAGTTTTTAAAGTGTGTATATGTCCGTTTCTACTTTTTTAATTTCACATTGTTTACATGCTTCTAGGCAGCAGCGCTCAGTTCATGTGCTTAGTACATGGTTCAGTGACTCGGGTCACGGATTTTGACGTCAGTCGAAAGTCTTCTTATTATTATTGGGATCATTATTTTACAATCATGATCAAACAACCCTCTTTTCACCTGTGTGGGTGAGTATTAAAATATTCAGTTTCTATTGTGTTTTTTGTTGTTGCAAATACAACATAACAGACACTTACAAAACTTACACATTTAATTAGGGCCCTAATTAAAATAATTATAGATCTAGATCTAGTAGGGTCTACACAATACAGCACTGAGTTTCATAAGATTGAGCATCTGGAGGAGGTGGATGGGGAAAAGAAAGTGAAATATAAATATATTAGCTGTGGCTGTCATTACATTGGAGCAAGTTGTAAATCTTTATCTGTGTCTGTATTAGACTATGAGAGATGTATGTGTGTGTGTGTGTGTGACAGAGAGAGAGAGAGAGAGAGAGAGAGAGAGAGAGAGAGAGAGAGAGAGAGAGAGAGAGAGAGAGAGAGAGAGAGAGAGAGAGAGAGACAGAGAGAGAGACAGACGCCCAGACACACAGAGAGAAGGAGAGAGAGACACAGAGAGAGAGAGAGAGAGTGAGCAAGAAGTCATACTAAGTTATTTGCAATGAGTTCATTCATTAGAAATATACGGCTATTGCATATTATATCTCAGGCTCCAGACTGCTCTAGACCCTATATTCATGCAAGCAGGAAAACGACTTATGTCTTAAGTAAAATGTGGAAGAAAGGCTGGATTGTCAAAAGTTTTTCTGCTATGATAACTTTCTGACGGGTTTGACATAGTCTATATGGACAGATACGCAGAACAATCAAAATGAAACATAATATGGTAATAACAATATATTATGCAATCAGCAGCAATTTTATTTTCTGATGCCACCCAACAAAATCTAAAGGCACCCATCCATGCCGTGACAAGTATTTTTCAACTCTAAAGCAAAGATACTCAAAGGTAGATTTAATTGAGAATGTTGATCTTCGCTTTGACATGAAGCAGTCACCTTTCCTCATTCTCTTTATGAGCACTTGTTTTTGTTTTTGGGTTGGGTTTTGGGTTTTGTTTTGTTTTTTTTGTTTTGGGTTTTTTTTTTTTTTTGGGGGGGGGGTCCAAATTAATTTGACAGTAAGGTAAAGGACAAGGGTCAATCATTTATGGTATTTGGCATATTTGCATCACTGTGCGACTAGGAGTGTCATGAGTTTTAATTTGTTGTCAAAGGCCACATATATTAAAAGACTGACAGACCCAGGTTCTTCATTATTTTTATCTCTATGAAAAATACTCATCTCTACTTTACTCAGTTTACTCAGATGAAATGGAGTACCTGGCCACGTCAGCAAACATCATGTTGTTGGGATGATTGTTAGGCCTAGTCTGAAGCTTAAGAAAGTAGCTTTATATTTATATATAGATTTAGGACTTAAACGTTTCCTTTTGAGAAATATTCTGCTTTATGATAAATTATATAAAGTTAGTGAATCTACACATGTCTTCTTCTCAATCATAATAACAGACTTATGTCAATTCTTGAGTGTTACTGTGTTAGTGTTCTTAATTTTGAATACCCACAGTTCTGATATTTTATTTTATTTTAAAGGGATGAATTTTATGTTATTGTTAAAGCATCAAGTGCTACTTTTAGTGTTATTTCTATCAGTTGTTTGTTCCATAGTCTTACTGTGATAAGATGGGTGTAGGTGAAAATCAATGTTGGAGCAGGTAATATATTCAACACCCTGCACCACAAATTCATCTATGTTTGTATCACCCTTATACCTGTTTTTCCCTTCAAGTTGGGTGGACATGCTTTTAGTACTTTGATTTAAAGACATTTTTGTTTTTATCTGTGTGATTTTAAGGAAGCCGGTCAACCTTGTTTTTCTCCAAAAAAAATAAAGAAGATTGAACTAAGATTGTTTTTTTTAAGTGATGACAAATTTTAGCAGTTTTGCTAGGCAGGGACAGAAAACATATCAAATGACAATATGTAATTTAAATACAAACTGGCATATTGTGCATTGACTGCAAATGAAACTTATTAAATATTTGTTTAAAGATACTAGATCTAGACATTAGGTTATTACTTGGCGAGAAATATGACAATAAGTGACAACTCCACTAATAAAGACAGAATAAATACGTGACGTTTCGGGTATAATCCTTCGTCAGACAACAAACGAGAAATGTTTAGAATCTAGATCTAAGCACTACCTCAGGCATCACACAATGTGATGTCAGAAGAAAAACAGAAAGGAAGAAGAAAGAAAGAAAAGACAGTGATGATAAGAAACATATAAATAGGTACAATGGAAGGTTCAGATCTAGAATGAAATAAAAATATGAAAATAAGTAAGTAATAAAAGGTGAGAAATAGATAGAGAGAAGGAGAGAGACAGAGAGAAAAAAGACAGGGAAGAAAAGAAAGGCAGATAGAGAAAGTATGGGAAACAAGAATGAAAAAGAGGATAACTGTAAGACTAGATCTATATCTCACTGATCTAAAAAAAAGAAATGATAGAGAATGAATGAAAAAGAACGTATCAATCAACACAAAAAATTTTACACTAGAGGTGCGTAATGTATACAAATTACAAATGTATCGATGCAATAGGGAACAGAGTAAACGACTTATATGTGTTTCTATAGTTCGTTTACTCTGTTCACTTATTGCATCGATACATTTGTAATTTGTATACATTTCACACCTTTAGTGTAAATTTTTGCCTTGATTGATACTTCCTTTCTTTCATTCTGTATCATTTCTTCTTTCTAGACCCAGTAAGATATAGATCTAGTCTTATAGTTATCCTCTTTTTTCATTCTTGTTTCTTACTCACACCTCTCTCCTTTCTTTCCATACCTTTTTTTTTTCCTCTCTCTCTCTCTCTCTCTCTCTCTCTCTTCTCTCTCTCTCTCTCTCTCTCTCTCTCTCTCTCTCTCTCTCTCTCTCTCTCTCTCTCTTTCTCTCTTTCTCTCTCTCTCTCTCTCTCTCTCTCTCTCTCTCTCTCTCTCTCTCTCTCTCTCTCTCTCTCTCTCTCTCTCTCTCTCTCTCTCTCTTCTTCTTCTCACCTTTATTACTTACTTATTCCTTTCTGTCTTTCTTCTGACATCACATTGTGTGATACCTGAGTTAGTGCTTAGATCTAGATTCTAGATATTTCTCGTTAATTGTCTGACGAAAAATTTTCCCAAAACGTCACATGTTTGTTCTGTCTTTATTATTGGAGTTGTCACTTATTGTCATATTTCGCCTTGACTTCACTTCACTGTGGCTCCTTCATATTATTAACAGCTATTTAGATAGGTTATTACTTGTGTTTTATGATTGTAATACTCCACCAAGACTCAAAGGACCTTTACATCCCTCTACTTTAGTGCACAGGCTATATTTCCTAATAAGGCCTTAAAAGCTGTGTGTGAAATGGCAGGAAAAGAATTTGTTATATTTGACATTGTATTTTTACTTTACCATAAATAATGTTCTTCAGTAAAAAAAAATATTCAAATGCATCTCTAAGAATAGGCATATTCACCCCAACTTGTTGTTTTTGTGAAGAGCGTTTTACCACAAGTCATTCCTTTGTGAATGGTGGCTCAAGTAAATAATGCTAACATACCCACTAAAAAGTTTTATATGAAGCATCCTTTAAATTTGAAATTAGGTATATAAGTCTTTTAACTAGCATTGTCACTGTTTTGAACCATCAAATCGTCAAGGAATTAAAGATGTATAGAAACAACATATCTCATTTTTAAATGTTTATTTTAAGAAATCTCTTTAGTCCTATCTTATGATAGTTTAAGTTATTATAAACCACTAGAAAAGATGATGTGGCATTAATCTTCTGATGAATTTCAAACAGCGAATAAATAAACCTTAATAGAAGTTATAGAACAAAGAAAGAGAATTGATTAATCCAAATTATAGCCAATATTCCATCTCTCGGTAAATTTTCATAGGTCGTTCAGTGAATACTGCTTTATAGAATCATATATTTATTAAATTGTATCCCGATTCATATAATGTGCACTTAATATTTAGCAAGAAAAAGTTATATATATATAAAAAGTATATATATATATATATATATATATATATATATATATATATATATATATATATATATATATATATATGTATTACATGTCTATGAACAGATGATAAAGAAAGAGTATGAGCATGTGAGTATGGGGTGACTGTCAGAAAGGGGAAAGTAATTTTAAATTCTATTCCCTTGAAAATTATCGTTATGTGTTAAAAAATGCATTCGTTTTTGTCCGTCTCCTCTGCATTTTGTGACTATCTGCATGTCTCCTCCTTCATTCTTTGTCTTCATCCAATTGGTTTCTACTTTCCTTTGCCATCTTTTCGTTTTTCATTGTCTACACTTTTCTGCCTTCTTCAAAGCTTCCTTCCATTTCTCTCTTGATCTTATTTCTCTCCGTCTTTTCTTTTTCCTCTTTTTCTTCCACTGTTTGTGTCGGTGTTCTTCTTTTTCTTCTTCTTCTTCTTTCTCCTCCTCCTCCTAATTTTCCTCCTCCTCCTCCTAATTTTCCTCCTCCTCTTCCTCCTTTTCCTCCTCCTTTGTATTGGAGTCCCACTTTCCTAATTGCCCCCCCCCCCCCCTGCCATTAACTCCTTGTACCCGCTCAATTCTCTCCTGGCTAATTTCGTTTATATGTTTTTTGTTTTTTTTTTAAGTTTTCTTTTTACTTCACGAGCAGTTTTCTTAGGTTTTTCCCTGACGCTTCATCATCGCTCTTCATGAAAATAAAACAACTTGGTCTTCAGTTTTTCAAAAAGTGTATGGTCATATTTTATTGTGCCTTTATTTATCATGTTCTTTCTTCTCGGTTCCAGCTCATGAACTCGTGTTCTAGTTCTAATTATTGACTCCGATCGATAAAGACACACTCAGAGTCTATGGTCACACTATTTTCACTCTTGTCACCCGTTGCAAACAATGATCCCTTCGATTGGCCACTGTTAAACTGACGTCACAAGGTGTTTCGCAAAAGCATGAAATCTTGGCATTCAGGGCAAAGGATTTATTGTAGGTTAACGAACACTTATGCCATCTGTATTAAATATGTCTTTGTTGCTGTATACACGTACTTACTTTAAAGGCTAAAAATAGAAATTGCACGCAGCAGGTTTATCGGTGCTTTCAGTTTTCAGCTTATCGATTGATCACTGGCACACCATTGTGGAAGGACTTTACTATCAGAAAAAAAAGTTTTAGATCTAGATTTGTGTCGGGCAAATAACTGAAATAATTTGGTATGTACACTCTGTCTTTTTCTCTCTGCCTTTGTGTCTGTCTGCATGTTTGCCTCTGTCTGTCTCTCTCTCTCTCTGTCTCTCTCTGTCTCTCTGTCTCTCTGTCTCTCTCTCTGTCTGTCTGTCTGTCTGTCTGTCTGTCTCTCTCTCTCTCTCTCTCTCTCTCTCTCTCTCTCTCTCTCTCTCTCTCTCTCTCTCTCTCTCTCTCCCTCTCTCTCTCTCTCTCTCTCTCTCTCTCTCTCTCTCTCTCTCTCTCTCTCTCTCTCCCTCTCTCCCCCTCTCTCTCTCTCTCTCTCTCTCTCTCTCTCTCTCCCCTCCCCCTCTCTCTCTCTCTCTCTCTCTCTCTCTCTCTCTCTCTCTCTCTCTCTCTCTCTCTCTCTCTCTCTCACTCACTGGTACCGATGGTCGTGGTGGTGACCAGTCAACTGTGTTTAAAACTATGAAAGAATGGAACACCTGTTTTGAGTTTCGGGCACAGTAAGACGCTGTCTAGGCCTTTTACAAGGGGCATGTCCAGCTTGTGTGAAAAATGCTCCTTATAACTGGGGTTTCACGAGGTTTTTTTAGTACTTGAACCAGTTCTTTGCCTTCTGAGCACACATCCATTAACAAAATAATCTCAAGAAGTATAGAGTGACTCATCTCATCGTGTATATTGATTTGTGCAAATGATACATTTGGTAATCATGTGGATTTTTTCTGACCTCATAAAAAATAACAAAGTATACCATTCAAGAAGTTAATATTTCGATGATTTAAGTGAATTGAAACTACTCATAGTAAAACTCAAGTTTATACTTATAATAAAAAACAATAAACCCATAAATATTGTAGAATAATGTATAAAGCATTAACAGCTGTAACAATAAACTTAAAAATAAAGTTTTCAAATCTCATTTATCACTTTTTAGATCAAAATAAGACAATATCTGCAATAATTTCTAATCAACTTTTGTAACAATAGATACGTTTTGCTTTTATTAAGTTTTTTTTTAATTAAATCACCTTCGACTGGTACAGAGTAACGTTGATAGGTTGATTATCGTTTTTTTTTATCGTTACTATTTTTCTTCTTTTTCTTTCTTCTTCTTCTTCTCCTTATTATTATTATTATTATTATTATTATTATTATTATTTGATAGCTGATAAATCGATATATGTTAGGTGATACATGCACTGATAGCTGTGAATAATACGAAAGAGCCACAGTGGAGTGAAGTCAAAGGCGAAATATGACAATAAGTGACAACTCCACTAATAAAGACAGAACGGACACGTGACGTTTCGGGTATAACCTTTCGTCAGACATCAAACGAGAAATTTCTAAAATCTAGATCTAGATCTAAGAACTACATTAGGCATCACACAATGTGATGTCAGAAGAAAAACAGAAAGGAGGAAGAAAGAAAGAAAAAGACGATGATGTTCAGGAACGTAAGTACAAGGTGATGTGAAGAATATATAGGAGCCAGAATGTTCAGATATAGATCTAGAATGAAATGAAAATATGAAAATAAGTTAGCAAAAAAAATGTGAGAAGGAGAGAAGAGAGAGAGAGAGAGAGAGAGAGAGAGAGAGAGAGAGAGAGAGAGAGAGAGAGAGAGAGAGAGAGAGAGAGAGAGAGAGAGAGAGAGAGAGAGAGAGAGAGAGAGAGAGAGAGAGAAAGGAAGGGTAGATAGATGAGCTGTTGGCAGATCGATCAATGGGTTATATAGATTAGCCAATTGATTGGTAGATGATGTGTAGATGCACTGTTGGCCAATTGATTGGTAGATGAATGTGTAGATGCACTGTTGGCCAATGGATTGATGGATGAATGATGTAGATATGCACTGTTGGCCAATATATTTGTAGATGAATGTGTAGATGCACTGTTGGCCAATGGATTGATGGATGAATGTGTAGATATGCACTGTTGGCCAATGGATTGATGGATGAATGTGTAGATATATGCCAATGTTGGCCAATGTGGATTGATGGATGATGGATATGTAGATATGCACTGTTGGCCAATGGATTGATGGATGAATGTGTAGATATGCACTGTTGGCCAATGGATTGATGGATGAATGTGTAGATATGCACTGTTGGCCAATGGATTGATGGATGAATGTGTAGATATGCACTGTTGGCCAATGGATTGATGGATGAATGTGTAGATATGCATGGTTGGCCAATGGATTGATGGATGAATGTGTAGATGCACTGTTGGCCAATGCAATTGGTGGCCAATGGATTGATGGAGGAATGTGTAAATATGCACTGTTGGCCAATGGATTGATGGATGAATGTGTAGATATGCACTGTTGGCCAATGGATTGATGGATGAATGTGTGAATATGCACTGTTGGCCAATGGATTGATGGATGAATGTGTAGATATGCACTGTTGGCCAATGGATTGATGGATGAATGGGTAGATGCACTGTTGGCCGATTGATATATGAAATGATTTACGGATGCACTGTTGGCCAATGGATTGATGGATGAATGTGTAGATGCACTGTTGGCCAATGGATTGATGGATGAATGTGTAGATGCACTGTTGGCCAATGGATTGATGGATGAATGTGTAGATGCACTGTTGGCCAATGGATTGATGGATGAATGTAGATACACTATTGGCCAATGGATTGATGGATGAATATGTAAATATGCACGGTTGGCCAATGGATTGATGGATGAATGTGTAGATATGCACTGTTGGCCAATTGATATATGAAATGATTTACGGATGCACTGTTGGCTAATAGACTGATGGACGGATGTGTAGATTCACTGCTGTTTAATTGAGTGATGAATGGATGTATAATAATGTACTCCCCTTGAGGGATGAAATTAGTGATTAGTGATTTGTGCCATAGGCAAACAGACGTGAAGATCAGATGAATACATGTAAGTTTACTCGTCTCAAGTGTTACGAGATACAGCTACAGCTCCCACGAGGTACAGCTACAGCTCCTCAAGGTATAGCTACAACTCCCACGAGGTACAGCTACAGCTCCCTCAAGGTATAGCTACAACTCCCACGATGTACAGCTACAACTCCCACGATGTACAGCTACAACTCCCAACGATGTACAGCTACAACTCCCTCAAGGTACAGCTACAACTCCCACGAGGTACAGCTACAACTCCCACGAGGTACAGCTACAACTCCCACGAGGTACAGGATACCGATTCCCTTTCAAACAATTAATTGGAGTTTTTGTTTTGGTCTGAATGCATAATTATGACGATGCCCGATCTTAACCGTTCTCAAATCACAATCACTGAGCCCTTTGCGGCCGGAAATGCCAATGAGCAGGTCATCAGATCGCTCTCTGTCTAGATATAATCAATGTGGAAACTAACGACGGCTAATTCTGTCCCATGCAAAACAAAGAGTTTGGTAAATGAAAAAAAAGAAAGACAAAGAATTGAGGTACAGACAAGATCATTCCTACGGTAGATCTGTCGTCTGCAAATAATTTGCAGTTACGTAATTAAACGTATTCATATCCCGCCACCGCCCCACCCGTTCCCCTTCCATGATATCCAGCCATTCATGTTTCAAGAACGCTTCGTTGTAATAAACAGGTAACAGTGATACAAATCCGATGCTTGGATTATTTTGAAAGAACATCAGAACAGACTTACTCCTGACGTTTTGAATCAATTTCCTGTATCGATTACAAACTGAACGAATCATCGACCAAGTGACACTCCCGGCTACCCAGCTGCTATTAAAAATAGTCACCTATGGCGGAAGGTGATAGTCATTGTGTCAGTTTTGAGAGCTGTTGCTGCTGGCTGTCAGCTAGCTTGTGGAAAAAGTGAAAAGATATTATAGGCTACTACATATACTGCTACGTACATTATTATTTTAACGGTTCTTATTACAGTGTACATGACCTCCTGTGCTGCTGGGCATGGCGCCAAGTCTATGGGATTAACGTTCAAGTTTGTGTTATGAGCAGGTGTATGCCAAAATGATGATACAGTGTGCTTGAGTCGACATAGAATGCAAGTTTGTGGTGGCATGAAGTCTTAGGCTAGCAGTCATCAGTGTGTGAGCTCTGACACTTTGTTTCGGCTAGCAGGCTGATGGATCCATGCGTTGTCCCTCTTTGTTGTGGTAACGCGTGGACATGAATAAATCTTCTCACGACAATGAATTATTCAACCCACAGATCGAACTGAATGATGGGCGAACGGACCGGGTTTGTTGTTTTCTTTTTTTTTTTTTGCTTTTTTCGTACTGTACGTTGACTGGATCTACCAAACAGGCCCACGCCCTTTCTTTTTTTTTAATATCATTTCAGGATTTCAAAGAGCAGAAAGTGTATTGATTGGTCGTTGGTTTAAGGGGAGTGGGTGGCACCTGGACTGGCGAGTTTTGGACCAAAAGGTTGATTTTCTACAAGTTTATGGCAGAAAAATGTCCATATGACGTATCATTTTTGTTTTACAAAATATTTTGTAGGCGAGGGTAGGTAAAAACTGCCAAAATTTTGACGTAAATTACCCTAACACTGAGTGAGAAAAAGGTAATAAAACCCTTATATTGGCGGTTAATCGCCAAATGTGGCAACACACGATTTTGATCTCGTTTTGCGGACACCGATATACGCGTCTCCCATCGCTGTGTGATATAAAAGGCGTTGCGCGTCAGTGTGTATGCAAACACGCGCACAAGCATAGAGGAAAAAACCCAAAAAAAACTGGTCATTTGAACGTCTGTTTTCACAACAGTACACATCTAAAGCTAGATTTATAATCCTATTTAACAATAATCGAAAGAAAGGGGGCTGCTACAACAAAGGGAAACCCATCTGAAGCGTTTGTTTTGTGTTATTTTCTGTTGATTTTTTTACTTGCGTTTTTCTCGAAATGTAGTTTTTCCACACTAAAATTATATCTCCTCTGCCATTTACCGAACGATTTGCATTATATTTGACACACAGGTTCCTCTTGTCAATGTTAATATAATGACGTCATATTTTTTTATAGATTGTAAACTTTTTGAGAATTTTTTTTTCTAATAAAAACACCGTTTTTGTACATTCACGATATATAGTATTTTCAAAAATTCATTGAAAAAAACTATCCAAAATATCGAAAAAATCCGAAGTCACTCTTTAGATATTGAATGGAAAAGATGATCTGCACAGGTTTTTAGCGATTTTACTTATAACTAAGGGGGAAGATAGATTTTGAAATTGAATAAAAATCCAAGATGGCGGCCGTTTCTATGGCAACCAAGGACGCTACAAACTTTTCAATGATATAGGATGACTGTATTTTGACAGTTACTCATGTACATACTAAAGCATAAATCTCAACTCAAAAGCAAAAAAAGAATTAGAGTAACATTGGTCACGTGTTCATCCGAATCGTGACGGCTTTATTTGTTTATGGTTCTGTTTTGCTTTGTTTCTTGCTCTATTATCTTCAGATGCTATTTTTACTTTGGAATGTCAATGCGGTTGGTGTTGTTGTTTGCCTTTCCTTTATTGAGCGATTGCGGGCGGTACTGGTAGGTCCATGTTTTCTTTTCACTTTTTCACATGCCTTTCATCTTGCGGTTCACTCTTCATTCACCTTGAGATAAAGATAACCGTAAATGCCGAAGATGGTAAAACGCAGTAAAAACAAACGAAACAAATCCACTAATCGCTGTTTCCTCTCACTTCACTCTGTGATCACCACATTCAGTGTGTGATCACCACATTTCGTGGATGGAGAAACGTTCAATCAAACAGTATTCGGGTGGCATGGAGCGAGTCAGATGACATTCAGCAAGAAATCAAGTTTCAGAAAATAAAATAATGGAAACGAAACAGGCCGATTTCATGTCTCCTAAAGATAATTATTATTCTTACGAAGTGATATCATTTTGGATGATGTCTATGTGACTTTTTACAATTAATGTAAATGAGAGAGAGAGAGAGAGAGAGAGAGAGAGAGAGAGAGAGAGAGAGAGAGAGAGAGAGAGAGAGAGAGAGAGAGAGAGAGAGAGAGAGAGAGAGAGAGAGAGAGACAGAGAGCGAGAGAGAGAGAGAGTCGAGAGGAGAGAGAGAGGCATAGACATATACAGATCTGCATCATACTTGTGTCCAGGAATGGGAAATGGGATCATTTAATCCATTAATGAGTGGATTCCAGTGTATTCCTAAATGAGAGGGTCTTTTCTTAATTTTTCTCTATAATCACAGATTTTAAAACTTTCCTTCTTTAATTTCTTTTCTTTTTTAGATTTAGCCTCCAGTAATGGGAGGCGGTGCGTCAAAGAACAACAGAAGCAACAACAACAAAGTCGCCACTCCCAAGGTAGTCAAAGTGATACCCAAGAAAACCGATTTCCAGGAGGTTGAAATTCGTGCCAACGGCCGCACGGCTGCCAACGGCGGCAACGGCAAAGGAGGCAGCAGTAAGAAATTATGGGAATATTTTAAATAAGATTTGTTTTTGTTTACACGAAATAGACAATTTTGTGTTGTCCTATGTCCAAGAGCAAAATTGTAAATCAATTTTTGCATTTTTGATGATGATTATGATGATGATGAGGATCATCATCATCGTCATCATAATTTATCATCATTATCATCATCATCATCAAAGCCATCCACCACTACCAGAGTATAGGTAACGAACAAACACTTTCCTGCTATCCCTGTCCTTTGCCAGTCTTTTTCACATCCATCCAGGTATTCTGTTTCTCTTCATGAGCGGTCTGAGCTTGATTTGTATTGGGTGGGCGCTCTACAAGAATTATTTATTCTTATTTTATTATTATGTCATTTTCAAGACTCCTTCTCCCTGTTGCTCGTGGCCTGTCCCTCTTTCTTGTTCCTTGTGGATTCCACTGAGATGCCTGTCTTGATATGCTGCTGCCTGTCTCCTTAAGATGTGTCTAATCCTTCGCCAACAAGTATACATACATACATACATACATACATACATACATACATACATATATGCATGTATGCATACATACATACACACATACATATATACATATATACATAGATATAACAGGCATACATACTTACATATTATAAAACATACAAATGATACGTACATATATATGGACATACACATATCCAGTGACAGACAGCCGTACAGACCTACCTATAATCCTAATCATAGACTAGAGTTACACATTGGTTTTTCGTTACATTGTCAAAAAAAGTGATTTTTATGTCTAATCTTTAGCTACTTTCCACGGCCCCACTTTACATACATGCATTCATACAACAAAAACATCAACATCAAGAACGCCCGTTTGAAAGGGGATCGTTATCCTGTATTGTGTTCTCGCTTGCAGATTTGACATGGAAAAAGTAGAATCTGGCATGGACATTGATCCGACAGCCTACTCTGATGTTCCAAGGGCTTTAATTATGCTCAGCCTGCATACAAAATCTTCATTGTTTCAAACTAGACACTTAATCTTGCCCTTAGTGTCGTTAGTGGCTGAGCAGTTAGGCTGTTGGTCTGGGGATCATGAGGTCTCAGATTCGGATCCTAGAAAAGCTAAGTCCCATGTTGTGTTCCTTGGGAAGCACATTTAACATGCATTTCCCCACTCTACCCAGGTGCAAATGGGTACACACACTAGCTTGGGAGTAAAAATATGTGTCAGACTAACGTTCTGGTCAGAGGTGATTATTATTAACTCTTCTGCTTCACACTATTGAAACTGGGATAAGCTCTGGCCCTATGCGCCATAACGGCCTTGAAAGAACTCTCTGTGAGGTCAGCAAATTGTAAAAATGTTTAAAGCATTTTGTGAGATGTGTGAGCACTGTCTGAGGCTGTCCCTTAGGCTTGGGAGATGAATGTTGTACCTCATTTGTGACCTGGACATACATGCTAATATGTGTATGAGTATATCGTACATACATTCATGCAAGCACACGCATTGATAAATGCAAACCTGCATATACATTATAAACCAGTAGATGCATATCATTGTATAATATACGTGCACATACGCACATACGCACACACACACACACACACACACACATACTTTATTCCTCACCAACTCACTCAGTTTTTCACTCTTGAATTCTTTTTCTCGTATGTTGCACATTTTTTAAAGGAAATAAGTCATAAATAAACACCCAATTCAGTATTTCTAACACACAACACTTCATATTTGTAAAGACTGTTGTAAAAAAAAGTGTGAATGTCAAGTCTGTTCTTGTGTGTAACATTCATTTTCCTCACATTATCTCTAAACCCAAAAGGTATGAGCAAAGCAACAGGGAACGGATCGTCTTCAAATCTAAATCAATATGCCAGACACTCTACAAGTTCATCAAGTGGTAACGCAAAGAATTCATCAGGTGGTAACAGAAAATCTTCTCTGAATCCCAACCAGGCAATGAAAGGAACGTCCAAACCTATTGGACAGAAAATAAACCTGATACACAGGTAAAAGTTGTAAACATTTTACAATAAGTTTCCATGCAGTGTGCTGTGAATCATTTTGTTTCCTTTTCAGTTGGTGTTTATTTACCTTTTATTATGTATTTTTATAATTTCTGGTTTGTTGTTTTTAGTCATTCTGTGTTGTTATGTTGTTTTTGTTTCTTTAGATTTAAAAAAACAGTGTACTTGTAGCGTAGATATCAGGTTTTTCCATATTTTGGCCTTGATGCCAAATTCTGTCATTGTTACTATTTTTTCATCAAAACAATGTAAAGACAAGTACTCACGACTTTATGTGTTCATGAGAGTACAATGTAAAGACAAGGACTCACGACTTTATGTGTTCATGAGAGCACAATGTAAAGACAAGTACTCACGACTTTATGTGTTCATGAGAGTACAATGTAAAGACAAGTACTCACGACTTTATGTGTTCATGAGAGTACAATGTAAAGACAAGGACTCATGACTTTATGTGTTCATGAGA
Organism: Doris montereyensis; assembly: GCA_037039925.1. Taxonomy (NCBI): domain Eukaryota; kingdom Metazoa; phylum Mollusca; class Gastropoda; order Nudibranchia; family Dorididae; genus Doris; species Doris montereyensis. Next base: position 27,898 of record JAXRKP010001814.1, read on the forward strand.
GTACAATGTAAAGACAAGGACTCACGACTTTATGTGTTCATGAGAGTACAATGTAAAGTTTGATTATGGTGCTAACAACACAAATTATTAATTACAAAAACAATAACAACGAAATTCTAAAAAGAAACTTTGAATACCCCCTTTCATCTCCCTGACCCGCCCTACTCCCCCCCCCCCCCCCCCCTTTTTCCCCCATCAGCAAACCAAAACCAAACAAAATAACACCAAAGAAAGACATCTTGAAAAAGTGGACAGGACAACTCATTTTTTATTATATTTTTGCTGTTGATCACTTTGCATTCTTACGGTAGCTTTTTCTCATAGCTTTTTGTAATTTTAAATCAATTCTGATTGTATATTTTCAATCGAAAAGAAATACAGTGATTTTGGTTCATTGGTAAATTACATAAAAAAAATCATTTCAAGCAAAAAATGATAAATATAAGCACCAACATTTTAGACTCGCATTGATATCATAAATATAAATCTACATATTAAACAAAAAGACCCATCAAACAAAAAAGTTAAAACTATTATGTTTTTGTTTTAATATTCAAATTTTCAACCATCAGGACCTTTTCTAAGCCTCAATAACTCCCCACTTATGAGATGAGATAATCATCGTGGAAACTTAAAACAGAAATTCAAATGGTTGTGTTTAGTTTTAGTGTCTGCTTACCTCAATTGGTCTTTCAAAGTTTGGTATTTGCAGATCAGGGAGATGGTATCTTTAAATGTCGAAATGCTATCGGATACCTTCTTGTCTACCTATTTACTAACTTTCTGATAATACACTACATGTACTGTATGTAAAAAAGTTATTTCATATCCATCCCTTGGTTTCAATGAGCAACTGTTGTATTCTTCATTCTTTATAGAACATGTTAATCAAACATTATACATCAAAACATCATGTACCCTTTTTCCAAACTCTCTCATGTCATTTTCCAATAGCAATCTTTATGGATTTTTGTAGATACCTTGTTTAAAGTGTGTACTATATTTGACATGTGCCATTGTTTGTTTTCAAGGTTATAAACCCATTACAGCTTCATTTGTAGTGGTAAAAAAAAAATAATTATGTTACAGTGACATCTTTGTTTGGTTCTAAAATTTTCCAAATGTAGAAGTTGTTTACATGCCTCATTCTTTTTTTTTTATGTTTTTAATTATTTTTTAAAATTTCTTGTTGGCATTAATACAATTCATGTTTTAAAGAAGAGTCAACATTCTAATTTTTGTAACTATGACAGGCAAGTTTTGGGTTTCATGGAGGGTTGTTAATTTCATATACGTATAGGCTACTGATGTTCAGTCAAGTTCTGTCAAGGCTGCCACAGCCCTTAAAGGAGCAGGCGTAACCCAGTTTTTATAGCGTGAGGATTTTAAAATAATTTGTATTTTACCCAACATCCACTACTAAGGTGATCACAGGGGTTTTGGTAGGATTTTAAAATTGTGCCCAGTCTGCCTCGTAAACAGCCAAGGGATCTTTAGCATGGAACAGAGTGTTGTGATCTGCACACGGGACCTCATTTTTATCGTCCATCTCTGATGGGTAGATTTTGTTCGAAAAACTCTAGAGCATATTTCAACCGTCGACAGGGCTTGAATCCATAACCTTTGAGTTAAGAGGCTGACACCGTTCCAAGTCCCCAATAGCATGAGGCAGGACATGCAATAACATATTACCTCAAGTAATAGGACATTTTGTCTCTTGCAAGTTTTTACTCATCAACTGATGTTGGTACCTGTTTCCATAAAGGGCAAGTAGGGAAATACATGTTAAGTATCCAAGGAAACAAACATCAACCCGAACCTTGCCAGGATTCAAATTCACAACCTCATGATAAAAAATCTGGCAGTGTAAGCACCGCTGAGCTACCAATGCTGCACACAGTTACTGGTAGCAATACTGATAGCAGTACTAATAGCAGTACTGGTAGCACAGATAAATTCAAAGAATCCGGTTACAGAATACTTGATGCAAATAAAAGACCTCTGTTAGGTTTTTTATGTCTTTTATCTAGTCATCAATGATTTCCCAGTCACCCTCACAGTTCATAGTATTAACATATGGGTTTACCATAGTATTGCATAGCAGTACTTTGCAATCAAACGTCTTCATTTCAAAGTTTCTAAACAATAGAGTTATTGTTATCATGGTGCTTTCATCCATTTAGGACAACCATGATGATGAAAGCTTGGAATGGTAAAAGGATTTGTTTAGCAAATCATGTTTCATATTTCATTGTTCAGTTGTTTCTAAGTGAGTGACGCATGCTTTAGCATCGAAATAGATGCTGCTATAATGATGTGCTCAAACTTTAATGCTGAATGTCTTACACGAATCTCACAATCACATTTAATTATCATTAAGCTTTCATTTCAACTATAATTATCAAGCCTAAATCCTAGTCCTAAAACAAAAGCAAGAAGAGACGTAATATTTTCTAGCCATTTTATTAGGGTCTGAATCTGAATATAATAGGCTAACCTGGAAGGGGAAATTTCAAAAACAATTTTCAGCTATTTCTTTTATATCTTGAATAGTCAGATTATTCCAGAATCCTTATTAATTTTCATTAGCATTTGTACATTACTGCTTTTAGAATTTTGGAAATGTTCTTTGTCGTGTAGTATTTATTCTATTTTGTTGAGATACAAGGGGTAAGTTTGTGTTAGTCATAAACTTTCTTCTGCCTGTGAGCTTCAAATTTGCTTCAATTACTTGCCATTTTTTTGTTGACTCATGTTCTCCTTTCTTTTTGTCGGTATTGCTTCTTCTTACAATGTTAGAATTCATTCTATCTGTTCATGACAATAATACTTATGCCCTTTTTTCACAGATAATTTTTGTGTGAAAACTTAAGTAGGATTATTGTGTATACACTCATGAGTTGAACTGCTTTAAGTATAAAAGTTTTGTTGAACAATAAAGGGCTTTGCATGCATTTTCTTGCCTTGTTATCGCATTGTTGTGAAATAGATCACCTTTCAACGTTTATTATACCATTCAGATAGCTATATGGGCAAGTTAATTTTAGAAATGCCATGCATGAAATCAAGTTAAATGCTCTATTGTTGGTAGAAGTATTTTCAGTCATAAAAAAAAAAAAGATTATGGAAGTCTTTCATTAACTACAGTCTTGAATAACATTTCACTGTGACTAATGTTTTCATTTCAATCATGCCACCTGAGAAAGTAAAAACTGACTTTTAGATGCACTGTGCTTTTCATCAGACTAAAATAGAAGCCCATGATTGCGTAGACATCTTGCTTGAAATTTCATACGCAACAGAGAGACAACAGCAGTTATTTTGATCTATTCTTTTTCTTTTTTTATTAGAACTAACTCAAGTCTTGATTATTGCTGACAGTATGCATCAATAAAAAAAAAATTGACTTCAGTTAATCAAATTTTGATTTTAAAGTAATGTATTAATTTTATTTATTGAGGTCCTTTAGTTTTACTGTGTGGTTTAATTTCTGTTGGCAGTTTCTTTACTGTACACGGGTAAAATTCAATCAATGTTTGAAGGTCAGACTACTTTTCCAACGATTTAGTCAATCTTGTATTAAGTTTAGTCTGGGCTGATCTAATGGGATAAACGTTTGGCCATTTACTCACGTGGGCAGGAAATCACTAGATTTGATTCAAGTAAGCTATTACCTGTTGAGATAAGAGGAAAATTATATTCATTATGTTCTTACTACATGAGCATTTATTTTAACGTGTATTATGAATCTCTGATTACTATGCCTTGGTAATGTGCACAATAGAGAGTTGCAGCTGATGTAAGAGGAGATTTCAAATAATGATAATGTGCTTGAAATGTGTCCTCTGATTAGCCTGCAGATCAGCTCTCTGATGGAATAAGCTTTCATCGTGTTTTTTTGGTCATCATATCTTATGTAGAGATACTGAAACCATGTTATTTTGTATTAATTATGATGTCAGTTTCTAAACTTTGTTTTGTGAAACTTATCTTTCTCCTGAGAAATAGATTTTATTGAGGCTTATGAAAAATGGGAAAACAGCTTCAAGATGTTTCAATAATGTACATTTACATCCTGTCTGCTAATCAAATGCTCGTCATTTCATGCCAGTTATGTCTCACGATTATTTTGATGTGCATGTGAAATAATGAAATAAAGTGTTGCCTGTGACAGATTTTATGTTTTTGTATTTTTTTCTTCATTTTCTTCTTTATTTTTTTTTTTTCTTTAGGACGGGGATGTCTCATTTGAAACATTTGTTCATCAAAATGGGAGAGAATTTACCTGTGCAGTTCGTGGAGGAAGGCGTTACTATCTTGATGACTGGCATTCCCATGTAAGTCGTCATAAGTATTTAAAACACATATAAACAGTTGTCATAATTGCAGAGAAAGATAATGTAAAGATATGTACAAGGAGAGACAACGTCACTTATGTGTTTTTTCAATTTTCACATTTTCTGAAGTATGAATGCCTCAAGAGGATTGAATGACGCATTTGTATTCCCTTGATTGAATTTTGCATCTATATATTTACAATGACAGGCTTATTTTACATTGTTTTATATTCTTTTTTTCATAAATTTTTAGTTTCATAATTTCTTCACATATTTGTGACATTTTTGTAAAGCCAATACAGTAGTCTCCACCACCATGCACAGTCTACGGGTGACAAAAAAAATTGTGCATTTTGATGAAGGTGTATTTTTATGGAGTCAGGGCCACAGCCCATTATTTACATTGCCTTTTTTATTTTGGAAATAAATTCTTTTGTTTTGTGAGTTGTTTGCTATTGTTAGGAATTTTGTTTATTGTTCATTAGTTTGAGCACAAGACCCAATAGGTCTAACGTCTTCTCATAGATCTGTTACATTCTTCTCTCACTCAAGACTGCACCAAGGGGTGGGATGGTGAAGACATTTGGCGACTAGGAATGATTTTTTATCGGTTGACATGTGTGTCATACAGAGTACAATCTCCGTTGTTAAAGGTGACACAAGACCTTTCTCAGATTGTCTTACTGTCATCAAAGAGAGAGAAAGCCGATTGGCTGTCTGTCTGGCAGATCTACTGAGTCAAGGAGAGAAGGGATGGGTGAGGGTGGACAGAGCTGAGACAGTCGCATAACTATCATGTGTATGCGTGCACATGGTTGACATAGATCTAGTTGCCATAATACACAAACATACAGATGCATGTGCATTACCAAGTTTATTTTCCCCAAAATTTGACTCTGTAAATGTAACAAATTCAAGATGGACTTACAAAATCCTGTTGCAATTTGGCAAAGTCAAGCGAGCCATTGTTGCATTTTGAGGGGGTAATTATTGTTGTAAAATTCACTTACGTGAAAAAAACGTGCATTATGACGAATTGCGCATTGTGGTGGCATGCAATTTGGCGGAGACTACTGTGTAGCATTTTAGAGGTTCTGATATTCTTGTAAATATTTCATATATATAGATTTTGTAAAAAAAAACAAGACTTAAAATGTTTCCAACATGCTGTTCAGGACATATCCATAATTTAGACCATTTTGAAGGCTCGTTACATTAAGTGTCACAATCTCTATTGTCTTTGTAGGAGTGGCAGCCATTCCCAGACCGATGGTACACTGAAGGAGTCCTTGTGGCAATGGATGATGGAAATCATGACAGGGTAAGGGATATTTGTAGTTGTATTTATTAATTTCTTATTTTGTAAGTATTATTTTAAATAATTTATTTATATGTTTCTTTATCAGACCTTTAAGTCAGCATGTTTAATGGTACATTATCCTGCTGAACAACTATCTATATTTAGTTTAAATAACACAAAAACAATTTTAATTTGAGAAGCAACACCCCATTATCTATGTGAGTAATTCCTGCTTTTGATTTCCTTAAAGAAACTCTGAGATTTTTGCCTATGATGGACAGGGCTAAATTCAATTAAAGAAACGAACAAATCTTGAAGTAAACTTAATTTTTAATTTTTCTGCTTCAAAATTTATGTAACAGTACAACTAAAAAGATAAAAAGATTGGTTTGGTGAATTTTCAAATGAAAGTTAGAGAATATTTAATTCAAATCACTCAAGGTTTCATTTAAAGGCTGAACCTGGTATCTGAGTCTGTAACATGAAGAACTCTTCCACAGAACTCACCGTCTCTGGATCTAGCAAGCAGTCAACAAGTCATCATGACTATGACGACAGAGAAGGCTACCTGAAACACCCCAAAAGGGGAAGGGTTGAGACCTATTTGATGGAGGTAAATACTGATATAAAAATTAAAATCCTGGTCTTAAACATTGGGAATTTCATAATTTTGTGTAACAATTTGACGTTTATACACTTAGTATTAACGGATTTAATCAATTTTGAAAAAAAGTGTCAAAACTGGCAACTGCCAATGAAGGTGCAGTTTCAAATTAACATTATTGTTTCGAAAGTCAACAGTGGTAAATCCGTTGAAAATGAACACTATGGCCCGACAAAAGCAATTTTATCAAAAACTATTTATTATCTTATATACATATACAAAATTAATGAACAGGTTTTTTACATTATTTTAAAGCATATGCTAAATTTGGCCATCATTTCTACACAAAGCAAGGGTAAGCCAGGTTTTGAAGTGTTCAAACAGCTCTGCACATGTCGTCAGTATATTAAAGCCATTGTTCTCTGAACACAAACTTTTAGGTCATCTATTGTTTGGAGATTTTCTTCTGTAGCAATGGTCCTTAAGTTACCCCCAGAGAAAAAAGTCACAATGGTTCAAATCCAGTGAATGAGGTGCCCATTCACAAAAGAGTCTGTCCTGGCATAAACATTAACGCCAAAAGATCTTTAGCTTTGTTGTCCATTTTATATTAATCGTGATTCAGCAAAGGTAAACGATTGTGAGGGCAAAAGGCAAATTGATATTTCCTGCCTTAGGAATCATGATTTCATAGCCTCCAAAATTCATCACCATTGACATGAAGATTGAGCATGTCCCATTCATTTTACTCAACTGTGCCTGCTCCAGTAAGTCAAGAAAAATTTTAAAATACGAAATTTTGTTTTGGGGTCCATGTTGAAAATAACTCATAGTTTGAGTTACACAGATCCAATAGTTGTGAAATTCGGTGCAAAATTTGTCAAGGTTCATCTCTATGTAAATAAATTTGATTTCAATCCGACTCACTTTATGAAATTTAGACAACCTTCCAAGGATGCCGTTTTTTTTTAGTCATTTGCTATAATGTCAAATTTCGTAACATTGTCCAAATGTATTAGGAGGGCTATGTTGAAAGGTTGCTCTTCAATATCCTTTGTTTTGTGTTGATTGCACAATTTTTAAAAGAACATTGTTCTCCTAAAAGTTGTGAAAATAATCTTACTAAAAAGTTGCTTTTTTCTTTTCAGGAACGCCATTATGTACATTTTTTTATGACCGTGAAACTGGAAAATGGCTGAGATTGCCGATTGGCTGGGAATTGCGCCATCATTTGGTGAAACAGATGGTGGATAGTATAGAGGTTTGTTGGGATCACTTTTTATCATTTTGGGGGTTTAAGAAGTGGATAAAAAATTAACACTGTTGATTGAATTTATGACTTGTTTTGCTTTTAGTTTTGTTTTAAGAAATTGGAGGCACAATTTTGTTTTATTATATTTTTGTAGAGTTAAGAATCAGAGACAGATTTAAACATGACATATTTCAGAAAATCAGATTATAATCTTTTTTTTATCTAAGTTTCTTTTTTCAGTGTCCATAATTAATTTTTCCCCATCTTTTTATAAAGGCTTTACCTTCTGCTTTTAACTCATTTTGTGAAGTGACTGAATGCTAGCTATAGGCAAACAAGGCTGTTATAATGATGCTAGTATGATTATCCTCAGAGGTACTTTTACTATTGCATATTTCTTGTGGATTGAGAGAGGCTTTCAATTAAAAATTGGACATGAATTAACTGATATAAAGTTAATGAGCCTTTTCATGTAAGGAAATAGACAAAGATGCTGATTTCATCTTTCATTCATTTATTTTGGGATCAACATTGCTGAGAATTAATGAGTAATCTGAAGTCACTTTTGTTTCATAGATCTGCTGTTGTAAGATGTGCACAAGTTCTAAACTGAGACTGATTATTTACTTTCAGGAAGCTGTACCAAGTTGGAAGGATAGGCTGATATTTAGCATTGCTTCGTGCCTGCAACTATAACCCTGAAGAATGCATTAGCACCTATATCACACTACAGGGAGATGGTGAGTGTGTTGTCAATACACCCTTGAAGAAGACATTAGTCCATAAATTACTATAGATGTAACTTATTTAAGTCTTGAAAATTATCTTCTTTTTTTTTGCATGTAAATAGAGAGTCTGAAAATTTGATTTTTGGATCAATCTATAATGGACATGAAGATTGATAAATGTATTGTAATGTGAAAACAAATTAGAATTGTGGCAATTGGAAGGGTCATTTCAATAGTATGCCTGTGTCCACTTTCGGGAAAAACGAGATAGAGAGATAATCCCAGGGATTTAAATGAAAACTTTGTTTCCAAAAAAGTATGAATGTGATATGATGTGAACACATCACATTTTTTAGCCGATTGAAACTTGAATTCCCAAGGCCATTTGGCTGTCCACTGTTATTGGCATTTTCTCTAAATGACGTAATTGTGACTTAGGCACACTGTTGAAGTGACCCATTCAATTATCTGTTTAAATGTCTTTATGTTTGTATCTGACCTCTTAAGTGGTTTTTGTACTTTCTCCACGTATTTCAAAGAGGCCCTTAGAATTAAGAAGAATATTTTCATCTCTTTTAGTGTAAATGTACAGCTTGCTAGTTTACGAGAATGTTGTGTTATTTAATGTTATACATTCACCAGTAGCATTATGCTCCGTGGCACTTACACATTTGTCCCCCCCCGCCCCCCCCCCCCACCTCCCCTTTTTCCTCCATTTGTTCCCTTTTTGCTTTTGTCAGTGTTTTTATGTACATGTAAATGACCAAGAATCCACATTTAATATTTCTCTAAGAAGAGGCAGAATTTGCTTCTTTTTTGTTTTTGCTTTTGTTTCTTTCTTTGGTCACATGCTAGAGAGAGAATCTCTGTAATGACAAACTAAACTTGAAAGAATTCGACTTAAAAATGTTTCCTTAGTCATTGTTCCCTATTGTTTAACGTTTCTTTTTATTATTCATTTCTCTTCAGAGACAGGTATTTATTTATATATTTATTTAACGCCTTTTTCTACTACTTTTTTATGCTTCTCTGAATAATTTATGAAATTATCTGCTTTTTAAAAATTTGTATACTTTTCTATCGACAACCTCTTGAAAACCCAACTTTTTATCTATTTAACCCATTGTGGAATAAAAGGCATGATTAAAAGTTTGAAAAAGCTAATATAGATATTTCTGATTTATCTCATGACACTGCCTTAAATCCACCTATTATTTGAATTAAAAAGATGCTGGATTTAAGAGACAAATCCTTTTTTTTGTGAGTTAAAAACTTTGAAGATGTAACTGGGGAGAAAAGGACAAAAGTACATTTTGTACTAAACACACATTCCATAATGAGTAAATTATTATCAAAAATTTGATGTATTGGTAATTCTTTATTTATTTTTTTCTGAATTAGTTTCTTTTTTTGTCTATCTCTGTTCTGTTCTGTTTTTGTCTTATTTTCATCATATTTCTTTTTTTTGGTTTTTATTTTATTTTTGGATGTTTTCAAAATATCTTTGACTTCCTCCTGCCAGCTCAGGGCTTTCAAACAATTCATAATGCTGCTTTATCAAAACTGATGGGTCAACTCATGGTGTGTTTTCATTACAGTTTTTCTGTTATGTTTTTCTGTTATGTTTTCTGTTATGTTTTTGTGTTATTTGCTTTATTGTTGTTTTTTAGGTTTGTATTTCTGTACATTTTGGGGTTTTTTTATTTTTTGTGGGGATCTGTTTTTATTTGTCTTTTTTATTTATGTTTAAGTGTTGCGGGGGCGGGGGGGGGGGGGGGGGAGGACTGTTGATTCGTTTTGTTTTGGGAGGAGGGTTTGGGAGGGGATGAAGTTTTGAGGGGGTTTGGGGTAAAAGCTTTGAAAACCTACGGAATCATCTCATTTCATTCTTGGTTCTTAGACTTCCTGATAAATTGCTATGGCATTTCGAAACATTTTGTTGAAACCTAAAAATGCTTTGCTAGCTTTCTCATACATATTCTTATTACTTAGAGGTGGCTGTTGCATTGTTCCAAATTTTCTTTTTCCCTTTTCCATTCTATATTTTGTTGTACTTTTGCTTTTCCTCTGGTGCTTTCTTTTAATGATTTGATCCCTATTTCTAATCATTAAAATGTGATGACTTTAAGGATTGCAGTTAAAAGTTATGAGTTGATATCAATTATCCAGTTGACAAATAAATATCATTTAACATGACTCAAGAACGTCTTTAACTAGCCCCAGTGAGCAAAATGTGTTGAAATTACTGGGGGGGGGAAATCACTTTATGGGCAACTCAATCTTGTACATTAAAAGTTTACCATTTTCTTAACATAGATATGGAAATAAAAAATCCTTTTCAATGAAAGAAATCAACTGTAGACAGTGATACATTTCCATTACAAAGAAAAGCTTTTCTAGAATGAACATTAGATGAATTGTTTTTAACTGTAGCATGACACTGCTAAATGGGTAAAGAATTTTACTGACTTTCAGTGTGAACAATCTGAAATTCTTGCTTTTTGCTTCATTATTTCAAGCCCAAAAACTCAGTTCAATATTTTTTTCTGTTTCTCCAAGTTTGGTTAGGTGTCTTATGATAATAATGATACCAGGATTTCATTGCTTTAGGTGTCTTATGATAATATGATATCAGGATTTCATTGCTAGGTGTCTTATGATCATACTGATATCAGGATTTCATTACTAAGTGTCTTATGATAATACTGATATCAGGATTTCATTGCTAGGTGTCTTATGATAATAATGATATTAGGATTTCATTACTAGGTGTCTTATGATAATATGATATCAGGATTTCATTGCTAGGTGTCTTATGATAATAATGATATATTAGGATTTCATTGCTAGGTGTCTTATGATAATACTGATATCAGGATTTCATTGCTAGGTGTCTTATGATAATACTGATATCAGGATTTCATTGCTGGAGTGTCTTATGATGATAATGATATCAAGGATTTCATTGCAAGGTGTCTTATGATAATGATGATATCAGGATTTTATTGCTTTGAGAGTATGATATTACCATAGATGAGAATTTTAAAGAGCTATTCTAGAGAAAAAAATGTTTTAATCTAATGACCATCCGTTGATACTAGCTAGCAATGAGATGTTAAGAAAGTTGAATGTCATGAAAAGGATTTCTTCTTCTTGATGTAGTTGCTAATATGATATTTTATGATTCTCATTTTGATGTTTCAATGTTAACTTTGATAGACTGGTTACGACCACCCAGGACATCAAAGGAAGCAGAAGCTGGCATAAACCGAGACCAAAAGACTGAAGAACTTATATCAAAATAAAAACTTGTGAGCTACTTTTAAAACTTATAGAAGACATGAATATCAAATATGTCGATGTATTCAATAGAAGCTATACATAGTCATTTCTTATCTTTGTCTACCTGTATCTTTTTCCTATCTGTATACTTATGTAACTGTAATATTCTTTTGTCCATCTATCTGCTTATCTGCCAATCCATCCGTCTGCCTGTAATGCACCCGCTCAAACATGCATACACATACACACACACACACACACACATGTACACTGTATATACAGAGAAGGAGAGAGTGAGAGAGAGAAGGAGAGAGTGAGAGAGAGAGAGAGAGAGAGAGAGAGAGAGAGAGAGAGAGAGAGAGAGAGAGAGAGAGAGAGAGAGAGAGAGAGAGAGAGAGAGAGAGAAAGAGAGAGATGGGGTAGCAGACAGATAGACACACAGAGATAGACAGACAGACAGACAGACAGGGAGACACGAAAGAAAGAGTGGCAGAGAGAACTAGTTAGCTAATTATCAGCCTTCAAGGGACATGACCTCATCAAGTATCTCTATCCTCCTTTGTTTATCTTTGAAGGAAACAGAACTGAGGTCTGAAAAGAAGCTAAGGACTGAATCAGAAAAGCAGGTCAGTACATACAATGTGTGACAACAATGTAACAAACACTTTGAAGATGAATGTATTTAACTTTCTCTGGTTTATGAAGCTTTAACACACATAATGAAATACTAATAGACAACAATCCCCGTCCCCAAGCAAAACCAAGAGAATCCCACAAAACAGATAAAAAAAACAAACCTGTAATATATAAACATGCCCCTTAGAAAGAAAAAAGAAAGAAAAGAACTATACACAACCATTAATTGTTTTTAAACAACTCAGAGGCCTTCTATTACATTTATCAATTACCTACATATATCAAATTACTGCAGAGAAATGAATTAAAGACCCCAGATGCCTTGATGTACACTACCATTGATCATTTATTAGCCTTATTATGTCTACAGTCAATTATCATTTACTTCATTATTGCTTTTGTATATGAAAAGTCATCATAACAGTCGATCAGCCTTAATCTAAATGTTCACATCAATTTACCGTTCAGCTGACGGAACTCAAGAAAAGTACAGCAACATTTCTGCTGAGGCAACGTCGGCAATGAGTCAAGTGGAAGCCATGCAGCAATCTCGTGGGCCCATGACTGCACGTCCAAAGACACCAGTGAGAATTATGTTTCTATTATGTCTTTTTTCCTGTACCATTTCTTTGCTTTTTTGTTCTCATGTATCCGTTGTATATTTTTTCCCCTAGCTTTTGCTTCCTTTTCTTCTTACATTTATTTTCTTTATCTTCTTCTTTACCATTTCTTTCCTCTGTTTTCCCCTTGTCAGCAAACTCTCTGCTCTTTCTATTCTTCAATTTTCCTTTTCTTATTTCTATTCTTTAACATTAATTTCCATTCCCTTCAACACACCGAAGATGCACCTGTTTTATGTGATACAGGTAATTGATTGATATGTGAGCCAGATTGTGGTACTGCAGTAACTAATTGGACTCTTTCACACATCTTTCATCTTGTTACTCTTAATTCATTCAAATTTCTTCTTCTTCTTCTTCTTTTCCTTCTTCTTCTTCTTCTTCTTCTTCTTCTTCTTCTTCTTCTTCTTCTTCTTCTTCTTCTTCTTCTTCTTCTTCTTCTTCTTCTTCTTCTTCTTCTTCTTCTTCTTCTTCTTCTTCTTCTTCTTCTTCTTCTTCTTCTTCTTCTTCTTCTTCTTCTTCTTCTTCTTCTTCTTCTTCTTCTTCTTCTTCTTCTTCTTCTTCTTCTTCTTCTTCTTCTTCTTCTTCTTCTTCTTCTTCTTCTTCTTCTTCTTCTTCTTCTTCTTCTTCTTCTTCTTCTTCTTCTTCTTCTTCTTTTTCTTCTTCTTCTTCTTCTTCTTCTTCTTCTTCTTCTTCTTCTTCTTTCTTCTTCTTCTTCTTCTTCTTCTTCTTCTTCTTCTTCTTCTTCTTCTTCTTCTTCTTCTTCTTCTTCTTCTTCTTTTTCTTCTTCTTCTTCTTCTTCTTCTTCTTCTTCTTCTTCTTCTTCTTCTTCTTCTTCTTCTTCTTCTTCTTCTTCTTCTTCTTCTTCCTTCTTCTTCTTCTTCTTTTTCTTCTTCTTCTTCTTTTTCTTCTCCTTCTTTTTCTTCTTTCTTCTTCTTCTTCTTCTTCTTCTTCTTCTTCTTTTTCCTTCCTTCTTCTTCTTCTTCCTCCTCCTTCTTCTTCTTCTTCTTCTCTTTCTTCTTCTTCTTCTCCTCCTCCTCCTCCTCCTCCTCTCCTCCTCCTCCTTCTCCTCTACTTCTTTTTTTTCTTCTTCTCCTCCTCCTCCTCTTCCTCTCCTCTCCTTCTTCTTCTTCTTCTTCTTCTTCTTCTTCTTCTTCTTCTTCTTCTTCTTCTTCTTCTTCTTCTTCTTCTTCTTCTTCTTCTTCTTCTTCTTATTTTTATTATTATTATTATTATTATCACACATGTCTGTGAAAACCCCCGGTTTGGAGGACAGTACAGTTACATGTTTTATTGTCCTAATCAGTTGATAGTAATTTTCTAAATGTGTCAATGTTGGTAGAATCGATGGTATCTTGACTGAGAGAGTTCCAGATACGGTTTGCGGATGGAAAAAACGAGTGCAGATTGGCGTCGACTTTGGATTTCGGAATTGTCAGTATTTTGTTTGGCCTCTTGTACGTCTCTAATGGTGGTTTATTGTATGGGGCAGAGATATGTATGTCCATCATGGACGTAGATGTCGAGGCTTGGCTTGCTTCATACACATCAAATTTGTAGCATTGCCACTCAGTTAGATTCACAGTGAGCTAGAAACGCTCTCTTGCAAGTTACTCATGTGTTTACTTGACGTTTAGATACCACTCCTCTTGAAATTTGCTTGGCAGAAGATTTAATTAGGTTTCAATCTCATCAGAAGGAATTCATCTTTTGTCTGACAGTACACTCGATACCAAAATCCATCATTACGAAATAAGGATGAAACAGAACATAGAAACACAAACACCTCGTTTGGCTTGATATCATTTTTGGTGTTCAGTTCATCTATTAAATAATACAGTGGTGTCTGCCAAGAACCTGGTCATCGGGAGACAGACACAGCGGTTCTTAGGCAGCCCTGGTTTTAAGGTGCATTCCAATATGCCTTGTATTTTTGCTTCATAATTCACATATTGTTTATTGGTTATTCCCTTGACCATAACATTTTGGCCAGACTATTTAAGCAGCTGCTGTTTGTTATCAAGAGAATTGCCTTGTGTAAGCATTATGATGGTCTGAAGCTGTGCTTTAAATGATGTTTTGAAAAATATGCAGTCATTGCAGGTTTATAGATCTAGCCTCCAGCGAGCTGAGCAAATGAATAAAATTTTTATGATTATGACAAAATGTAGCGATTTGTGCAATTACTCTGTACATGTTGAAAAAAACACTATGCAATAGGTCATCCATTGGCACACGACAGCTACGTAACCTTCGATTGTCTGTTGTACCCGAGGCGCCAAGGCATTGTCACAGGTGGCCAGAAAATATGGTCAGGGCGGGTGGCAAGCCTTCCTTGTGTCTGTCAGTTAGCGTGTACATATGTTTGTATTATTTATGTCAGTGCTTTAATATGAACACCACAAGGGAACTGAGAGAAATGGAGACCAATTGGAACATGAAGAAAATATAGCTGGCCTAGGACAGAGATGATTGGAAGTGATTTGTTTACGCTTTTCTACTTCCCCATAGAGCTATGAGGAAGCTATTATAATCTATCATCTGTCATATTATTAATGCTATTTTTCTTATGTTACACTGGAACAAAGTTCTCCTCTTTTAGATCAATAAATATATCATACCTACCTGTCATTTCTTTCGATGCAATGCGAAATTCTGTCAACATATACTGTATGTTCAGACAGTTTTATGAGAGAAAAGAAATAAATGTTGTAGTTGTTATTATCAATCCAGAGATTCTTGAATATTAGCCTTTTGGCCCGGTGCCATGTCAAGAAATTTACAAGGTAAAAATGTAAAATTGCCTCTCTCTCCAATACCCTTTAGGTTGCTGTGCCAGTCCCAGTGAGCACAGGCGTGGAGGACTTGGAGAAAATGGTAAAGAAAGTGAAGAATTTGCGTAAATCCCATGTTCATCTTAAGATGGATGTGCTATGAAACATTGGCTCTGTCAAGGCTGTACTGAAAGAGGTGAGTCATGAACGGAAATTTACATGAAAGATAGCAAAAGTTGTCTATTTTTTCTTTGCAAAACTTCACACACTACCCTCCATTACAGGTAACTCCTGTAGAATTGTTTGGTTTTAAAGCAAAATGTTTTAAATGGAAAGTAAATAACAGTGAAGTAAAAGCAAAGCAACAATACGCTTATTCGAAGGATGTTGATTAAAATTACAAAATGAAAACAAATAATTTCCTTTATTAACTTATGTAACAAATTGAAGATGGACTTCTGGATTGATTAGACAACAATAATTGATTACGTAAATCAAAATACAAAGAGGGAGAGAGGGAGGGAGGAGGGAGGAGGGAAAGAGCGAGAGAGAGAGAGAGAGAGAGGGAGAGGAGGAGGAGAGGAGGGAGGAGAGAGAGGGAGTGGAGAGAGAGAGAGAGAGAGAGAGAGAGAGAGAGAGAGAGAGAGAGAGAGAGAGAGAGAGAGAGAGGGAGAGAGAGAGAGAGAGAGAGAGAGAGAGAGAGAGAGAGAGAGAGAGAGAGAGAGAGAGAGAGAGAGAGAGAGAGAGAGAGAAATATATACAAATGAATAGAAAGCTATGAATATGAATGTATATATTATGGACAGAGTGATGCATATAAAAGATAAGAAAAGTCTGAGCTTTGTAAAACTGGCATTTGATATAATGAGGAAAACTTGTAAGATCTACAAATCCCATATGTATTGTCAATTTTGAGACTTTGTATTATTTGTTTGCAACTGTCTAATCAAGTTCTGCTTATATATATCTGATTTATAGTTATGCATTGACAATGTTATTGCTTTTCAGCTCACAAAATCAGCAGGTGAGCTAAAGAACTGTGAATCTGGGTCTCAGGATGAACTTGAAGAAATACGAGCCCTCTATCAGAAAGAAGCTTTTCAACGAAAGCTTCTCTATAATCAGGTCTGTTTCCAAAAGAAAAAACTTTTCTGAAAGAATATGTTTTGCTAATCAGAAACTTCTTTAAAATATAAAGATTATTGCTGTATACAATAAAGAAACTTTGTTTATTTTGTTGTCATAAAGACTGCTAGGTAGGGATAACTATGCTCTCTATCATAAAGTATAAATGCAGTGAAGAACTCATTTAACTGATCTTCACCTGAGAAGATATTATTACAGATTGACTTTTACCATACACCCATTACTTATGAAAAGAATGTAATCTATACTGAATTGTGTGTGCAATAAAAGGAGGTACAACAAATGTCTCACAACCTGCTGAAAAGAAATATCAGGAAGCAATTTTGTAAAACATTTAAGTTAACTATACTATTCTATCATTTTTCTAAAAGCTATTCAAACCTTAACCCCCATATCCCTAGTTCTCACTTTTTCCTAATATCTTCATTCCCAAATATTTAAAAAAGAATTTTAATGATTGTTGTTTTGTTACTTTTGTTTTTTGCAAATAATGCTTTTTACAAAGAAGATTTGTATTAAAATTATCTTCTTGTAGTTGCAAGAGTTACGAGGGGAACATCAGAGTGTTCTGTAGGCCAAGACGAGATGAAAAAAGCTCCAGTTGCCTGAAATTCCCCACTGATCAGGATCTTCTGGTATTTAATCAAGAAGGATCGAAAAAGGGATTCAACTTTGATAAAGTCTACACCTCAGAGGCAACACAGGAACAAGTATGATATAATCCTATCATGAAAACTTTTATCTTTCTTTTATGTGCAATCATTATCTATAGCTGGCAGCATTGGTGCTTAAATTCCCATATGATGTAAACTGACCTGCCCATAGTTATGTAAAAGTAAAAATAAAAACATTATAAAAAAAAAAAAAAAATCCAAAAAGACAAACCCCAAAAGACAATATTGAAAAATCAGAAACTGCAGAAGAAAAAGAAAAGAAAATGTGATAAACACTCAGAACAGAAGGTGGCCCCCTGATAGATAAGAAAATATCCCACAAAAAAAAAAAAAAACATGACACAAAAATAACTAAACCCAACAAGAAAAAATCAAACCCTCTCACTGTCCATCTTTGTCTGGTGGTTTTTCCCTGTAAGACAACTAAATAGTTTGCCCTATAAATCCCCTTCTCAAATATTTTCAAATAATATGAGAATTTTAATGTGTGTCTGATTATTGCAGATTTTCTCAGACACTCAACCTATCATTGCATCATGTGTGGATGGCTACAATGTTTGTCTGCTTGCCTATGGTCAGACCGGATCTGGAAAAACTTACACAATGATGGGACCCGAAAACAACCCCGGAATCAATATAAGGTAGCAGATTTTTCCTTTAGAAGTCTCTTGAAGTTTTGTGGCAATTTTCTCCTTGTTATTTCTGACTGATGACACATGATGAGCACCACACAGCATATTACTGTAGTCTCCGCCAAAACGCACGGTCCACAGGTGACAAAAAAATTATGCCTTTTGCTGAAAGTGCATTTAGACGAAGTCAAAGGCCCATTACTGTGTATTTACACTGCCATTCTTGTTTGGAAATACATGTAAACTTTCTCCTTTTTTTGTTTTCGTTTTGTTATTGTTTTGGGGTTTGTTTGGTATTCGCTGGTTTGACGACAAGACCTAATATGCCTTCTCATAGATCTATTACATTCTTCTCTCACTGAAAACTAAAACAAGTGGTGGTAATGGTGACGAAAGCTGGTAACAATCTTTTTTTAAATTTGTTAACATGCGTATCATAGAAGAGTAGGATATCTCTGCGGATGAAAGTGATACAAGACCTTTTGACGGACCTATCCAGTGCCGTGGCATGGGGGGGGGGGGGGGGTGACCACATCCGAGACAGCCAAGACTAGTTGGTTAAGATCAAGATGTCACACACACACACACACCTGCATGACAGATCTTGACTTTTGAATGAGGCGAGAAGAGGTTATTAAGTTTATTTTTCACAGGAATTGGCTCTTTAAATGCAACTAATTGAAGACAGACACGAAAATCTGTTGCATTTTGGTGAGGCCAAGCCAGCCATTGTTACATTTTGAGGGGGTAATTAGCGTTGTAAAATTCGGTTACATGAAAAAAAACATGCATTGTGATGAATCATGCATTTTGGCAGTGTGCAGTTTGGCGGAGACTTCTCTAATAGCCTTTTCAATGATAAAATGATTTTGCTTGTTTATATGTTAATTGCCTTCAAAGGGAAAATATATTTTTGTACAATGAACTGAAATCGTTTATTTCCTAGAGCTATCAAAGAACTCGTAAAGACTTGTGGAGAACGTGTTGAAACCAAAAAGTATTCTCTCAAGGTGAGATCTAAGTATTACAAAATAGCCTTTTTTTCAATTAATGCCATTTCCTTTTTTAACCAGAAAAATGAGATACAACTTTGTTGTCTTTTAATAATGTAAACAGCATGAAGGCAGCATTTTCTCTGAAGTATTGGATTTTTATTTTTTAAACAAAAAGAACTACATTTTTGTCCTTAATTTTTCTTTGTTAAAGACTTCCTTTTCCTTTCCACACCGTTAGTATTTCAGTGTCACCTATTTATTGGACCATTACAGAGCCATTTCTTTCTTCTACTCCTTTTTAAAACCATGTTGTATTTTTGACACTTAGATTAATGATGACCATTTTTAGTCTGGTTTATCTTATGAAATGATTATGAAATGATTATGAGTGATTGATTTCAGTCTTACCTTGACATTTTATAGGTCTATAATAAGCTTTAAGTTAGATGGCCTAGACGGTAAGGTGACTGACAAAGTCACACTTGAAACTGAATTTGAATTCTAGTTTTGCTCGGCCTGATGCTGTATTCCATTGAATAACTTTTCCATTCCACTGAGATGTAATGTAAATGGGTATTAACTATATTTGGAAGTAAAATCTGCCGTAGACCATCATCTTCTCCAGTGCACCAACTTATACTGCTTGTTCTGATTAAAACCACAGAAACAAGAAGCATTTCCAGCTTTTTAGGCCTTAAAATCCAGAGAAGTAATTCAATAGACTTAGATGAACTTGAAGACAAAAGAAACCAATATGTCTATGACTTGAATAGACAGAGAGATAGATTGATAGATAGCTAGATAGATAGATTGATAAATAGATAACTAGACAGATAGATAAATAGCTATATAGCTAGACAGACAGACAGATAACAGATATATAGCTGGATAGATAGATAGATAGACAGACAGATAGACAGATAACACATAGATTGATAGAGATAGATAGATAGACAGACGGACATATAGTTGTATAGGTAAGTGGGCAGGGGGAGAGAGACACAGAAACAGAGAGAGAGAGAGAGAGAGAGAGAGAGAGAGAGAGAGAGAGAGAGAGAGAGAGAGAGAGAGAGAGAGAGAGAGAGAGAGAGAGAGAGAGAGAGAGAGAGAGAGAGAGAGAGAGAGAGAGAGAGAGAGAGAGAGAGAGAGAGAGAGAAAGTGAAGAGAAGAGAGAGAGACAGAGAGAGAGAGAGAGAGAGAGAGAGAGAGAGAGAGAGAGAGAGAGAGAGAGAGAGAGAGAGAGAGAGAGAGAGAGAGAGAGAGAGACTGACAGACAGGCAATTAGAGAGAAATAGAAACAGAGAAAAGTAAGAATGACAGACAGACAGAAACACTCGCAGAAACAGAAACAGTAAGTTTATTAAATTGACAGCATTTTCTTCTTCATCTATTATATTATTTTCACCTCATTTCTCTAGATCGTATTTTGATGTTTTCAGGAGGGTAATTGTGTCATTGACCCGCAGGTCTTGAATTTTTGTCATTCCATAAATGTTAATTTGTTTTACAAATCTTTTCATTTGATCTGTACATGTGTGAATTTATTGACTATTTGCATGAATTGTATTCAAACACTTTTTATTTCTTTTTTTTTGTAAACAGGTATCAATGGTTGAAATTTATAATGAGACCGTCCAGGATTTGTTGACCACTGGTGCAGAGACATTAGACCTACAGATGATTGGGAATATCGTTCGAATACCCAACATTACGGAAATGGATGTTGATGATATGAAAGACATTCAGAAAATCATGAGCTTGGGAGATAGCAATAGAAAAGTTGCATCCACAAAGATGAATTCCACCAGGTTTGTTGCCTTCTGTTACAAAGAAAAAACATAAAGTTTCTTCAAGGCCATTATAGCCCATAGAGCCAAAGCTTATCCTGGTTTCCATAGCATAAAATGGAACAGGTGACAATAATCACCGCCTGGACAGGATGCTGGTCTTGACACAGGTTTTTACTCCCAAGCTAGTGCTTGTACCTATTTACACCTGGGTCAAGTGGGGAAAATGTGTGTTACGCGATTTTCCCAATGCACATGAAATCAGAACTAGCATGATCCCCAGTCCAACAGCCTTACCTCTCTGTCACCGACGCCACCTCCTGTTAAAAGTAACTCATAGAAAGGTTTAGAGTACATCATAAAGAATAGCTACAAATAGAAATGGAAATCTGCTTTGTGTGCTAATGAAGGATGTATTAGTGACGTCTTTGTTCCTTTAGGTCTCTCCATTTTTACTTTTGTTAACTATTCTTCTAGAAGTAACTTAGCAGTTAATCTACAAGATTATATTTGCATATTTTACTAAGGCTGATTGTACAACATTTAAATGGAGGGTAAATTATGTGCTTGCTTTGAAGGAAATTTACAAGTTTATGAGTCTTTCAAGAAGTCAACCATTGGTGTCACCATCATGATTGTCATCACCTTCGTCCCTCTCTTCTTCCCCCTCTTTCTCATCATGATAGCCATACTTTTCTGTCTATCATTGTTGTCATAATCATCCTCTAATACTTTCTTATCTTCAATGAAAGAAAGCCATCTTTTGTTATTGTTGTAAGTTATCCCCTTTATGCATTTTAGATGCTATTGTTGAAAACTATTATAAAATAAGACTTTGTAATTGCTGACGGAAAAATATATCAACAGCTCTCGTTCCCATCTGGTGTTGATGATCACTGTGCAAGGTCATGACAAGGTCACAGGGGCGATATCGAAAGGTATTCTAACCCTGTGTGACCTTGCTGGCTCTGAACGTATCAGCAAAACTGAGGCGACAGGCCAGAGACTGGTAGAAGCTGCTGCAATCAACAAATCCCTTTCTGCTCTTGGACAGGTCAGTTTCTGTGGACGTTCTTTTCAACCTGTCTCTACATTAAATTTGACAAACTGGAAAGGTTTTAAATAATAAAGAAAATATATATATATATAAACTAATTTTTTTTTTCATTATAATTTACCTACATTACGAAGACAGTTCATGAGAAACCATTCCTGGGCATGCCAATTTGGGATTTTTTCAATTAAAATGAGTTTATATAATAAGTAGATATTTTTGTAATGTGATTACTAAATTGGATTTTATTCACTTATTCCAAAAGGTGTTTTCGGCATTGAGAGAAAGTCAGTTACACATTCCTTATAGAAACTCCAAATTAACACAGATATTACGTCCCTGCTTGGGAGGCGATGCTAAGGTGAGTTAGAGAGTAGATGATAATAACTATAATAGATAGTATTTAAATAGCGCATATCCAGTATTATCTGATGCCCTTTGCACTGTACAATGTCATGGAAAGATAATATAATAATATATTTATAAACGTACATCAACTGTTGCACATTTATTTGAATACTTAAAATGTTATATTGTAAGGCAATAAGGCTAATATGATATTTTTGGATGATATCAGTACAAGATAACAGTAAGGCTGTAACAGTGATTTAATCAAAACATGCAGCATTATAATGAAAATATTCGATGTATTTTGTTTTGAAACTTATTTATGGTTGTTAAGAAAAGATCATTTAAATTGCACTCATTCTGTTAATAAGAGTAAGATAATTCATTCAAAAACAAATTAAAATCCAAAATATTATCTAATGATTAAAATGGGATTTAAGTGGAAAACCTTTAAGTTCCCTCATAGGATATTTTTTGTCTAAAATTTCTTTCACATATGTTTTTGGAAGTTAGTTCTCTGCACTGAAAAAGAACATAGACAGAGACAAATGATAAACTTTTAAATGTAGATTATTGGCAATTTCACTAATGTCATAAAATGTTGAGTGTAAAAAGCTTATATGCAATGGCTTGGGAAAGGTAAGATATTACAAACAAAAAACAAAAAAACAAAACAAACCAAACAAACCAACAAAAAAAGGCCTAACCTTTCAGCCTATCATTTAAAAAGACGTCAGTGGGGTTTTTTACTTGTTTACCAGATAATCTTAAGAAATTTTCACACCTGTTTTGCATATCGAGTATTATCTGATGCCCTCTATGATTCAATTCATTTATTTCATTTTCACCATCACAGCTTTGTTGAGTTTTTATATTTGTTATTTTCTCAAGCAACAATTTAATTGTTTTGACTTTTTACAGGCGTGTTTGTTTGTGAACATCAGTCCTGATGTCAAGAATTTCCAGGAGACTTGCAATACGCTAGACTTTGGCAGCCGGGCCCGACAAGTGGCCTTGGGACAAGCGAAGCAAAATGTTCAGAAAAAGTCTCCCTTCCCACCACCTCCTCCATTACGTTAAAAAAACACAACAAACTAGAAAAAAATTTGTTTGCTCTGTTTGACATGACCTGAAGGCAACATTTTTTTACTTAATTACCGGTACTTTTCTTATTCTATACTCAAATGCATGTGTTGAAATATATCATAATTTGTTATATGCAGTCAAAGTTGTAGTGTGAGTCACACATTAATTCTCAGGAGACTCAGTGTTATTCTGTAAGCTTAAAGAAAAATCACAATTAACTTTTTTGCAGCCTATCAGTTATCAAGACTTCTCTCAGTCATACTCTTAAAGAAATGTGAAAGTCTGACAAAGTCTTTGTTGGCTATACGAAGTTATGCATTATGCTCAGCAAGAAAGATCAATAACTACAAGAGAATCTTGATATACTACCTCACCTTAAAGAAAGAAAGTATCTCTGTTTGAAAATACTTATTTAATCGTCCTTAATCTCATTAAACCGTTGATTGTTTATCACTATTTATCTTGTTTATAATTAACATGAAATCTATTTTCAAGTGATATCAAATACAAAGGTTATTGTTTTTTGTCATTTCCTTTACAAACCTGTAACAGACAGGGGCTATTCTTGTTATCTTTCACCTTTTTGTTATTTAATCAATTGTTTTAAATATTTGCATCAACATTTCCAGTCTGATAAAACTACAACAAAATTGAAAAACTGGAGAGGAAAAAAAAAGAGAGAAGAAAAACAAAGAGGGGAGAAAGATGAGAAAATTTACATGTTTGTTATTACTTTCTGTCATATTATTGTTGCTTTCTGCAATACAATTTTTGCACTGTGATTTGGCACATGATCTGGTTATCACCCACGAGGAATTTGTGTGTTTTTTAGCTTTTTGTTTTCAAAAGCACCTTTCTCAAATTTAAAAATATTTTTTGTTTCTATCTCACGGAGAAGAGGTCTCATATTTGCAGTAATGAGAACATTTTTTAAAACTTTCAAATTAGAATTCAATTTCCTAAGAACTTAGCAGGATTTTTATCTTTTTCTATTTCTGAAGTGAAAAGAAGGCAAGAGAAAAAAAGAGTAGCCTTTATTATTATAGCTATGGTTTTATGAAGAGGCATGAGGAGTTGTATGTGTTTGTTGGGTTTTATGTTTCCCAGCCTTAGGATTTGAACTCACATATACATCGGAAGGTAGAATGAGAACTGATGATAAAGAAATAAGGAAGGGATTTGAATTCATAATCACTGAATGTTTTTAAAAAATTTATAGTTTTTTTATGCTGGTAATTTTTTTACTTCAGCATAAACATACACCTGATGATTAGGGATGCCAATTGCATACAATAATGATGGGTATCACAGTATATACAAATATGCATGCTTTTTCAATGTATGCTGATCAGGAAAATAATATTTTCTTACTGAAGATTTTTTATTATCATTTTGTATACATTTTCATGTTGCTCGTTCTTGGTGAAATGAAATATTTAAACTGTTTAATGTTTTATTTATAGAGAAAGGGTGCATTGTTATCATATATTTTGTTTAAATTCCTTGTCTTTTGTTTATTTTTTTTATCATGAAAGACACTGGACGACCCATAGAGCTGGAACTTATCCTGGTTTCTATAGTGTGAAACGAAATGGGTGATAATAATCCCCTCCTGGACAGGTTGCTGGTCTGATGGAGCTCTTTACTCCTTGAACTCATATGTATCGGTTCAAGTAGGACAAAGGCATGTAAAGTGTCTTTCCCAAAGAACACAACATCAGACCTAAGTTTGTTAGAATTCAGAACCCAGGACCTCACGTTCCTAAGTCAGACATGGCCACCAATACCACATTTTTAAATAAAAGCCTATTTATAAAAAACAATTCTGTGATAATGTTCACAACATGATAATGTTTGTATCTTCTATGTTATCTTTTTATCTCAGGACGTGTTGATTGAAAAATTAATTGAAATTACCGCCATCTACCTATACATGTATACATATTTATGATGTTATACAAACACACAATATACGTACACACACACAGATGAAATACCCATGGAGTAAAGACTCATCTAAGAGTGTTTTGAGGTTAATATTGCAAATATATGTGTATGCAATCCTGGAAATCACAGAAGAGGAAATTTGCCATCACAACACAAAGTGATAAAGTAATACTGTGCTGATTACAAGCAGCTTCATCGTGTATAAAATAAAATCAAAGGCAAAAGCTTCTGTTTGAGATTGATCCTTTTAATGTGTATCCTTCTTTCTAGAATTTCAGCGATTTAAATCTTTGTGTTTGAAACAATGCACCCTCTCAGCGTGAGGCAAGATAATTTCCGCTCACTTTTTGGTATTGCCTGGATCTTTGTCATACTGTTGTATGACACTAGCGAAGACAGTAGGCCTACAATCCATTTTAATCTGTTGTGTCAACAAGGGAATGAAACAGATCTTGGAAACGTCTTCTTTTTTTAAAAAATTTCTTTAACAAGAGAAACTGGTTAATTCTGTGCTAGTGGTCCCTTGTGATGCGTAGCTATCTAGCTAAATACACTTTTAAGTCTTTCTTTTCCTCTTTCTTTTTCAAGTCATTTATAATCAGGCTAAATTTGCCAGGAGGCAATGTGAGTAAAGCAGGTTCACACCAAACTGGACAATCAATCTTCATTAAAAGTTTTTGCACTGCATTGTTGCCACATTTGCCGAAGAAAATAAGGCTAGATAATTGTGTTATTAACAGTTGAAGCGTGTTGGGTATTCATTGATCTAAAGATTTGTTGAAGAGGAGAAAAGGCGCATATTTTTCTGATTGAAATTAAACGGATTTGGCCACGTATCATTAATAAGGACACATTGATAGATGAGCGTAATGTCATGAAATTCGTTTTTCTGTTTTTATCTTCAGTTTGTTTATTATTCTATTTATTTTAAGAAGCATCACATAACAATTTTTTTTTCTAATTTACCTGTGAATTGCACAACAGATATTTCAAATTATAGTTGTTTTCTTCAAATCAAAATGCTGTCTTAGATTGTGTTTATTATTTTTACCTTATTTCATTTTATTCAATTATATTTTTTTTTCACTTGTCGTTTATTTATCTGTCATGATCTGTTTCAAAATGAATATTGTGCCTCCATGTGGCAATAAGGATATTAATTATTGTTTTTCACTGATTGGCTATTAAATTCCTGCACACTATGTTCATTTTTAGTTATTGCCTCGTTATGATTTACCATGGATATCGACGCAGAGATCATTAGTTTGATTTTTTCTGTGTGTTTCTTTCTGTCTGTCTTGTCTGTGTTCACATTAGGCTTTGCCATCTGTCTCATTTCCTCATTCACCACTTTAGACTTTGTCCCTTACCTTTTGTTTGCTTGTAAAACAGTATTAACAGTCCATTCAAGACCATTAGGATCCATAGTCTAAAAATATCCCTTACATTCCTTCAAGACTAGTATGTTCTATAGAGTCTAAAATATTCCCTAAGTTCCTTCAAGACTAATATGTTCCATAGAGTTTAAAAATATCCCTTAAATTCCTTCAAGACTAATATGTTCCATAGAGTCTAAAAATATCCCTTGAGTTCCTTCAAGACTAATATGATCCATGAAGTCTAAAAATATCTCTTGAGTTCCTTCAAGACTAACATGTTCCATAGAGTCTAAAATATCCCTTGAATTCCTTCATTCTGTTCCATAGAGTCTAAAAATATCCCTTGAGTTCCTTCAAGACTACATATGTTCCATAAAGTCTAAAAATAAGACTAATGTGATTCATAGTCTCAAAATATCCCTTGAGTTCCTTCAAGACTAAATATGTTCCATAAAGTCTAAAAATAAGACTGATTGATTCATAGTCTCAAAATATCCCTTGAATTCCTTCAATATGTTTTATAGAGTCTAAAAATATCCCTTGAATTCCTTCAAGACTAATATGTTCCATAGAGTCTAAAAATATCTTGAATTCCTTCAATATGTTCCATGTCTAAAAATTCCTTGAATTCCTTTAATATGTTCCATAGAGTCTAAAGATATCCCTTGAATTCATTCAATATGTTTCATAGAGTCTAAATATATCTCTTTAATTCATTCAATATGTTCACAGAGTCTAAAAATATCCCTTGAATTCATTCAATATGTTCCATAGAGTCTAAAGATATCCCTTGAATTCATTCAATATGTTCCATAGAGTCTAAAGATATCCCTTGAATTCATTCAATATGTTTCATAGAGTCTAAAGATATCCCTTGAATTAATTCAATATGTTCCATAGAGTCTAAAAGATATCCTTGAATTCATTCAATATGTTCCATAGAGTCTAAAGATATCCTTGAATTCCTTCAATATGTTCCATAGAGTCTAACAATATCCCTTGAGTTCCTTCAATATGTTCCATAGTCTAAAAATATCTCTTGAATTCCTTTAATATGTTCCATAGAGTCTAAAGATATCCCTTGAATTCATTCAATATGTTCCATAGAGTCTAAAGATATCCCTTGAATTCATTCAATATGTTCCATAGAGCCTAAAGATATCCCTTGAATTCATTCAATATGTTCCATAGAGCCTAAAGATATCCCTTGAATTCCTTCAATGTGTTCCATAGAATTCCCTTGAATTCATTCAATATGTTCCATAGAGCCTAAAAGATATCCCTTGAATTCATTCAATATGAATATCCCTGAATTCATTCAATATGTTCCATAGAGTCTAAAGATATCCCTTGAATTCATTCAATATGTTCCATAGAGTCTAAAGATATCCCTTGAATTCCTTCAATATGTTCCATAGAGTCTAAAAATATCCCTTGAGTTCCTTCAATATGTTCCATAGTCTAAAAATATCTCTTGAATTCCTTTAATATGTTCCATAGAGTCTAAAGATATCCCTTGAATTCATTCAATATGTTCCATAGAGTCTAAAGATATCCCTTGAATTCATTCAATATGTTCCATAGAGCCTAAAGATATCCCTTGAATTCATTCAATATGTTCCATAGAGCCTAAAGATATCCCTTGAATTCCTTCAATGTGTTCCATAGAGCCTAAAGATATCCCTTGAATTCATTCAATATGTTCCATAGAGTCTAAAGATATCCCTTGAATTCCTTCAATGTGTTCCATAGAGTCTAAAGATATCCATTGAATTCATTCAATATGTTCCATAGAGTCTAAAGATATCCCTTGAATTCATTCAATATGTTCCATAGAGTCTAAAGATATCCCTTGAATTCATTCAATATGTTCCATAGAGTCTAAAGATATCCCTTGAATTCATTCAATATGTTCCATAGAGTCTAAAGATATCCTTGAATTCATTCAATATGTTCCATAGAGTCTAAAGATATCCCTTGAATTCCTTCAATGTGTTCCATAGAGTCTAAAGATATCCCTTTGAATTCATTCAATATGTTCCATAGAGTCTAAAGATATCCCTTGAATTCATTCAATATGTTCCATAGAGTCTAAAGATATCCCTTGAATTCATATCATATGTTCCATAGAGTCTAAAGCTATCCCTTGAATTCCTTCAATGTGTTCCATAGAGTCTAAAGATATCCTTGAATTCATTCAATATGTTCCATAGAGCCTAAAGATATCCCTTGAATTCATTCAATATGTTCCATAGAGCCTAAAGATATCCCTTGAATTCCTTCAATGTGTTCCATAGAGCCTAAAGATATCCCTTGAATTCATTCAATATGTTCCATAGAGTCTAAAGATATCCCTTGAATTCATTCAATATGTTCCATAGAGTCTAAAGATATCCCTTGAATTCATTCAATATGTTCCATAGAGTCTAAAGATATCCCTTGAATTCCTTCAATGTGTTCCATAGAGTCTAAAGATATCCCTTGAATTCATTCAATATGTTCCATAGAGTCTAAAGATATCCCTTGAATTCATTCAATATGTTCCATAGAGTCTAAAGATATCCCTTGAATTCATTCAATATGTTCCATAGAGTCTAAAGATATCCCTTGAATTCATTCAATATGTTCCATAGAGTCTAAAGATATCCCTTGAATTCATTCAATATGTTCCATAGAGTCTAAAGATATCCCTTGAATTCATTCAATGTGTTCCATGGAGTCTTCTAGTAAGCAATTGCATTCTTCGCAGGGTGCTGGATTTTCTTCAGAATATAACCACCTATGTAGGCAATCACGTTCTGCAGTTCTACAAGATCCTGCAGCTTTTCCGACTTCACTAGGTTGACCAGACGAACATTTTCTTGAGAAGAAGTTGGGGTGTGTCGTGAAACCAACTCCTGATGCTGGGCGACAGATTTAGAAGAAAAGTGTCGACGTTTACTTCACAGTTGGCTCTTAGACTTGAAAAGAAAAACTTGTCAACCATTATCTGTCGCAAGGCGAGCCTGAACTCTTAGGGATCTGGGTTGACTCTGTGATCCCCTTTACTCCTGATGATGGCAAACAGATTTTCAAGACAATCTTGATTTAAGCGATTGGTTAAAATGAACTTATTGCCACACGTGCCAGTCAAGTCATCAACCAGAAGAAGAAGGGCCCGAATCGTTTGCATCCATCCTCTTATGTATGGTAACTTGTCGGCGGATTTTGGCTTGTGTGGATCACCATACTTAAGCTTATTCAGCCACTCCAGAGTTTCGTCAAGGAAAGCAATGTGCGACGATGATGATGAAATGGGATGTTTGTAGGGAGCATTTGTCTTCCCACCATGAGAATTAAAAACATTGAAGAGACGGTCAAATCGCTCGACAAACTTTGCAGTTACTTTGTGTGAGCTTGGTAAAATATTGACTTCATACATACAGGATATTCCTTTTGCCACTGCATGGCTCAGAACTTATACGGCCAGACTCACCCGAAGATGGGAAGAAGTGGGGAGATTAATGTGCTTTTATTTCAATTTTGGTGCCCATCTCAAAGGAAAATGTTTATCTTTCTCATAAAATTCTTTGAAAACAGTCCAAGAAATCACATCCTGGCCGACGTAAAAATCAATTTTCGAAAGATTGTTTCTTACGTTCTTCAAGAGGTGGGGAGGGTAAAAAACACAAGAAAGTTATCTCCATTATGGGAAAACATGGGGTGTTGTTCCGTCACATTCAGGCTGCGAAAACCAGCTCGATTATTGGTCCCTTGGTCACAAATTACGCCTTTGACCATCAAGCCAATAGACGAGAGAATCCAGGGCGGAAAACATCAGAGCTTTTAACATTGTAGGCTTTACGGTGGACTGGCTCAGGAAATAGCCAAATGGTTGTTTCCACTTCGAAAATAATAATCCTCTTGCAAGGAAGACCATGGCATGATTTGCTTCCTTTTCCGATCTGCCAAGAAATCCAAAATCCTCAAATCCTTCTATATAATCCCTCTCAACATCATATCGCAAAAATTACTTTAAACATATCTCGTCAAAAAAGGAGCATGCACTTCTTGCCACATTCACTCATATTGCAAACATTGTTTTGGAAAGCGCTCATGATGTTTTCTGGAAAACCTGGATAAATTTCAAATTTTCTCATAACTCTTTTCAGTCTATCGATAAAGGGCAACTTGAACTGCTTTTGCAGAAGCATGTAAGCCTTTGGTGAAGCATGATGCAATGAAAAAGCATGACTTTTGTCCTCAGTACTCCATCTCTTCCCTTTCATCATGGACATGTCCAGTTGTGTAGAAAAAAACCCCGATGAACCTCTGGCTTCAAAGTATTTTTGCAGACGTCAAATTAAAGTATTCTACCTCATGTTTTGCCTCTTCACAAACAACTGGTGAATCTTTTGGTTTTAATCTCAGATGTTTAATTGTCTTTCTTTGCATATCGATTTTCTTTGTAAGACTTTGTATTTTGACGTTGTCAATTTCCATAGTCTAAAAATATCCTTGAATTGCTTCAGTATGTTCCATAGAGTCTAAACATATCCTTCAGTTCCTTCAAGATTAATATGTTCCATAGTCTAAAAATATTCGTTGAGTTCCTTTAACATGTTCCATAGAATCTAAAAATATCCCTTGAGTTCCTTCAAGACTAATATGATCCCTAGAGTCTAAAAATATCCCTTGAGTTCTCAAGACTAATATGATCCAAGAGTAATACAATCTTCATAAATCCATAGTTTAAAAAGATCCCTTGAGTTCCTTCAAGACTATTATGTTCCATAGTCTAAATAAGCTACTCTTGTCAAACGATATCAAAAGTTTCTTCAATACTTTTATGATCCATAGAGCTTAAATGAATCACTAATATAAAATGGTATTTAATTTCCTTCAAGACCATTATGATCCATCGAGTCTAAATGTATCCCCAAAGTTCCTTCAAGACCATTATGATCCATCGAGTCTAAATATATCCCCAAAGTTCCTTCAAGACCATTATGACTCATCCAGTCTAAATATATCCCTAACGTTCCTTCAAAACCATTATGACCCATCCAGTCTAAATATATCCCTAAAGTTCCTTCAAGACCATTATGACCCATCCAGTCTAAATATATCCCTAAAGTTCCTTCAAGACCATTATGATCCATCGAGTCTAAATATATCCCTAAAGTTCCTTCAAAACCATTATGATACATCGAGTCTAAATATATCCCTAAAGTTCCTTCAAGACCATTATGACCCATCCAGTCTAAATATATCCCCAAAGTTCCTTCAAAACCATTACGATCCATCAGTCTAAATATATCCCTAAAGTTCCTTCAAGACCATTATGATTCATGAATTCATCGAGTCTAAATCTAAAATGAACCACTCTTGTAAAACGATATTAAAAGTTCCTTTAAGGCCGTTTTGATCATAGTACCTAAATAAATCATTTATGTACAACGGTACGTTCATCTAGGACAATATGATATAATATGGAACCGAACTTTATGATGGTTTCTATAATGCGAAGCTCATCAAAGGTTAAACAATATTTCCTACTGGTCAGGAAGCTAGCCTCTGTCACTGTAACGGGTTTTATTCCCCAACTGACACATGTACACACTTTCACCCTGGGGAATGCGTGTCAAATGTTTCCCTCAATGAACAAAACGCTGCATATTTTTAGCATTGCTAGGATTCGAACTCTGCACCTCATGATCAAACAGCCAGTAGCCTTACCGCTGGCTATCGAAATAAATGGTAAAGAACAACGGTATGATACCGGTCATTATGATTTACAATCAAAGGCAATGGTGTATTGTGTTCTTCGCATTGTCAATGGGTTCCAAATATCATGACGTGAAATGATCAATGAGACTAAGGGTGATAGAAAATCACCCCCTAAACAAAATGCTATGTACATTTCGTAACTCTTGCCCACGTTGTCTGTCAAATTTCTCGAAAACTATATGTTGTCCAGTCTGTCTATCTCTGTCTGCCGCCCGCCCTCATTCTCTGTCTGCCCCCTCCCTCATTCTCTGTCTGCCCCCCCTCATTCTCTGTCTCTGTATGTCTGTCTGTCTCTGCCTCTGTCTCTGTTTCTGTCTTTGTCTCTCTCTGTCTCTGTCTGTCCGTCTCTGTCTGTCAATCTGTCTGTCTGTCTGTCTCTCTCTCTCTCAAAATCTCTAGTCATTTCTAACTCTTGCCCACGTTGTCTCTCAAATTTCTGTCTCTCTATCTCTCTGTCTCAGTCTCTCTCTCTCTCTTTCCTCTCTCTCTCTCATTCTCTGTCTGCACCCTCTCTCTCTCTCTCTGTCTGCCTCCCTCTTCTCTGTCTCTGTATGTCTGTCTGTCTCTGCTCTCTGTCTCTGTTGCTGTCTCTGTCTCTCTCTGTCTCTGTCTGTCTCTGTCTGTCTGTCTATCTGTCTGTCTGTCTGTCTCTCTCTCTCGTCTCGTCTGTCTCTGTCTCCTGTTCTCTCTGTCTCTGTCTCTCTGTCTCTCTGTCTGTTCTGTTCTCTGTCTCTCTTCTCTGTACTTATCTCTCTCTCTCTGTCTCTCTCTCCTGTCTCTGTCTATCTCTCTGTCTCTGTCTGTCTTGTCTCTTTATCTATGTCTCTCTCTGTCTGTTTATCTATCTCTCTGTCTGTCTCTCTGTCTCTGTCTCTCCTGTCTCTGTCTCTGTCTGTCTGTCTGTCTGTCTGTCTGTCTGTCTCTCTCTCTCTGTCTGTCTGTCTGTCTCTGTCTGTCTCTCTCTCTCTCTCTTTTCTCTCTCTCTCTCTCTCTCTCTCTCTCTCTCTCTCTCTCTCTCTCTCTCTCTCTCTCTGTCTCTGTCTCTGTCTCTCTCTGTCTGTCTGTCTCTCTCTCTCTGTCTGTCTGTCTGTCTGTCTGTCTGTCTGTCTGTCTGTCTCTCTGTCTCTCTCCTCTCTCTCTCTCTCTCTCTCTCTCTCTCTCTCTCTCTCTCTCTCTCTCTCTCTCTCTCTCTCTCTCTCTCTCTCTCTCTCTCTCTCTCTCTCTCTCTCTCTCTCTCTCTCTCGTGGCAATATAGCATGTGGTCGGGGTGCAAAAAGAAAATCCCTTTATCCGCCCAGGAATGTCAAGCTCACTGTCGGCTCTCAACGTGAAGAGAAGAAGATGGAGAAATTTGGGAGCCATTTTGATGAAAACCATATTTACGATGGCGCTCTTTCGTTTCAAAGCAGTTGGGTTGTGGGCAGTTGCTAAAGGGTGCTGCTAAAGGTATGCCTTTCCCTTCATCATTTCATTATTATGTCTGACATCTCGCTGACTGGTCAGGATAAGAGTATAAAAATTTGTATTTATTATTTCCTTACAATTGAAGGGGTCATTCCAATAGTGTGCCTAAGTCACTTTCTTTTTCTGTCTTTATCAGTTCCCATTCTACCTTTCGTTGTATGAGTTCATATGCCCGAGAGGATCTTTTTCCAGAATGCCCTGTCCTGACATTTTTTTGTTTACTTCCAAGAAAGTTAAATTTCTATGCTTACTTTAATACCTCTTTTATATGTTCTTCCCACTTTCTCCGAGGTCTCCCTTTTGGTCTTTTACCTTGGGTTTTAGCACTGAATACTGATTTAGATATTCTATTGTCATTCATTCTGTTTACATTCCCAAATCGTCTCAATCGATTTATTTATATCTTACTACTTAGTTTTTATGCCATCTGCTTTGATTTGATCTCTTATTGCTGTGTTTCTGATTTTGTCTCTTTTAGTTTTCCCTACTATTCTTCTTAGATATTTCATTTCAGCTGCCTGTACTCTACTATATTCTCTACAGTCAAAGGTCCAGGTTTCGCTGCCATAGAGGAGAGTAAGACAATAAACTGTATTGTATACTGAAATTCTGGGTTTTGTTGACAATTCTTGCTTACCTACAAATACCTTTCCTAGATGGTTATATATTGCACTTGCCTTTTGGATTCTGTGACTGATTTCTTCTCTTAGTTTTCCCTCTGAGTTAATTACTACTACTAGGTAATTGTAGCTTTGAACTTGTTCTAAATTCTTCCTGAGCAATTTAATATTTTTGTTTTAGCTTCCCTAGTTACTAGCATTGTTTTGGTTTTCTTTGCATTTACTATCACTTTTTACTTATTTATCCTCGTGGTGCTTGGACAGCACATAAAGCCGACACAGTGGATTGCCATTGAACACGATCACATGCCAATTCTTTGCATTTACTATCATTCCTCTTTTATTTAGTTCATTGTTCAAATGTTTATATTCAACTGAAGGTCATTTTCTGATTTTCCAAACAGAACTAAATCATTGGCAAATGAAAGCATTGATACATTTACTGGTTTGAGCTTCCACATACCTGCATTTATTTTCTTCATTTTTGAGGATGCCTTTGTAACTGAATCCATCAATTCTTTCTTTCTTTATCAGCTCCCATTCTACCTTCCGGTGTATGGGTTTTAGATGCCCGAAATGATTTTTCTCCAGGCTGCCCTCTCCTGATATTTTCTGTTTCCTTCCGTGAAAGTTAAATTTCTTTTCGTTAATGCCTCTTTTATCTCTTCTTCCCACTTTCTCCGAGGTCTGCCTTTCGGTCTTTTACCTTGAGTTTTAGCACTGTATATTGATTTAGCTATTCTATTGTCATTCATTCTGTTAATATGCCCAAACTATCCCAGTTGATTCATTTCTATCTTAGTTTTTATGATATCTGCTTTGGTTTGATCTCTTATTGTTGTGTTTCTGATTTTGTCTCTTTTAGTTTCCTACTACTCTTCTTAGATATTTCCATTCGGCTGCCTGCACTCTACTGTATTCCCTACTCTCTAAGGTCCGGATTTCACTGCCATATAGGAGAGTAGGACAATAAACTGTGTTGTATACTGCCATTTTGGTTTTTGTTGACAATTCTTGTTCACCTACAAATGCCTTTATATATTGCACTTGCCTTTTGGATTCTGTGACTGATTTCTTCTCTTAGTTTTCCGTTTGAGTTAATCATTACTCCTAAGTAATTGTAGCTTTGAACTTGTTCTAAAATCTTCCTGCCTAATTAAAAATTTTGTGTTTTAGCTTCCCTAGTTACTAGTATTGTTTTAGTTTCCTTTGCCTTTACTCTCATTCCTCTTTTATTTAATTCATAATTCATTATGTTGATATTTGACTGGAGGTCACTTTCTGATTTTCCAAACAGAACTAAATCTTTAGCAAATGAAAGCATTAATACATTTACTGGTTTGAGCTTCCACATACCTACATTCATTTTGTTCATTTGGGAGAATGAGTTTGCGACTGAATCCATAAATGTGATAAACAAAAGAGGACTTAGGGTTACAGCCCTGTCTTACTCTTATATCTACATTGAATTCTGCAGTTACATTTCCAGCTACTCTCACTGCACATGTTGGTTTATTGTAAAAACTTTTAATGGCTTCATTAAACTCTACATTGTGTTCTTTTAAGGACTGCCATAGTTCGTCCCCCTCAGAGTATCAAATGCCTTTTCTCAGTCAATAAAACACAGGTGCAAGTCAATGTTTCTCTCCAAGGAATTTTTCGTTTTTTTGTCTAATTGTAAATATGTGATCTTGTACACTTCTTCCTGGTCTAAATCCACTCTGGTGTTCTTCAATCTGATCCTCTACTCTTTTCGTTAGTGTTATTTCCAGAATCCTGGCATACACTTTTCCTGGTACGCTAAGTAGTGATATCCTTCTATAGTTTGAGCATTCCATAGTTAATCCTTGCTTGTGTATTGGTACCACTGTTCCCTTATTCCAGTTGTCTGGCAACTGTTGGGACTTCCATGCTTGTTGACATATTGTATGTAGTAGTTTGTATACCTCTCCCCTTGGTTTTTAATCATTTCTGGATAAACTTGATCTGCTC
The DNA here is from genome assembly GCA_037039925.1 of Doris montereyensis. Lineage (NCBI taxonomy): Eukaryota > Metazoa > Mollusca > Gastropoda > Nudibranchia > Dorididae > Doris > Doris montereyensis. Next base: position 64,324 of record JAXRKP010001814.1, read on the forward strand.
ATGAGGCGTTTCCTAATTTCACTTTTCTTATAGCTGTTTGAAGTTCTTCCATGAAGATATCTACATCTCCAGCTGTCTCATCTCGATTACTTGTTACTCCTACTAATTGATCTGTACTTCTTGTTTCATATGTTCTGGAAGCATCATGTAATTGTTGAAAATACTTTCTCCACGTTTCCATGATTTTGTTGTCCTTTCATTATTTCTCCTTTGGCATTCTTAATTTATCATATTGGGCATGCTCTGGTCTTTCTCATACTCTTCATTGTTCTCCAAAACAGCTTTTGATTTCCTTGATAGCTTTCTTAAAGTCTTTGTCCAAACTCTTCCCATTGTTCCTGTTTTGCTTTCTTAACTTCCTCTTTGGCCTTAGTTCTTTTACTCCGTAATCTATTCTATCATCTGGTCTCTTTGTTTGCAAATATTTCTTCCAGGCATCCTTCTTTTCTTTGATTTTAGTCTTGACGTTCTCATTCCGCCATGCTGTTCTTTTCCTATCTTCCTTAATTTGTTTCCTACCACAGACCTCTTCAGTACAACTGAGGAGTGTTTCTTTATATATTTGCCACTTTTCTTCTATTGTGCTTTCCTTCAAATCCATCTGCCTTTCACTTGTATATTTGTTTTATCCTGGATTGGTATATCTGTTTTACTATTGATTTATTTAGTTCTTCTATTTTGAGTTGAGTAGCTTTCTTCTCTTTCCTTTCTTGTTTGTTTTCTTGAGTTAATAATCTCATTTTGGCTATCACTAAGTGATGATCATTAAATATTTCAGCTCCTCTGCTTACTCTAGCATCCATTGTACTGTAAAAAGGGAGATGATAACACTTATGTAGTCTATGATTGACTTTTCACACCTGTCTTCATTTACTCTTGAAAATTTGTGAATATCTTTATGAGGAAAAAATGTGTTAGCTATTTTCATGTTATTCTTTAGGCAAAAATCTATTAGTCTCTCAGCATTCGGAGACGTTCTTATCTCTCCTTCTTTACTTTTTACTCCTCCTGATTTTTTTACATTGTTGTTTACTCTAGCGTTTAAATCTCCTAAAAGCATTAGTTCCTATTTGTATTTAAGATTATCTACTGCTATTTGTAAATCATTTTCGAAGATATCTTTTTCTTCTTTGGTGGTGTCTTCGTTTGGTTCATAAGCAATTAATAATTTAATTTCGCTTCCTTTTGGTTTAATATTTACCTCTAATAGCCGTGGGCTTACAAATTTCCAACTTTCTATTAGCATTTCTTGCCTTTTATGCATTAGGAGGCCTACTCCTGCTCTAGCTCTATCTTTGACGTCTACTCCTGAGAAGATTAAAGTATGATTTGGTCCTACATTTTCTATTCTTCGTCCTTTTTTCTTTGTTTCTGTAATAGCCAAAATGTCTACTTTGAATTTTTTCCATTTCTTCAGCTAATTCTAACTGCTTTTCATTAATTGCCCTAACATTCCATGTTCCAAAATCATAGTCCGTGTGTTCTTTTCCAGAGTCCTCTTCGATCGTTCAAGCCAAGTATATCATTGTATATATTACTTTGAATCAAGTTGTTTTGGATAAGCAGGGGATGAGCCCACTGTACCCCTAGGTAGATGGTGGGGCTGCCACCTTGAGGCCCCCTACAGGGCCTTGTTATTTTCTGTCAAGGATAACTGCAAGGCAGCGGGTTGTTTTCTTTCAGTTAATTGTTAGCCTTTATTTGTCCTTTCAGTCCACACCGGTCCACTGCCCGGCAAGGCAAAAGCTTAGGGTTGTCTTTTCTTTCAGGGTTAACTCACTACAAATGTTGGTTTATTGCCTTTGGTCAGTCAAGACTTGCCTGCAAGGTCAATGTAGGATTGTTTTCTATTACTAATTGTAAATATGTTGTCTTGTGGTCTAAATCCACTCTGATGGTCTGATCCTCTACTCTTTTTTCCTTAGTCTCATTTACAATATCCTGGATTTTTCATCAGTTGTGATATCCCTCTATAATTTGAGCATGCCATAGTTGATCCTTTCTTACATTGGTAATACCGTTCCCTTACCAGTCGTCCACTGTTGGAACTTCCCTTGTTGGCATATTGTATGTAGTAGTTTGAATTTTTAGTCATTTCTGGATAAACTTGATCTGTGGGACTTTTCTTATACAATTTGGACTTTTTCCATTGATATGTACATCTTCAGCTGTCTCCTCTGGGTTACTTGTTACTAATTGATCTTTACTCCTTGTTTCCGTTCTGGGGGATTATGTAATTGTCTTACATGATTTCCTATATTTTCCCCTTGGCATTCTTAATTTGTCGTACTCATGAATTCTGCAGATAGCTTTCTTGAACAAATTTCCAGCTGTTTACTCTCACTGCATCCTATGTTGGTTTATTGCATCCTTTTTTTTATCTTAAAAACTTTTAATTTGAGGCTTTATTAATTTGTCATTTTGCTCATTACATTGGCTTTCAGTGACAAATCTTTAAGGACTGCCATAGTTCCTTTTTTTATTTGTTTTCCAGTCAGTAATCTCATTTTGGCAATCACAGTGTCAAATGCATTTTCTAGGGAGCTGCTAAATATTATGTAGTCTATCGTTGACTTTTCACATCCGTCTTCATTTACTCTTGTATATAGGAAAAGAGGTGCTTGCTATTTTCATGTTATTCTTTAGGCAAGAATATATCTCTCCATTTGGAGAAGATTGTTCCTCCTTCTTTACCTATTACTCTTCCTTGCGTTTCTATATTGTTGCCTACTCTAGCGTTTAAAAATCCTAAAAGCATTAGTTCCTGTTTGTGTTTAAGATTCTCTGTAACTATTTGTAAATCGTTTTCGAAGATATATTTTTCTTCTTTAGTGGCGTCTTCGTTTGGTCCATAAGCTATTAATAATTTAATGTCTCGTCCTGTTGGTTTAATATTTACCTTTAATAGCTGTGGGCTTATAAATTTCCAACGTTATAGTAGCTTTGCATGCCTTTTATATGCACTAGGAGGCTTACTCCTGCTCTAGCTCTATCTTTGACATCTACTCCTGAGGAGCTTGAAATATGATTCATTGTCTTTTTTTCTTTGTTTCTGTAATGGCCAAAATATCTACTTAGAATTTTTCCATTTCTTCAACTAATCTTAACTCTTTTCCAATTTTATTGCCCTAACATTCCATGTTCCAAAAATTACAGCCCGTGTTCGCTTCAATATTC